>VZTA01002169.1:0-81509 GCA_013398855.1 Mohoua ochrocephala | reverse complement strand
CAAGCCGCCCGCTGCGGTTTCAAGAGAGCGAGCGTTCCTAAGAGACATTTCTCTCAGGATGCACTTTTCCCTGTTGATTTTTCCACTAGGTATCCCTCCTCAACGACTAGCACAGAACAGGCTCCGTGCACAGCACCCAGAGGTCGGAACTCAGCAGGACACGCCGGGACCCCAGGCGGAGGCAGGGCGGCGGCGGGACGGGCGCGCTCTGCCCCGGGCGGGGCGCGGGGTGCGGAGGGGCCGCGGGCGGGGGCGCGGGGTGCCCGTCTCTCCACTGCATGCCCTGCCCTCCGTCTGTGTCCGGGAGCCCGTATCTGCTCCGGCTCGCTTTGTGCCTCCCAGCACTCAGCTCCTGAGCCGCAAAGCCCAGAGAAATGACCCGAAGGTGAGGGCAGGGTAACCTCTAACGTGTGAGTATAAAAACGTAAAGCTGAAGACTGGCGTCAGCCTCCATCGCGCTACTGCTTTTGCTGTACGGTTTTTTTTTGTTGTTTTTATCTTCTCAAATACAGACGAATGCTCCATATGTTGAATACAGATACACATACAATGCAGAACATTTTTGTCTCTTTGAATACATTTAAGGACAAATACACGTGTCACACATAGCAGGAACACACGCTGCGAGTAGATTCTTCTGTCGTGGATGTTCCCTTCACCGCAGAAATGTTCTTTTAAAATGCAAAGAGCAGAGATGTTTTCCTCCCGTACCCTCTGCAACTGAATAGGTGTCGCAGAAACACCCAGAATTTTCCAAATCCTGCCACAAGGAACACCTGGTGAAAAAAGTTTAATTAACTGAATTCTTTATTCCCTGAAACAACTTTTGCAGCACAACGGAATTTAAATTTGAATGTTGTTTTGGTTTATGGTGACATAAATACACACAGAAATGAAATGGAGTGTACTGCCGTGGTATTAGATGTTTTAAGAACACAGATTTTTGCATACAGTTGGGTACTACTGAGAGAGAAAATAAAACACAAAAACCCCAAATCCCCAAACCACATTTATCACATTGTCTGGGCTGTGCTAGTCTACCAGAAAGTTTCGGCTATCATTCATCTGTCTGAGCACCAAGGTTAGATGAGGTAGACACTCACACTTCCCTCTAGTCCTATTTTCTATTACTTCCATGATACAGAAAGACCAATCTGCAGCTAATTTTGCTCTGTGGGTGTTCAATAGTTCAGAAAGCTCTATGAATGAGAATCATATTTCATAGATATTTTCTAGTGCCCACTTTCTGTCACAGAACTCTTCAATAGTCTAATTACCCATATTCTTATGTAAGTGGAATTTAAAGGAATGATTTTTTTTTTTCCTCAGGAAGAGAGTAATTGCCATTTTTCCTGCCATTAAAATCTGTGATGACCTAATTGCTGCCCTTTTTGTTTTCCCTTTTTTTTTTTTTTTTCTGAGGTAATTATTGCTAGTGATTTGAAGGGGACAAATGTATGGTATGTTTTGAACCATAAAGTTTTTTTTGCCATTTGTCTGTTTTCATTTTCTTTTTCTTGGAAACTGACAAGGCAGAAACTTCAGTGTTGAAAATCTTTGCCTTCTTACTATGTTTTATGTTCCTAACATATCATCTTCGAGTCCCCTGGATGAGGCTCAATCGAGCCTGGACAATTTTTTTTTTCAACAGAACTCAGCTGTCATCTGTTTCTCAGATGCTCCTTTACTTCCTTTTTCTACCTCTTTCCTACATCTGCACCTTGTACTACTTCACAAGGAATTGTATAATAGGAATTTTAACTCTTTCAACAGTTAATTTCCTAAATCACTTCAACTTCTTCAAGTCATCTTCATATCACACTTCTCCCAATGAAGAAGAGAAGCTTTTATAAGGAAAAAAAGCCAACCTCTTTCCTGACCCAACCAGAGACATGTCTCTCTCTCTCGCTCCTTCTTTATTTTTAAACATTCTTAGCTAAAGAAAATATTTATAACTATTCATTAGTGTCAGTCAGTGTGGGAAACTCAGTTTATCTTTACTTGCTCTCAGTATGTGATTTAGGCAGCCTGTCCAGGCCTATAAATCAGGTCAATTCACAACTGTGAGGCATCCGAAGATAAACGAAACAATCAGGTAAATGGCAGATTCATGGAAGAACAGACACATAAACCTCTATTTACTTTGTCATAAAACTACCATCACAGCATATGGATAACACCAAACACAGAAGCTGTAATCACCAAACAGAAGGAGAGTACCATTCTGCTAATGTTCCTGCAGTAGAAGGTACCGGGGATTATAATAAGGAACTCTCAGTGTACCAGTAACCAGTCTTATGCCTTTGGAATAGAAATAAACACAGTGAGAATGAATGGAAGAAAATTCAAGATGTGCAATCTTGACATTAAATATATCTATGTCTGAGAATTCTTTAATGATTTTTAAATATTTTTTAGATAAACCTAGCAGTAGTTATCCAAGTAGGAAAACTCCAAGAGGGATCATTCTGGAGGTGGTCATCCAGAAAACATTTTATACAGCAAACTGGCCAAAAATACTCACTCAAAATCTTAAAAGTTGATTTTAGTTGCGGTGATTAAGCTGCTTTGCCCCTACAACAGTTTGGCTATCAGCAGTTTAGGTTAACATGCTGGGCAGAAAACTGATGACTCAAATTAATTTCTATCAGGTCAGGTCAAGGGACAAGCTCAAGCAAAGCAACAGGATGGACAGGCAAGGGTATTCAAAGCACATTTAAATCATGAATGTAGCCAGACACTGCAGCAGAATTTTCCAGGCATTGTGAATTCTCAGCATTCCTTTCTCTGAGCTTAAAAATAGGTCTAGGGGATTTATTCTGTTTGGTAAGCACAGTGATGCTCAAAACTCGATGGTATATGCAACTGATGAAAGTCCTGGAGACCACCTCTGCTGCAAAGGATATCAGAAAAGAATTCAAAAGTAAAAGGCAGATGGTGCCTAACACACTGGATCATTTTTAAGTAAGTAAAACATTAAGCATCCTCTTACTTCAAAGCCTTCAAAGTCCTTTAGTCATTCTGCGACTCAATTTTTTACTTTTGTGAGGTTGTGCACTTCAAGGAATCTTTGAGAAGTCGACTGAGCAGTATTAAAGAACTTAGTTATATAGAAAAAAACCCAAACACATAAGCAACCACATTATTGTCTGAATCAGAAGAATTTCTTAATATGCAACAAATTTCTGCCACATTTTTAAGGAGCCACAAATCTGTAGAAATTTCCTGGATGTCTAATGAGCTCACCCTTTGTGTTTTAAAGTTATGGGGTCTAAAACTGTGCAAGTGGCGTTCTGTGTAGCTTCTACATATGAGGTACACATGCGTGGCAGAGCTTTTTTTTTTTGTGTATGCTTTGGGGTTTCAAACAGCAACACCATCTCAGTACCCCAGGGGATCATGATCCTCAAATCACAGAAAATTTGAAAGCATCATTTCAACAGAAAAATCTGAAGTATCATTTCTTCTTTTAAATTTTTTCCCATTAAAGCACAGCCATTACATTTCCAGAACTTAAGAGATTCCCTAACCCTTCTCATGAAAAAATAGATTCTATATTTACATCACTATAAAGTAAACACAGCATGTATGCATCTACACACCAGCTGTTAAAACAACTGAAAGTCCAAAATTTTAGGACACACACACGTATATATATAAAAAAAACTATTTGGAAATTGTTTAATAAAAGTAAATTTGGATAAAAAAGGCCATAAGAAAACAATCTTCACTCCTACTCCTAATTTCCATTTCCTTTTATTTTTTTTTTCCCTTTTACTAAAATCCTTCTAAATGAGAAAGCAAACAGTGCAGTTAGAAGTGCCACCACAGTGTGTCATGGGAGTTATGCTTCGGGCACCTCCTCCTTACTCTCACCTCTCAGCAATTCATTCCCAGGCCAGACTGCATCTTTCTCATTTCTCTGATTACACATTTTCCCCAAACACCTAAGTTAATCAATTTTTCATTAATCTCCAGTGAGCTATGAATATTTTAATTTAGGTCCCAGAGTATAATATGTACAAGAGACATGGGTGAAAAGCCTGATATAACTTTGTTGAGTATTGCATATTCATGTAATCCACTCTTCATCAGACTAATCATGCTTTAAATTTTTGTGTTAAATTGATGAAAGAGTTAAAAGGTGCAAAATTACTGGTTTAATACTGTTATTGTTGGATTGATAACAATGATTCTCAACAATTCCTGAAAGAGCAAAATGAAATTGACGTGGATTCAGAGAGTTAACTCTCTTTTCCCCCTGATATTCAGTTTTTGTCTGCAATTATTCTTCGGCATTGCGTGGAACGCGGTAACCGAAGACGTAAGTATGCACTGTTATATTACACTGGTTCAATTATGCCATACAAGGAGGAATTGGACTCCACACTGTGAAACTTTTGAAATCATCTCTCCTGCCTCCTTCACAAATTTCTCAAAGAATTGTGCTTTTTCCTTGTACCCAAAAGAGAATTTACTTTAACTAGTTATTTAAAATCACACAGCCGTGAAGAGATTTTGAATTAAAAATACTGAGGAATATTTCCTCTGTGCACATTAAAGAGGCAATATGTTATTATTACCATAAATCACTGAGATTATGCTGAGACCTTCGTCTTGACCAGATACGAGTTCTTCCCCAGGAGTCCTTAAGAGATTTCCAAACAACCAGTAGCCTTTTTTTCCTCTTTTTTTTACTCTTTTTCCTTTTCTTTTTTTAAATAAAGGTAGCCTCAAAGAGTCACGGACAGCCTTCCACAGTTCTTCCACTGCAACATAAGAAAAGACTAAGAATCACTTAGAAGTGTTTCCCTTTTTCAGTTTATTAGTTATTCTTCTTCTTCAGAAAATTTCTTTAAGCAGGACAAAAGCACCAGTTTTAAATTTATTCTTAACAGACAAGGTTTTTGGCTTGACGATTTATGAGTAGCTAATTTAAAAATCATTGTTAAATCTAATTGTTTTGGATTTAAGAGTGATACTCAGAAACAAAATATGGATTCAAAGAACTGTGGTTTCAGTACTGTGCCAGCATGCACATACCAAGTCTACAGCACTTCTGCAACTTCCAGCTTTTTTACCTATGAGGGATGGAAAGCGTCTATGTAATTTGCACATCTGTGAACTGAAATTTGCATGCATAGTATTTAAGAAATTCCTTGGAGATTGAAAAGCAGACATCCCAATAAAGACAAACAAAGTGGTAATAAGAATACATGTTACAACAGCAAACACAGGCAACCAATCATTTACAACATAAGCACAAACATCACTGACAAAGAAAGAAAGAACCCTTTTTGAAAAATAAGAAGAGGGTTTGCATCTGAAGAATATTTTGCATTTGCATAACATCTTTCAATTTCAGTGCTTTATAAACATGAATTAACTATAGCCGTGTCTAAACTAGAATACAGCTTATAAATATACACCGCTCTAGAAAAAAAGTTTATCATCTGTGGCAGCCTATAGCAGCCTAGATTTTACTGTTAAGGCTTATCACAGGCAATGCTGAAGAGCTGCAGATCAAAGCCACTCAGAGCAGTGCATCCTTCTGGGTATATGGCCTGACAGTAGTTCCACATCTGTGATCACCATCCATATCATAATGGCATCGAGCCTTGGTGTACTGACTCCTCTCTCCCTCTCTCCCCCCACCCCCCCTCCCAGCAGAAATATGTTAGACTGGCAAGAGAACGGTTGCTCTGTTATAACTGCAGGTAAACGAAGGGATTCAGCGAGCACAGAGCGCTCACACCCCAGATTAACACGCTGATGTCAGCCATGCCTTGTGCTGTAGACATGATCTCAGCTTCAAATCACTATCCCAGTACATTGATTTCTGCTTCTGGAGCCATGTTTAATTGAGACCCAGAGGGGACTGTTTTCTAATCACTCGATGATGTAGCCCCAATCCTGAAAACACCTCCATACATGCCTAATTTTAAGAAGATGAGCAGCATGACTCAAATGCTAAAACTTAAGCTTGTCTGTATCTGTAAATTTCACGTACCCACACTGAGAGAAACATGGATTGTTGATTTAAACAGCGAGGTCTGAATTCCAACTCTTGATTTTAGTTGAGACACCCATGGAATACTTTGGGCTTAAGCTGAAAATATTTAGCAGTTAGAGATTACAAGCAGGTGAGAAGAGCATTGCACTGACCTGATGCTACCTGGTAGCATTTCATACTATTGATTTAGGTAAAATTAAAAATTTTCAGAATCGGGAATAAATACTTAATGCAGACACAAACTTCAATTTCTTCTGGCTTTTCTCCTCATTGTCACCAGTCTCCCTTGGATGAAGTGCTCCAGCTGTATTCACTGGAAACTGATGAGACAGCTTGACATTCACTGTTAGGGCTAACAAGTAAATGGTACCTTTGTATACTTGTAGCTACAATGGTCTCTCTCCATAGGGCCATATCTTCGGGAATAAGGTAAAGCATGGGAAGTGAACATCTCTGACCCTATTTCAATGAATATCACTAAAAGGAATAGGTTTCTTTACACAGATGAGATCGCTTTGCCGTGTGAACAGCCAGCTGAGGTCTTGATGCAGAAAGAATAATGTTAGAGACCACCCCTATATACCTAAGGGGTGTTTGGTGTGAAGGAGTTAAAAAAATAAGCAGATATGGTGCGTTACCTCTGGCAGGCTTACACATGTCCATCAGATATAGATAACTCCCTACAGTCTAAAGCCTCAGAAGAGGGCTGCACAGCACAGAGCAACGCCTCATGTCGAGTGGAAGATACATTTGATTATGGGTTTTCAGAGATTCAACTCTTACTAGAACCAGAGAATCTTTTAGGTTGGAAAAGGCTTCAAGTCATCAAGTCAAGACATCATCAAGTCCAACCATCAGCTTAGCACTGCCATGTCAACCACTAAGCCATGTCCCATAACTATACATCTTTAAAATACCCCCAGGGATGGTGACTCCATCACTTCCCTGGGCAACATGTTCCAATGCTTGAAAACCCTTTCCATGAAGAAATTTTTTTTAATAACCAGCCTAAACCTTCCATGGCACAACTTGAGGCTGTTTCCTCTCATCCAGGTACTTGCTCCCTGGGAGAAAAGGCTGACACTCACCTGGCTACAACCTCCTTTTAGGCAGTTGTAGAGAGCAATGAGTTTTATTTTCTCCAGGCTAAACAGCCCAAGCTCCCTCAGCTGCTTCACGTAAGACTCGTGCTCCAGACCCTTCACCACCTTTGTTGCCCTTCTCTCGACATGCTCCAGCATCTCCATGTCTTTTGGTAGTGAGAGGCCCAAAACTAAACACATTACTTGAGGTGTGTTAAGTACAGGACGACACTGACAGAGTTTACCCCTCAACAAACTTTCTCAAGAACCTGGTGTCATGGTTTAAACCCAACTAGCAGCCAAGCCCATTGCAGTCCCTCACTCACTCCTCTATCATCAGGACTGGGGAGAGAATCAGAAGGGAAAATGCTAGGAAACTCATGGGTTGAGATAAAGACAACTTAACAGGGAAAGCAAAAGCCACATATGCAAGCAAAGCAAAACAAGGAATAAATTCACTGCTTCCCATGGGCAGGTAGGTGTTCAGCCATTCCCAGGAGACCAGGGCCCCATCACATGCAATGGTGACTCGAGAAGGCAGAGGCCATCACTCCAAATGTCCCCCTCTTCTTTCTTCTTCCCCCCACTTTATATACCTTCATATATGGTCTGGAATAACCCTTTGCTTGATTGGGGTCAACTGTCCTGGCTGCGTCTCCTCCCAGCCTCCCATGCACCTCCAACTTCCTTGCCAGTGTGGCAGTACGAAAAGCAGAAAAGGCCTTGGCTCTGTGTGAGTCCTGCTCAGCAATAGCATCATCTTTATATTATCAACCCTGTGTTCAACACAAATCCGAAACACAGCCCAATACCAGCCACTGTGAAGAAAATTAACTCCATCCCCGTCAACCCCAGCATACCTAGAGATAAGAAGCTGGCTATTATTTACACAATTGTTTACAACATGTAGTTCTAATATAATGTTGACTTCATCAGATAGCTTGTGCTGGGTGATTCTGTACATCACCTTTTCATGCAATAGGACAGTTGTGTTTTGAAATTCTTACAGTGTGCAGACACGAGCATCATCACGACACAGCCTACAGCCCTTCGTACCAGGGTGAGACTCGGTGTGTGTTTCTAACAGTAACTGAGGCAAGAAGAGAACAGTACATTTCTCTGCCATGCATAGCAACCATTCCATTTCCCCCTTCCACAACACATTACTGCTAGCTGGCATCCATATTTGCAATGCAGAATGTGTCCTTTTGCATATAAAATTCAATGGCAGCAGTTTCTTGCCAGATCATGCTTTTTGTGGTTATATAGCTGATTTTATAGCAGTTCTGGTCATAGGTTTCTGCTCCCAATCAACTAAATCCTTTTGGAGTAAGGCTTTGAAGCCATCACACAGGCCTGCACAGTAAGCCACAGTCACAGTCAGGGACTGCCTGTCTTCCACCTAGTGCTACATCTTTTAGCACAAGGGAGCTAGGCTTAAATAGTGAAAGTATCCATACATATTAAAGAATCCATACATACAGTCAGAGTTAATTATCTAAACAACTTTGTGGATTTGGACTGAGTCAATACTAAGTCAAAAGTCTCTATATCTTTCTACTAAATAACTCTGTTTCCTTTACACTGCTTCAGGAATTAGGAAACCAGCAGCCAGCAGAATAGAGAAGAAACCAGTGGAGTACATTCCTGTTATTCTCTAGAGTTTAGGTGCCTGGGCCTCAGGGAATACTCTTGCTGAAGTAATAATTAACAATTTAGCTGTGAAAAAATATGTACTTGACCAAGAGGCACAAAAGAGTTTCACAGGAGCAATCGCATAAAAGGAGCCAAGTATCCTTCCCTGCGAGGCATTATAGCCCAGTTCAATACATGAGAATGTCTTCAGGAGAAGATATATGTCTTGGCATAAGTACCTCTGCTGCATAAACTGTCTCATCCTGCTGCTTTGTGTTGGTCTGTCGGATGCAAACATGCAGCCCACATGGTTTTGTGCCCTTTGAAAATATTTCTGATGAGAGCTGGTCTGAAATGCCATCTTAGCATCTGTGTCAGAAACATTCAGGCATGTGAAATCCACCTAAAACTTTCACTAGAGACCTACGTTCCTTATTGGAACCAAGGTTAAATCTGTGAAAGAGCATATTTCTGAACGACTCAGATAGTTTTGATTGTATCATTGTACTTGAAATAGACAAAGACGCTAGAAAATGCTATACAACATATTCTGCCCCATCTGGAGAGTAAGCTCAATATAGTGTTTTGGTTGGTTTTTTTCATTTCTGTGTCTTAAATTGTTTTTATTTTAATTGCTCCATTCTGAAGTTAACACCAGGTTTATTCTTAAGTTAATGCTCTGTGCAACAAATCTTCTTTCCAGTGAGGACAAAAGTAAGAAATTCTTTTGGATAGGAATGAATGAACCGTCTCAAGAAATTTTGGTTGTTTTTTCTTTTATTTACTTCTGAGACAAACCACTTGTGATTCACTGACCCAGGTATCAGTCTTTCCTAACACATTTGCAGTTGTTCATTTGTGCAAGAAGACCTTGATCAGGCAAAACTTCCACCGGTTTCAATGAAAAAGCTTCAACAAAAGCATATAGAAATGTGAATTTAATTGTCTCCAGGTATTACATCATATGCAGATTCCTACCCTGCTGGTTTTAGGATCTTTATTATTAGAAATGGAGTGAGAGAGAAATTTAGAAGCTGCTTCAGCCTAGAATTGTCATATGTTGTGTATTAGAAGATTCCTTATTCTTCATGATGCCCTAATTACTTTTAAAGGTAATTCATGAACTGTTATAGTGCCAGTGTAAGATTATGAAACAGCAGCTTTTTGCCACTGTGTAATTTTGAGTGGTGTTTCCATGCTTTCCTAGATGAGAAAAGATGAGTGAAGGTGAGTACAAAAATTTGTTTCTGTTCTTCTGAGAAACAGGCTGCAGGGATGGATTTATTCTACCATTTAAGTAGGGCTTGAGTATTTTCCAAGCATGGCTGGAACCTAGCAAAGGAAGAGGGCTTGTATTTTAATGTGTGTCTGGCCCATTTGAGAGACGACATATGGAGATCTCTGTCTCTCTGTGCAGGAAGACGAGAACAGGCATGCTGGAAGCTTACACAGGAAAACAATATCAAGGATTTTGGTGTAAAGTTGCAAAGTGATAGGCTTAATGGGTGCAGGTACTGACAGGATCCCAGGGACTGGCATTAAATAAGAACATGAGTACTCCCTCTGTAATGACTGGAATAGTGTACACCTCCAGGGGACATTTGTTTCAGATGTTTGTCTCTAAAAGATATTTTCATTCAACAGACAAGAGCACACTCAGAGGCTTGTTTCTTTCTGAAAATCATTTTCAACTGAAAAGGTCAGTTTCTCTAAATACTGTAAAATCTACTTAAATTACACAAAAATGAATTCCTTTTGTGAAATATTAAATAATGACCTGAAGTTAAATAATGAACCAATTGATCCACCTCAATTGAGCAAAAAACTTCTGCAATACAGCCACAAGAAAAATAAAATATTTCCTCTGTATATGTGTGTATTTAAGGAATCATATCTGACCATGGGTGTGTCAACAGTTTAATTCCAGTGACAACGCTAAGAAGCAATCAGAAAGAGAAGTAAACTCTATACACAGGACATGGAGGCTCCTTACCTTGGAGGCTGTCTGGTGGATAGGTGGTCCTCGTCCTTCTTAAAGGTTGCTTATCTACAAATCCTGTGATCATGTTTCCTCTAGCGCTGCAAGACCTGCCATTGATTATCCTTGGATGTAGGCAGCATAAGTGGCATTTTTCAGTAGGTTATAGCACATCATGCAAATTTAGCATATATATTTTGAAAGAAAAATATTGTTATGTAGAAAAAGTTTTATTAAAGATATTCAGAATCCTATATTATATTTGTATCAGGAAAGTATTTTTGTCACAATTTTGAAAAAAGGAAAAATATTTTCTTTGTGTCTCTTCAACTTCTAAAACCTTCCAGTCATAGAAAGTTTCTTTGATGTACCTGGTATGTTTCCAATGTGTCTTTCTCAATGGATGCAGTTTGAGCTAGGGCTGCTGGAAGTGTACTCAGATCAGTTTTAGGTTTGGTGATAAATCCTCTACACCAAGCATTGTTAACCCAGGTACGGCAGCTTGGGACTCAGCAGTTCATTTAAACGGCTCTCTTTGGCTTAGATGCCACAAGTCAGGCACTTAACACCAAAGAATTTAGCCACAAAACACTATTGCAACAGGCTGCAAAAACTGTTATGAAAAGTAATAATATAATATATTTCACAGGAGTATTTAAAAAAAACAAAAAGGTAAAATAGGTTATTAGGTAAATCATTTAACCCTGACTGCTGTTTCCCAGATAAACGTGCAAATCTGTAGGAGCTGAGAATTTAGTTCATGTCTCTTAACGCATTTTTATCAAATTTACAATGAGGAAAAAGGATCTGCTAGAGAGCTGGAGAAAAGACACAAGGAGAAGGTTAATTTTCACGTTACACCCAATCATTAACAGAAAAGCTGCTCTAGGAGGGCATCTCAAGTACTTTGCTGGCATGGTATCCTGTCTCTGATAGGTGAGCACTGGCACATGTTTAGAGAAGTGTGCAAAAGCAAGGCAAATATCAGGTAGGCTTTTTTACTCCCAGCATCAGGTATTCAGCGATTCAAAGATTTTGAGAGCTGAAAGTTTATTTGGACCACTATATTTAACAAACCCCACTACGGACAAAAGGATGTTCTGTTCACTTAATCTTCTTCAGCCTTTTACTGCAGACTCTTCGAGTACCTAACTGACAAAAATTTAAACCATTACAGAAAGGATAGGAATACATAAGGGAGGAGAGTGTTGGAAATGGAAAAATGATAAATCCAGTCACAGGACATTGTCCCAGCACCTAATCAAAAGAAGGAGAGAAAGAGCTTTGGGGCTGGATGAAGAATGGGCTGACTGTGGTTGTGCAGACAGAGAACTCGACTCTGTATCTGGTGGTGTTCTCCTTGCCTATGCTTAGGAGTACTTGGGGCTTGTAGAATAGCAAAAGCTAGTTCTGTATCTGCAACACTGAATAAAAACCTGCTTACAGGGGATCAAGCTGACTGTTTTGTTCACTGTTTTAGTAAAGCACAAGAAAATCCTTACATGGAAGTCCTCTACAGGAGGGCTCAGCAGCCAAGGTGATGCTTCATGTGGACCCAATCTGCAAGTCAAAAGTAACCTGTGAGGTGTACTGTACTTTAGGCTATGCCAGTAGCTAGTGAGCTGTAAGAAAAGGATGGGAAAAGAAAAAGAGGTTTGAGAAACAGATGGACTGAGGGGATAAAGGCACAGAATACAGTGATTTTTCTGGCTTGGCCATAAGATCCATGGTTTTGCCTAATCTCTCTTTTTAACTATTCCTACCTTTTTCCTTCCCAAAATTTGCAGTCAGATGGCAGTTCTGTCCTTATTTGCAGTCAGATAGCACTTCTATCTTCAGGTAAAAGTCATTTACTTACAAGTACAATCTTTTTGTGTGTATTTATTTTAACTTTGCTTTATGATTGTTTCTTTCAGCAGGCCCTTATATTTACACTGTGAGAAATAATTGTTTCATGTTTATTTTCTCCATGATGTAGATTATCATAGGGCTGTTGTAAATTAATCAAATATTCACCTTTCTTCAGAGCCAAGAGTCTTATCTATTTAATTTCTCCTCACACACGAAACTATTCTGTATGTTAAAACTCTCTTGCTGCCATGTACTCCATGTCCTCCTTCAGTTGGGCTACCTGGGTCATTCAAAATGTAGACTCAGAATGAAAGTTTACAGTGGAATAACAACCTTTTCCAATTCATTCTGCATTCCTTTCTCATTAATTGTTAACTCTCTCTTTTTGTTTGTTTTGGTTTAGTTTTGGTTTTAACAGTATAGAACATTAACCTAAGGCTTCTCATGAACTCTTCCAAATAAATTGCATTTCCAAGATGTGACAGTTAATTTAAAGGTTTGTTTAGATTTTCTTCAGAGTATATTACTCCACACTCATCAACATGACCCTCACCTGCCATTTTATTATCAGCCACTAGTCAGTCCCCTTGAGTTCCTTATGCAAATCTTCTCAAGAAAGTCGAGTGGACAAATCCTCAACCTCTCTGAATATTGATCACCAACTTTTCTGCCTTTCATTGGGTTATAATCCCAATACTGACCTTTCCCTCTTACACTACTGGACCATCTGGTCTAGTGTCTTTCATTCATATATGTAGTTGACTCAAGCAGACATAATATTTACGAGGTTTAAAATGAGGAAGCCAAGGTACCCGAAACAGCCTATGCACAGAGCAAGGAATGGGCAATTTTCCTTTTCCTAAGGTACCTTTTGCTGTCTCCATTGAGCACCTCACTGCTGCAGCCAGAATGAAGTTACACAATGTGGCTGAGCCAATCCAGCTGCTCAGAGATGCTCAGACATCTTCCTCCCACATCTCTCTTCCCACACTCTCGGCCTCGTCGTCCTGTTTCTCTCCTCGCATACCAGGCCTGCCAATTGCCTGATACCTCAATAAGCCAATTTAACTATCTAGCCCACAAAAAGCTCTTTATTCGCTCTCCTGTGTCAAGTCCGTTTTCCATCCATTTAAAAAGCTGAATGGTGTGAGCACAAAGCCTGTTAGAAAACCAGATTTGGCACAAGGAAAGGGTCAGAAAGTAGTGGCTGGCGAAAGTAGTAAGACCTCTCCACTTTTAAGGACAGCAAGCCATTAGATGAGATGAAGTCCTTTCTTGTAAACCCACTCTTAGAATAGGTTAAGCTGCCAAGCTACCCTACCACTCAGCCAAAGGAGGTCTTGCTCCCTCCCTCTATTTCCAAGTTCTCCTTTGTTTCCTCTCTTTTTTCTCTTAGTATTCCTTCCTTGCAGCAGCTCTGGAAATCACACTGTCTGAACTATTCTGATCTCGAGGTTAAGGCAACTCATCTCAGTAATCAGCCAAAACAGAATAAACAAACTTTTTTGCTGGGTTAGAATTTGAATAGATTACATCAGCTCACAAGGAGCTCAGATGAGATTCTGGGGACTGTTTAAGATAAGCACTGGAGCTGAGTGGTGGGTAAGAGAGGTGAGAAAGGGCAGGAGGGAGCACTAGCACGCCCATTCCTTGTTGCATTTAAGAAGTTAATTTGAAACTATGCCCATAGACTGATACGGTTAAAGCCGAGTTCCAAACCTGAGTTAAAGGTGGGGTTTAAAGCATTTCTATGCTGCAGTATTTTTGCAGAGAGGAATAAAACACTCAGAATGAGCTACTTTGGAAGATGTCAGGTGATACTCTAGTGCTTATAATTCCCTTTCCTTCTCCTTTAAATACAAGAGTGAATTGTTGACACGTCTTTCTGAAGATCTCAAGAGCCATACATATGTATTTTTTTTCAAAAAATGAGTTCTGCAAAACAGACTGCCTGCAATTCATTCATTACTTCTTCTAGAGGGAACATACTGTGATGGAGAACAATCAGGTGAGCTTGTGGGTGAAAAATGTGATGTTACCAGCTAGTCACCTTTTAGATTTTTGCATGCAGAAAGTATGATTAGAATGATTTAGTATGATCAAAACTTGAGTGGTTGTTGCTTTTTATGTCCACGCGGCATGCTGGGAAGTGCCAGGGCCCTGGTCTGGAATGTTAGTACAGTATTCCTGGAAGATCAGAGCTGCAGTTTAAAGAAAACTAAGGACGTGTACATACAGATACGGATAATTTGAGGCACTTTGGAAGTTTAAGGACAAGCTAACTTAACTGTTGTGTCAACACTGCCTACAAAATTAACCTGTCTCTCTACAAAGTTTTGCTACTATTTCTACTCCATTCAGAGACTAGCTTATGTGCTGGGGAAAGGAAATTCAAGTCCCTTCTTTTACTAAGAGCAATATCCATGTAATTTTATGTGGTTTTGTATGCTTTTCTATGAACTAAGTAAGTTTTTTTGCCCCCTATGCTGTTTTTCTTTGGGTTCTACAGATTAATTGAATATTGGAGGAAACTGCATGTATTCACTCCTTTACACTAAATATCCTTTGCTCTTGATTTTAGGAAAGAGCTATGTTCCTCATTCTTAAGATTCTCTCCTTTATTACTCGGTAAGACTTTATCATACACTCAGGTACTTTCTTCCTGGCTTTGGCTAGCCTAATTGTGAAAGTGCATAGACTCTCTTTTCCCTCAGTTGAGGGGAAAATGTTTGCTTATTACGCTGGAGTCTTTTCTACAACTCTTTGCATAGCCACATGAATGTAACAAACATTTTGATTCACTTATGTAGAGGGACCCACATTACATATATTTGGTTTAACTTTATTTTGCAGTTGCTAGAGGAAGAGGAACAATTTACAGAGTGTTTTAAGTTTTGAATAAATTAAAATTGTGAGATGACTATTCAGAAGTAATAAAAACAGCTACAAATATCCTTGAGTTCCCATTTATTTTCATAATTAAAAGTGAATATTATTTTGTAGATAAAGCTATTTCATTTTAACTTGCCAATATAAATAGTTATTTGAATATTAATTATTCTCTAGGAAGTTCTACACTGATTTGATTTTTATGCCAAATATGCCTTGAACACCTCTTAGGGACCGAAAAATTTTCCCAGTCCTTTAGATATAAGAAAATCTCATCTTTGTGCCATTTATAGCCTGATTCAAAGCAAAAGGAAAGACTTCCATGGACTAAATGTGTGCTTATGTTCATAGTACCGAAATCAGACTATTTCAAACCTACCCTGGCAGCAGGATAAGAAATCTGAAAATTATTTCATTCAGGTTCCCTATTTTTTGTGTTATTTGAATGAATACGCAAACAAGGCTTTTAAGAGGCTCCGGTCCCTCTCTTTGTAGTTACAGTTCAGAGAACTCAGAGGCGTGGGACTGAACTGAAAATATGTGGGGTATTCCTAGAGCTGCCAGTAATAGGTAAACCATGGAACGAGCCTCTGCTTTGTTTTCTTCAGGAAAACTGAATTCTTGAACAAGGGAGGAAAGGGGAAGTGTAGAAAAAGCCTTTTTTCAGATAAGCCCTTACTCTGGTAGGCTCCTATTTAATCATTGCCCCTGGTTGATAAAACAATTCCCTATTGTGCTGCACCTTTGGGCAGCCACATAAAGAATCTGCCCTGTGAGGGGAAAAAAAAAAGAAAAATGAATTATTTACATCTAATGTGTAAATATGTACCTGTTAAATTACTGCAGAAAGTAGAAGGCTGGGGTGTGCTAGGGCTGTGCATGGGCCTTCCCACCTGCCCTGGGACCTTCACCCACTGGTATCAGCCTTTTGGGCACAATGGGTTCTCTTTCCCTTGCTCTGCTCCAAATTGGAGGAGGGGAAAAATTTTTTTTTTTTTTCCTTCTGAAGCTTTACTCCAAATCTCTTGTTCCCAGGGGGTTCCAGAGAACAGGAACCATGGTGTGTGTTCACTTCCCTTCTGGCAAAGCCAGTTTAAAATAATAACAAAAAAGGTCCTGGAACAGCATAGTATGAATCCGGACTTTCGTGTTGCTGCCTCACTTGTTCTCTGCTAGGCCACATTTTCGAAGGTGCATTTAGTCTGTGAAGGCTTTCATGCAAATAGCTCGTTTACTTAAAAATCCAGGGAGAGCAGAGGCAGCACAGCGGTCTTTTCCCCTTCATCTTCCCCTTACTCGTTCAACACCTTGAAAAGAAGTACCGAGGTACTGAAAAGGCAGATTATTATGCATTGAGAACTGGTGTGGCAACTGTAGCTTGCTCGTCATTAACGCGTGTGTTTAAGCTGAGAGACTTGACCTGAAGTGGCTGCAGCCTCCCGGGGAAAGTTTTCGGTGCTTTTGTGTGTGCCTGTGTGCGTGTGTGTCTCTGTGTGTGTCTCTGTGTGTGTTTGTGTGTGTTGTGTGTGTTTGTTTGTGTGTGTGTGTGTGTGTGTGTGTGTCTTTACAGAGTTCCACACGGGAGCAAAACCCCCTCTTTGCCATTTTCTGCCTGCTGCCCTGAGGGTGACAAGGCTGAAAGTTTAGCAAGTTCTATGCATAACTTCACATCACAGGAGCAAGTGCGTATTCCCCCCCCTCCCCTTTCTTTTTCCTGCTTCTAAACACCTCCTTCAAGTTCGCAGTTGGGCAGGACTCCAAAGGTGCAGCAGCAGCAGCAAGCTGGAGTTCAAAGTTAGCAGTAAATTGCACAACTTCCAGCTCATCGCTACGCTCGGTGACTATTAACAAGCTGGAAGGCGCTCAGGCAAAAAAATAGGGGAGAAGGGAACACCCTCGAATTGTTTGGGGATCGCTGATGTTATGCCGCTGGGATCATGGCTCCTTTTGGAAGGAATTTATTAAAAACCCGGCATAAAAACAGGTAAAGTGCGTGGGTATGTGGAGGAAAAGGTGGGGCGGTATGGGATGAATTCTTTTTCATACTTTTTGTTTGGTTCTGGGGGCAGGATGTGTTATCCGGACCGTGCTGTTCCCGGCAGCTGGACTCCGGGGCTCACCTGCGAGCGGGAGCCAGGCCGGGGGAACGGAGGGGAGCGGGCCGGCCTGTGCCGAGGGAAGGGGCTTTTCCCCTGCCCCCCTCCCCCGGACCTGTCGCCCCTCTTCGCCCTGGCTCCTTTGACTCCTGGGCAATATTTTCCGTGAGCGGGAGGTAGTTCTTCCGGACTTCGAGCCTTCCCCGGCTAAACCGAGGCGAACAGTGGCGGTGCCCCGCGCTGGGAAGGTGAGGCTCGCCGAGGCCGGAGAACCGGCTGCAGCCCCGACGTGCGCGTCCCGTCGGCGGCCGGGGGGAACCCGGAGCCCTTCCCCCGCCCCGGGACAAAACTCCCCGAGTTTCTCACGGGAGGGCCGGGCTCCGGGCCCCTCGCCGCCCGCCTTAGCCCCGTTGCCCTGGGAGGTTGAGCGGCAGCCTGCAACCCCTTCGGAGCAAACCCGTCCCTTATCTTGTCCGCTGGCTGTCAGCCTGGGAGGTAGGAGAGCATCGGGCTGTCAGCGTGGGGACGGGGGGGATGCTTCTTTTCTTTAGCCTTTAGTCCGGGATGGACTTGTACTGCANTTTTTTTTTTTTTTGCTTAGAAAATTCTTCAGAGGGACAGCTGTGGTCCTTGGGTCGGCTGCCGCGAAGTTTCTTTATGGGGACTTTGTCCCTTACGCTGTACATGCTTCCACATGCCCCACACACGGGCTGCAAAAAGGAGAAAAAGGGTTATGTAATCATGCTAGGTGCTAGGCTTGCTCTAGATTTTTTAAGAGTAAATTTGCTTGGACCCTATGGAATGTACAGTGGCTGAGCCCATCTAGCTAAAGCTGAACAGAAACAGATCACTGAAATTTTGCCTCAGTGAGAAACTCTAAAATCACTTGTAATCTCATCCCCATTTCGCCTAGTGCTCTTCACTGAAATTTAGTTTGTGTTTAAAAGAATGCAAAGGATGATCTTTCCCATGGGGAATATATTTGAACTCTAAATAGTCTTGTAAAAATGTCCCATTTCTTTTCCATGTTTGGCTTTTGGTTTTCACATTTGAAACACTGAAAATTATTTGGGGGGGAGTTGTAGTTGTTGGGATTGTGTAAAAATATTAAGTTAGCATATTATATGGAATATAAATTGGATTTTAAGAGTCAGTGTTTAAAAATCAGATACTATTTTAGAATTATTAATGTTGCAGGTTACCGATTAAACGGCGTATTTTGCTAATGTGTCTGAAAACAGTAAAGCTTTGATATAATTCTCATGTGGCCATTTTATGTTTAGAAGATCTAGAAGGGTGGACATGAACTTTAATACGAAGTTGCTTTTACATAGAGATGTAAATTTATTACTCTTAAAACAGAAGTTTTGTTCCTGCCATCACTTACCAGAATAAGGATTAAATCACAAAGCCCAATTCCACTGTGTTCAACGGTGGAACTGTTTCTCTTTTGGGTATTTATAATATCTCACACTAATTCCGTCAATCTCACTATGTTTGCTGATGTGACATTTTATTCCTCAGGAAAATAAAGTCATAATCCAAAGCTTTAAATAGGCAATAAAAATTAAAATACTGAAGGAACCATTCATCTAGGACTTTCTTTTCATTTTATCCTCCCATCCCCAATATTAAATTAATGCCTCTACTGGCAGAGAGGTTTTGTGGCAATAAGAAGGGGCTGTGTGACCACAGAAATGTAGGGGGAGGGGGTCAAGAACAAAGAAAAAGACATAGTTCTTAAGATGTGTTACTATCTATTCAGATATTTAAATTTCTGCATATTTAATGTTAGCTTTGATACTGAATTTTGAGTGTTAAACTTTGCTTATGCAGTTAGTAAAAGGGTTTTGCAGTATGATTGAAGAGCTACGTAATAATTCTTTCTCATTTTAATTGTATCTTGGTGAACTCATTTGAAACCTTGAGAAGTGAGCTTGAAATCCTTCACTGTGTTTAGGCTGGTAGTTGGAAAGTCGGAACTTGTGGATCACTATCTGTAAAGAAGGACCAAAAAGGGACATACACAAATGTATGTCTTTAATCTGCTGTTGCTTTTTAAAAATAGGCCTAATACTCATTCACCTTTCTGGGAAAGTCAGCTTTTTTTGCTTTTTCTCTGGAAGTTTTTAATGGCCATTTGCTACATGCAAATAAAACTCCTGAAAGTTATAAGATAAGCAAATGAGGAATAAAATCTATGTTTACATGAGGACATAAAGCTAAGTTGAGGCAACAAAGGTAGGTGGAAGAAGAGCCAGAAGGAAAATGAAGGCGTTACAGTCATTTGCTCAGATAACAAGATGACACCACTGTAATTAGTGCTTGTCTTGCAGCATTGCCCAGAGGTTCCAGATCAGGGCCCTGTTTAATAGTAGGCTCTTCACATCCAGATTGTAAATTGTCAGTCTCTACCCCTAAGACCTCAGAGTTTAAACAAAGAGGTTACTCTGAGTCTGAGCAAGAGGCGAGGGATATTGTCCATTATGCCACGAGTCTGTAGAGAAAGAAACTGAGATTAAACCTCGGGAAGACAAAACCTGTTCTGAACTACTGTTAGTATTTGAAAGATCTCCAGTCAGTATTACCCTCTTGGGCTGCTGAAATGTCACTCATACAGGCACAGCACAAGGCCTGGGTAGCCAATAGATCGCTGTAAGCTCTGGTTTGATTTCGGGGGAGTGGCCTCTAGGATTGTGAGTCCAACGTATGTTTCTTGGCGAGGAAGACAACAGTGATATTTTGATATCTTTTTCAAGAACTATAAGCAGTTTTTACACTATTCTTTGTCCTTCTGTGACAACCAGAAGTAATCACAGTCCCCAGAATGTGTATGTGCTTGTCGGTGTGTCCCCAGGAGAACAATACTTCCAAGACGCCCCACCCACTTCCAAACCCAAATGTGCGCAGCAGGGACAGGCTGTACCCTCTAAGGCAACAAAGGAAAAAGGAAAGTTTCCTGCAGGAGTAAGGCTCTGCAACATGAATAAACTCAAGGGGATTTATTTTTATGCAAATCTTTTAAAGATGCTTACTTTGAGAGTGAGAGGAATGCTCGGCTCACATCACACTTCAGAAGTGTAGTGAGGGCAGGAAATGCTTAGCTGAAGGTGGAGGAAGAGAAAAGGCGCTGAGTTCTTTGCACGTAAGGTCTAGTATTGATCTCTCACATCGCTCTGCACAGAGACAAAACAGCTCTCTATCCAAATATGAGAAATACAGAACATAGATACTTGCAATGTTTAGGTACCAGGGTTCCATATTGTATTTGATTTCCTGGTTGCTAAGCAGAACAGGAATTTATGTTTCACTGTTTTTTGGTAAGATTAAGACTTCTCTGCTCTTGCGTGCTAGATTTGATCACTTTTGAAAATGGGCCTTTGGGTTTATTTAAATACTTCAAGGATATCTGGATCTATGTCACAGTGAGAATACGGATCTCGTTGCTATTTCTTTCATTGAGACCACTTCCTTGGGTTTTGCACATAAGCCTTAGCCAAACTTGTTGAAGCTCTACTGTTTCATTCATGTTGTAGCTGGGAAACTGAAAGGGACAGGGTGCAGATAATCCATCTTGATGCCGTAGGGCTGTCCTGTTATGCGCAACACCTTGAGAAATACATTTTGCCCCTGTACATTATGATGGTCCTGTGCTTACTACAAATGTTTGTACGCTCTGTTGGCATGCAGCAGTTCGGAACCCAGAGCGGTGTTTCATGATTAAACAGTTGTGTTACAAATCTATTAATGTTTAAATATGTTTACTGGTTTTGCTTTTCCTTCCTGTATTTTTTCCACCTTTTACTGTTTACTGTTTTCCACTGTTTTCCGCTTCACTGCCAGAGGAGTTAGTGTAGTGTTTCTCTGTAGGAGGCAAAGGCTTACTTTGCCTACTCTTTAATTCTGCCTTTCTTTAATCACCTCATCTCTGGTTCAGTGGTAGAAAGAAGGACCATATAGCTCCATTCAGTGTTACCAGTATAGAGGGAGTTCTTCCTGTCCTGACAGTCAGAGGCCCCTCCCCAGTGAGAGACACATTCAATTATTCTCTCAGCTTTTATATTACAGTGCAGGATAGTGAATTAGATTAGAGACTTCATCTATCTGATACTGACCTAGCATTTCCATGATCCCTCCCTTTTTCCCTCCCTCCAGTAGTTTCTCATTGCATCTAGTTAGCACAGTGATTTGTGTATTACTCTGAACATCTCTTCTGCTCTACCTACGGTTGAGTACACTGCTGTACATTTTAAACCTTGATGAAGTAAAACTGAAAATGCTCAGCATTGAGGTTTGGACTGGTAAAGCTCTTGGAGATCAGCTGCTTGTCTGAATGAACTATGTATGACCCACACTGTAAGTCTCATGGGATCATGTGAGATGTCTAATGCTTCTCTTGGATGAGCACACCCGGATAAAAGTCTATATGAAGCTATAAAGGTGCTTTTTGATACAAGACTACAAGGTATTTGGTATGTATGTTGAAGGGGGTAGATAAAAGTTTTAGAATCAGTGGTGCTACCGGTGTTAAATTTTTAGATTGAAAAGATGGTGCTTGTTTGGTAATGGTAGAATGCATTCTTTTTATATATTTTTTTTTTTACTTTTCCCTGAGTGTGAGCTGTATTAGTGAACTGTCAAAGAAGTTGTTCCTTTTTGAGCCAGGCTTCATACATTATAATTTATTTTCTGGTCTGGCTCGGAAGATTTGTCTCAGGGGTCAAAATGGTTGCATACATTTTCTAATAATCTTTGTACATATTTGTTCACTTCACTTTCAGGAAGAGCTTTTTGTCTAGCAAAACACTAACCTTATTTCTAAAGAGTTAATTATCTACTATTCCGGGAGGGCAGGCAGCAATTTCATCTTGAAGGAGTAAATAAAATGAGTAATAGAAGTGTAATACTACACCGTCTAAGAGCATGACTTAGGTTAAGTTGAAGCTAATCTGAAACACTAATATGGTGTAGAGTCGGGCTGAGAGATACATTTCAGACAAAACCCCCATTTTTTTAGTAAAAACTTAGTAAGAGGAAAAATCTTGCTGGCCAGTGGTCATTTCCTGTTTTACTGTTGAAAAACTAGTATTATGCATGAAGAAAGATGCTGACACATTGCTAAGTGTGTAATTAATTCAGTAGATAGAAATAAGTTTTCAGAGATGGGCACTTTAAAAAATGCTATTAACTTTAATAAAAGTCAGTGATAATAACAGAGTAGTATTTCTTGATTTACCCATGCTCAGAAAAAAGTCTTCTGTTTGTTTTATATGATTAATAATAACAATTTAAAACTCTGGTCTGAAACATTATTATTTGGAAGCATTAACATCTCATATGCTGTACAAGCCTTAATTAGTTCATCCAGCTTCTATATTTAGTATGTTGATAAATCCTTATTAATAGTGACAGAAAGGATGATGCAATAGAAAAACTTTGAGACCACACATTAGGTGAAGCCTAGAACTGAATGTTGGACATGCTGGTGCCCAGTCGTGTGCATAGGTAACTGGGCTATTATTGTCACTTCTATTGTTTCTCTTACGTATTTTAATACTCTGAAGATGATGACTTTCTGTCTTCTTCTGTGTAGTGTTTCCATGCTAGCAATTCCTCGGGTATCGCACAGGACAAAACAGATAAGAGACAGAGTTTCAGGAAGCCTTGTCCAAAAGAATACTCTTTTGAGCATGTTTCTGGAACTTGACTCAAGTAGGCTCCAGGATGAACCACATTGCCTTTTCCTGGTTCAACCTAGCCAGAAATACACTTAGGGCGCAGGTGTTGCAATAGCGATAACGATACCGACTTGTTTGTGACCTCAAACAACCGATAAGCTTACTTAGTTTTCCTTAGCAGCAATTTGGGTGTTAATATTTACATGCCTCAGGAAAATAAGTAGGACCTGACTAGACAGTGTAAAATGTGTAGAAGTGCAGAGTGTGATAGCCAGTCAATGGGAGAGGTATGAATTAAATCTGTGAGTTCTTTTTTTCTAGTTCTTATACAGTCCACTAGACCTAGATGCCATGCAGAGAAGTAAGAATACACTGGGGATTTGTTAGGTTTGATTTTATGTGATTTTCTGAGGAATTTTTCAATGGTATAAAATTTTCCATAATGTTTAAAATGTCTTGTGAGGAGGATTTTAATGTCCCAGAAAGAGAAATAAATACAGAAATGCCATGTGCACCTTAATGTATTTTGAGGTGGCTTTGTGAAGTGAACAAAAGAAAAGAAAATTACCTGCAGAAACTAAAAAACAGAAAGGAAGGTTCTTGAGGGTAAGGGTAATAAAGTTGTCGTGTAATTATATTTTTAATGATATGAAACCCAAGTCCCGATGCCATGTGGAAATGAGCAAAAGACATCAAACTTGAAAGAAAAAATTCCAGTGCGTGTTTGCCACATCTCTCATTCACTTTATTTATACCCTTTATTTAGAGGTGTGTTTCTCTTTCACCGACTTTCTTGTTTCATTCTCACTCCTGTCTGCCTGAGTACATTTTTGCCTCTGTCAGTTTGAACTATTTAAATTGTAGTTTAGAGGGTTCCTAGACATGCATTTTTGAGCGTTAGCATTAGAAGAAGCCAGGCTACCAACTTATTTCTTATGTTGTAATCTTGGAGATGATGTAAGCCCCTGATTTTCTGGGTTGTGGTTGGTTTTTTATGATTTTTTTCCACATTAATTAGTAAGTTTCAGAATAATCATAGGAGGGAAATATATTTATAGAGAGGGTAAGTGTTTGCTGTGAATATAATATATAATTTGTTTATACCAAGGGTCAAAATCATGAATCTGATTAAGTTGCTTTCTTTATTCTTCACCCCATTTGTTCTCTTTCATTGATGTAAAGAGTTCTGGGTTACGATTTTTCCATCGTAATGGTAAATATAATCATCTCTATTGAAAAGCAGAAGATTTTATTTTTTTCTCCTTTTAATAAAAAAAATTTGAAGCTTAAAATAAATATGAAAAAGCATAATATTCTCATGTTCAATGAAAAAATCAGGTTTATGAAAATTTAATAATCTATTAGACCTTTGTTTTGGTCAGGTATAAATATGTTTACCTTACTTTGGCTTGCAAGGGTGTATGACCTCACTGGAATAATGCAGTTGAATGAAGACTACTAATTTTTAAGAGAGTCTGCCCTTGGGTCTTGAACATGCAATTTGCTTTGTGTTAATAGATTCCATCACCCATATAGAACATTACTTTGCTTTCTCCAACCTCCTTCAATTCAAAGGATTTATTTCTACAGAGGGTATTTTCCACTGTGAAAGCACTTTTAAGCTACAACATTTTTCAGAGCAACAGTTGGGACACTGTTTTGATGACCTAAAGTATACCTCATTTGCCATGGGAAGTTATCAGATTTTGCTCACTGATCAAAGAGTGGTTTACTAATATTTATAAATGTGGGATCTTTTGCTGATGTTCAGCTGCTGGTGTTTCAGTTGGCTTCAAAATTGGTAAACTGATGTTCTGAACTGCTGTTTTGTTTGGACATCAGCTGTTGACAGACTTCCTCTGTACTAATTGCTTTGGTACTGAGTATACTTTTTTAACTTGATTATTGTCTGTATCTCTCAGGGCCACTTTGTTGTTAATATCCTGTTTTACTGAAAAGCGCTGCACAAATTCAGTTTTCTAACAACAGTTTAGGGTTGGTATTGACTTTACTGCACTTTCCCAGACTCCTGGTACTTTAAGGATTAGGTAGATAACTAACGATGTTTGTTTACCCATGAAAGTCACTACAGGTGTCAGGCAAAGATCTAAGTTGTATTTGGAACTGCAGTTGTGGATGGTCACGGTACTTTTGCTGACACTCACATTGCTCCTGAGATTCAAGTGCACAGTAAAACACAAATGTCAAGCTCCATCTTACTCTACTTGAGCCACTGAAAACTTAGGTATCTAGTCATCTGGGTACTCTTTGTAGTTAATGGGTACATCTAAACACTTCCGGAGGGCAATTCATTCAGTCTTAGACAGGCTGTCAGTATGGGATTAGTCACCCTTTTGGAGGTGCCTATTTTATGCCACTGATTACAGAGGAAGGTCAGAAAATTATCTTTGACTGCAGATCTACATTTTTAAATAGCTTAAGGTAGATGATATGAGCTCCACCCAATCACTTTTCATGGAGCATGCTCAGATTTGTAGAGCAGGTTATTAACCGTCTTCTGCACCACTCATTTTAGAAATTAAAAAGGGAAACATGAACGGAGAGGTGAATTACAGGTAGATAATGCATGATTAAGGGAGAGCCGTCCTAATAGCATGGATGTCTTCCCTGACCCTGCCACAAAATTCCTGCCTGATTTTGGGCAAGTCACATAAACCACAGTTTACAGAGCTGGTTACTCACTGTGTGTTCCTCATTTGCTGATTCAATGTCTTGTAAACTCTTTTACTTAAGGGCTGAGCAAAGGAAGTTTATGGATGTGTTGCTTTGCACATGTCTATGGATATCAATTCAGTTAGACAGAGTGGGAATTTAAATGAGTGCATATCTTTGGCCTCAAACTTTTGAGCTTTTGTTTGTAAAAAGGAGTTCTTTCTCTACAAGTGTGTGTGGAGATAAATTCAGTAATGTCAGCCTGAAAAGCAGTTGAATATCTGATGGTAAAGGACATATATCAAAAGTTTAAATTTTGAAAAGTGTTCTCTAGAAGGGTTGCACCATACCTACAAGAAAAGATACAAATAAAAATGCACACATGTTGAACAAACGGAAGTAATAAGGGCTGGTTTTATGAAGGAGACTTTGGTGCCTAAATGTAACTGTAGTCACCTAAGACAATGCTTAAGAACTTCTGATGTTTAAATTCTGACTTGTAGCACTCCCCAGCCCCCTGTATGCCTATCATGTCTTACACTGGTCCTGAACACCATGTAGTTTGTGCCTCCCTTATCATGCATTTTTCAGGAAAGTCTTGTGAAGTTATTCTAAACTGAAATTCTCTCAGTATTTAACAGTAAGGCAGACAAGGACAAGGATTAGTGTTGAAAGCTTCAGTGAGAGAAGGGAGTCAGGTTTTTGATTGCTATTCTAATTGATATTGGGATTTTTTTAATGCAGTGAACATTTGAACATGATCTAACAGCATCTAAGTCCTGCCCTTTTGTTCATGTTTCTGACTGCTTTAGATCAGTTCCTGCTGAACTTGCTGGTGTCAGCAAACCCCATTGTTAGGAGTTGAATCCTCTGTAGTACTTTCTGTGGAAGTTGAGATGTCCAAGTGAGTATTGAGAATTTCAGCAGCAAGGAAGATACTTGAAAGTTACAACATTCAATGTCTGCAATGTCCCAGTACCTTCTGTGTCTCTGACAAAACTGAGTACTGTCTCTTATATGCGTTTAAGGGAGGCAGATGACCAGTGTAGCAGAGAAGGAATCTTGCTGTGGATACACTGAATCCAATTAATTTTTGTGGAACTAATTAACATGGAAAACTTTAACAACAATGTCTGAAATTTTTCAGCACTTGGCTGCATCTTAAACATACTCCTTTGTGCTAAAGCACTTGTGCCTGGTAGGCATATATTCAGTACAGAAATGCATACATGGCAGCTTGTGTTGTATGTGATCACAGAATGCATATGTATAGCTCATAAGATATACTGTCACATATGTACAATGAAATATATTACAACCTCAAAATCGGTGTATATATAAACAATACATGCAGAAATAGCCACTTCTGCAGTTTGCATATTTATGCATCTACATACTACAAACCTGAGTACCCACCAGACTTCTCTAGAAGTCAGAAGTGACAAACAGAATGTGCACATGTCATGGAAGAAAGCTGAATATGTGTATTTCTCCCAATATGACAGAGTTGTTCACATGGCAGAGGGAAGCATGCTTTCGCCCAGCTGTCACTGTGGTAACCACTCGGCTTATGAAGTACCTTGTTAAAAGGCTTTTTTATCCTCCCTGAGCTATGAAGCCATCTGAATTGCTCATATGTTGAAAGGATCCCCACCTGCAAAGACATTTGGATATGTGAAATAAAGAAACATAGGGTTAATTTGAATGTTGACTCAGTCTGACTTTCTGTGAACTAATGACAACAAGTAATTTGCAGTGGCTTTCTGGTGTCACAGCCTGCTTGGGATAATCACTATCCTGCCACAGATGTGTCTCACAAAACTAGCACCATTATTTTTCGGGCCTGCCTTGGTCTTTGGTCACAGTCACGTAGCCGTTCTTAGCTTCGGCTGTGCCCACTGCAGATTTTTGGCCTATACCTGCTCTCCCTGTTCCTCACAAATCTTTTGCCAGGAGTTACCACTTTTTCAACGGCATTAAATTTTTGAACAGTTGCTTCCTAAACTTCCTAAATCACTTCTAGATGGCTATCTTAGATGGTTTAACAAGGCTTTTATCTTTATGGCTTAATTCATCATGACTCATCGGAGGTCAGAGAAGAAGCTCAGCTCCAGTGGGAGGGTTCTGATGGACAATTGACATGGTTATGAGCCTCTTCATAGGGACCCAGCTGGAAACACATTATCCGAACCCATTATGTCTATCATAGAACAGGTTTTGGCCTTAAGTCACAATCGTTCAAATATTTTAGGATTCACATGGCTTTTTATCTGAATCACGTGGAATGTCTTTCCTCTGTAGTCAGCTTCCTTCATCTTCTTACAGCTAAAAATTGGGGGGGAGGGGAGGTGGGGGAGAGGGGCTACTGGACGCCATTCTTTGTATCTCTCTCTTGTCTACACCTTTCTCATTTGCATTAATCTCATAAGTTTCCCATTACTCTTGGTAATCTTTATGATCAAGCATTAAACTTGCTTCCAGACAGCAATTCATCCCTTTTTGCCTTTCCTATCTGTATTGCTCAGCTGGCTAGAGCTGGTTTTGCGATCTCCTATGCCCTCTTTAGCATATCCATCGCTTGGGAAGAGCACGGTTGGTGAGGTTAACAATTTTTTTCATTTGTTCAGTAGCTTCTTCAGAGAAGATGTGGTTGTATTTCAGAGACCCTATCAGCCTGTGGCTGACTAACTACATATTGAAGCATTCATTGATAGGCAATTTTAGAAAATTACTTGAAAGCATAAGCTGCACAAATCTCTCAGACTGATAAAGGACACTAAAAATGCTTCAGGTTTCTTTTTAAAAAAATTATGTCCACTCTTCTCGTTAGCATAATTATGTATCTAGTACTCAATTTAGCTCTTTAGAATGAACATTTATGTAAGAGTCCACTTCATTATCTCATCTTTTTTTCTTTTCAGCTCTTCAGATACTGTAAGTAATGGAACATATTTGTCACTGAATTGTCTTCCAGAAAGTTTGAGAGAGAAATTTAAAAGAAAAAAAAAGAAAAAGAAAAGGATTGATTGTAAATGAGGTCTCGATAGAACATCCTTTGAGGTGATATTTTTCAAAATGATTTAATGAAAGGAAATCAAATGGGAAAGATCATACAATATAGTTTCAAGGTGGAGTGGTTCACTCTGTAAAATTTATTGCAATACATACAGAAGAATATTAAAGCCCATCCTGTCTTTCTCACTCCTGGCAAACTGTAGAGAGATACTTAGAGTAGATCTTATGATATACAAAAAAGTTGTGTTGACAAATCATTAGATTTAAAAACTTTAGGAAAGGGTGATGGTTGATGAGGTGGTTGAACAGCTCTAAAGACTTGCTCTTGCATAAAGGGCAGTCCTAAGTCCCCTTTCCAGGCTCCTGGACATTCTCTACCATTTCCTTTGCATTACTACTGTTCTCGCCTGGCACCGTAGAACACAAATGAGTATTTTTCTGATTTTGTTTTCTGAGCCTGAATTCAGCCTTAGGATTGGCAAAAAGAAACCAGGTGCTTCTGGACTTTCCATTCATTATGAATGAGAAGAGCACCTGTCTCACATGGTGCCACCAGGAGCAGAGAAGAGGTGCAAAACGTGCACAGTATGTAATGGTTCGTAAGAAGGTAACCATCCCAGCGTCCTTCAGCTCAGGGAGTCCTGGAAAAGTAGCATGAAGTCTTATTATTATAAGTCTCATTCCTTTATTTAACTTTCTGTATTATCATCTGTCTACATACAGTGAGCTTTGTTCATGTTTTGGCAGCTCAAACCCAACCTCAGAATGCTTTGTGTTTGTTTCTTCACTGGGCAAAATGTCAACAAAGGCAGGGGAGGGAAGCAGTATACTTCTGCCTTTCAACAAAAGCTGAACTGAATTTCATGGAACCACAAAAAAACCCAAAAAACAAAAAACCAAAACCAAACAAAAAACCAAACCAAAACAAGCAAAAAAACCCCTTGTACTCTCAATGCTTGGAATTCCCCTCACTTCTTTGATCTCAAAAGCTCATAAACAATCAGGGTGCTTCTAAAAGGCAGTTATAAAAATTCTGGTGGGAGAAGTTAGATAACACAAATTTCTATGAACTGCAACAGCAACTCTGTCGTTTAGAAGCTTGTGTTCCAAATGAGCTATAAATTATTCTGCTTCCTATATACTACTGAAAGTGATGGAGTTTTAGACACATTCTTTACATTATTAATATGGTCTCCATAAAGTTTGTATAGTGTAACCAGTGCTTAAATATGCATAGGCAGTTAAATTAGATGCAGGAGCAATTTAAAGAATTGTATTTTTTGCAATGTAGCAAAATTCTTGTGGTAGATGAAAAGTACCAGTGGCATTTTCATTTGTTCACTAGTGAGAACTACCCACTGCTCAAAATCAAGATGTACCATTTACTGTATCGATATTCCTAAGCTTCTCATTTTGCTTTTTAACACCTAGGAATTTGAAAATGCCTATCTTCCCATCCCCCCATCATGATCTAAAGAATTACTATCACTGAATATGTCAGTGTTTGTTTTGGCTCTGGAGTTTTTCCTGGATCTTCCATTCCTGTATAACAGCTGCTTCCTCAGCAGCAGTTGCAATATACACATCAAAGCATGTTTTCCCAGTAAAGTAAATTGTTGATGTTACTGTTACTCATCTTGGAAAATATTTTGGGGGACAGCTAGTTCTCCTCTTCTTTTCTCAAACCTCCGCCTCCACTGTGTCAGACTACTGCAAATACAGGCCTGGTATGATAAACATGTTACCTGTCATGGCGTTTTGTGTGCACACCACGCTTGCTGGAATTCCAAACATTTTTTTGACTAATATCCACTTACCAACCTTATGACTTTGACTATACAATGGAGAAATGATGATTAGTCTGACAGGAAGGCAGATTTAAAGCAGATGTAATTTATAGAGAATGCGTACCCTTAGGGGCAGAGGAAAATTTCGGAGGTAAGGCAGGGGCAAATGCAGTCTCCACTGCAGCCTTTGCACTTGCTTGCAGGTTAAGGGATTGGAAGCGTAAACATGGTATAGGGCAGAGGTGATAAGTGGAGGACCTAGTAAACTTTTGGTCAGCTTTGCTGAAAATCTGCACTTGGACCTGGCAAAGGAGGTTTTGCAAAATAATTTCGGCCACTATAGCAATGACACAGAGTCCTGTCATTATTGCATAGAGCAGAAAGGGAGTGTTCAGGTTAACCCATCATAACTATCACTCTCTTCTAGTGACCAGGGTGTATAATTCCTCTTGCAGTATCTCTTACTTCTGTCTTTCTGTTAGTGCAATATCCTGAGTTAGTGCAATTTCTTGGCTTATTTTCTATGTAGCACAAACTCTGCTATCTGTCCACTTAAGAGATGATAGAATTATTACTGTCAGCCCTTGTTGGTCCTTCTTGTTGGCTGCTTTAGTTTCCTTTTTATCTATTTTAAGTACTGTCAGGGTTTTTTTTTCCTTTTTTCATTTTTCTTAACAATTGGTCCATGTTCAGACACCTGTTTCCAAGCAGTACACTTAATAGAATGAAGCACATGATTTCCCATGGGATTTTTACCAAAGTCTGACATTTCAAGTCAGCAGCAATCTGGTGTGAATGAGTTATTTGCAATAAAATAATTGTCACAATTACTTTCTTCAAACTGGCATACCTTTCATGTTTTTATTCTATGAAAAAAAATAATACTATCCTATTGCAATTCAAAGTTATTTCACTGAAATTTGTCATAGAGCACCAATATAGTATAAAGTGTTTAGGTGAACAGAAATTTCAACCATAGATCATTGCTGAATTATAGTGTATGCAATTTTGTACAGTAGCTAAGGTGATGGCATTTCTCTGCAGAGGAGATGAAGGAACTACTTGTAGTTTTAAGTACATAAATTTTAATTCATATAGGACATAATTTGCAACAGCTGTTGCTAATTAAAATGCTTCATAGAGGCTTCCTGACAGTATGGGTATCTTGTTGAATTAAAAATGTATGCCTTTAAAAAAGAACAGGAAAATGAACATAAATTTATACCAGGAAAAAGTGTGTTTTAACTAGTTAGTTATAAAAATAGACTTTTTTTGGTTTTCTTTTTTCAAATATCTGAAATATTTCAATTAGAGCATCCAAACTACTGTGTGTATGTGTATGTTTGAAAAATATCACATGGCTCACAAGATGCCTCATTTATTTTTAGTAAATGCCTATGTACATTTCTGTAAAAGAGGAAGTTTTATCACAGAGCAACATTAAATGGATGCAGAAACAGATGGAAGAGAGAAATTTATTTCTCTCTATAATAATAATTATTTTGTTTTCAGAAGTTCTGTGGTGTTCTTTCCAAGTCTTCCTGCAGAATTGAGACTACGCTGATTATCCGTATCAAAAGGTTTTAGTCTTAAAGTACTAGTTCTGCCTTGCCATGATACCCTTCAGGTGGCCATTTCCCTGACTTTCGTGTGATGCAGAAGGGAAGAAGAACCAAGTTTCTGACATGTCACATGTGGAATTTCTGTGTCCTACATGACATGGACATTAACTGTGCCTCCATTAATATTGTTTTTAGGTACTCATGAAGGGGAACAGGAATGCAGTTAGTTAATAGGCTCACTGGAATCCCTAAGGCTTTGGAGTAATTCCAGCTTCTTTGGGTAGTGAGAGAGTAGCTACTTCCTCATTGCTGCCCTTAGGAAACTCAGAAGCGTGTAATTTAGTTAGGCAGGAGGCATACCAAGTATAAGATTTGGCCTTTATTGCTTTTTGAATAACTTTACAGAAGGGGACGGAAAGTTGAGAGAAAGGGTGATTTAAATGTGGATAGTCTGAATAAACTTAATATGAACTTTCAGTATGATCCATTTATTCCTGGAAGGTTGAAATACTTCTGACCCTAGCTTTCATATGGACTGTGTATTCTTTATACCTTTAATGTTTAAACTCACTTTCAAAAATCTTTTTGGATCAAATTAAGTTAGAGTTTCTTCCAAGCAAGAGCTGCAATAAATGGCACCAATAGCTTTCCTTTTTTGCAAATTTCACAGATAAAAATCTCAAAAAGCCAAAGTATGTTTTGATATTTTCTTTCATAATGGTCATCTGTTGTCTCTTATATGCATACACACACACACACACGCACGCATATATATGGTAACGTGCTGAGATTTTGAAAAAGAAACAATAAAAGCAATACAATAAAAGCAATAGTACAATAAAAACAATAAAAGCAATGTTATCTAAATAGTACGTAATGATGTACGTATTTTCCATGCTTTGACTTCGTATTAGGTTATTGACTTTATATTGGGTCAGAGGTCTGGTAGAAATGGCATTCCCACACCCTTTCCCCCTGTCGCTGGACATTAGGAAAAGGTTCTTCACTGAGAGCGGGGTTGGGTACAAGAACAATCTCTCCAGAGAGGTGGTCATGGCACCAAGTCTGTAAGAGCTCAAGGAGCTTCTGGATGATTCTCTTAGTCATATGGTTTAATCTTAGGTAGTTCTGTGAGGAGCAGGGTGTTGGAGTCGATGATCCCTATGGGTCCCTTTCAGTTTGAGATATTCTGTGATTCTGTGGCTGATATATTAATTAGCCCTTATATACCCTGACATGTAAGAGTCACCGGTATCAGAAGCTCTCAAATTACATGTAGCATGTGCCCTGTGCTGCAAATGTAGGTCATTTGTGTCAAATAGGCATCCCTGGCTTATTATTTCCAGCCAGTAAATATAATTAAAAACCATCACATTTTTGATAGATAGTCATATCTTTGATGATCGTTATAGCTCAGCTCTAAGAGATAACAGAGATTAATAATCTTGGCACTGCGATAACAAGGTTTTTAGCAAGTACACAAAAACAAGGCAAGTGCTCTCTGGGCCCTTGCACATGGAAGAAGCATCTGTGGGTGTTGAACAGAGAGAAGACCATAGCACAAATACATACTTCCCAACAGGCATATTTATGTCCCCCAGCAGTACACTCAAAGACCAGCTCCTTGAAAGCACTAGATTATTCAATGTTTAGTGTCTCTTGTTTTCCCAGGATGATATACGCCATTGTGTCACCACATTTTCAAAGGAAAGCAAGTGGCTGAGCCGCTGAGCAGGCCTGGCTGGGAGATTGTTCCCCACTGTGCAATGTGGCGGGTGGGAGATGTGGCACAGAACCTCTTGCTGAGGAGCTGGGAGCCTACGGCTTAAGAAAGAACGTAGGGACTGCTGAGCAGCACGGGGAGCACAGCCCTGCCTGGACCTCCCTAAAAGTTTTATGTTTCTTAGTGGACTCTAGGAAAGCACTGAGATGGCAGACCCTGAATCTCTGGGCAAGGACTTCACTGCAAGGATGCAGTAGGCAGCTGCAGGATTGTCTTTTAAAGCCTTTTTGGCTTCTCCATGGAAGAAAGTGAATTGTTCTGGGTGGTACCTTGACATAGCCTTGTTTGCTTAGAAGTTTTAGAAGCGCTTTGATCTTATTTTGAGGAGGTCAGGAAAACAACATACCTACATACCTGCATACTCTGGTCAGCTGAGGACCCCATCACAGCAGTCTGTCACTTATAAAACACAATTATCATCTGATTTGTTGTAGATTAGACTGTGTGTGCTATTGAGAGGGCTTAGGCTGTCATAGAATAAAACATGATTTTCCCAATAAATTGGTGAAAAAATGACTAAGATGGCTTTCCAGCCTGAACTCTTTGATGGAAAAATTATAAATTATTAAAAGTTATATGTATTTTCAAGGAAAAGAGTAACGTATTGCTTGGTGTGCAATCTATTTTCGCCAACTGACATTAATTCTATAGAAATTATTTCAGTGACTGGGAGGAGGCAACTAGTAAAATTTTTGGTCATAAACATAATCTCAGGTTTGAATCCCTTTCCTAGGTATTTTTTAGTTAATCAGTTTGATTTTTCTTTGCAGAGGGTATGTCAAGAAATAAGGTAATACTGAAAAAGGACTTAATTTTTGGGGAGGAGGAAGGGAAGTCTAGAAAGAATTTATTGCATGAAGGGAGACAAGATCTTTATCTATGCTTTTTTTTCTCAGCAAAGGCAAAATACTCTTTTAGTGTCCATTATGTTTTGGAAACACTGCATTAAGTTGCTAACAATATCACATGTAAGTGATCTACTCCCAACAGAATGTTTGCAGAAATTAGTAAAGAAAAAGAAGCATCTTGTACACATGAAGGTGAAAGTCTAAAAAGTAGTATTTACTTGGCATGATTGGCTGTAAAACTATATATTGCGTATTTGATTGAATTATGTGTTTGATATGTATATTTTTGGGCAAGACATATCTTAAAGTCAGTGAATATCAAAAGTGCCCCTTCCAGCATTTAAGCTATCTCATATTTTGATTTTGTGTGACATAAGTACATGTTTTTGTTTTGTCTCTATGTTGCTGGAATGTATTACCTTCCCCTAGGCCTGAAGAATAAATTAACAAATTGTATATCTGACATACAACAATCAGTTTGTGCTGACATAATTAAGACTGTGTGAGGTCTAGAGCATGATTAGGATGGGGTTTTGGGTCACCTTGAAGAGCAAGCAGCAGCCGAAGGCATGAAAATAGCAATCGAACCAAGCAAACAAAAAGATTGGAAACGTGCTTTTGACCACTATGAAGTTTAAATTCTCATCTCCTCCTAAGCAATTAGTGGCTATGTGAAAAAAAAAAAAAATAAAGATAGACTTGATGTTGTTGTTATCATCAAGACTTTATAATCTTAGATGTAGAAGTAGAACATTTCAGTGATCAATTCAAAGAAACAGAATTCAAGCCAGGACTGAAAGCTTCAAAGCCTGTTTACAGCAGCAGTACATTTTTGAAAAAATATAAGAAGTTGCCTAGCTAGTTTTAAAGAAATTGTTATTGTGATCTTCAGGAAAGCCAAACATTTAAACTGGAAAAAACACTTCGGTTGTTACACTCCTATTAACTGATAGGTTATTAAAAATGCTAGTTGTTTTGTGTTCTTTACAAAACTGCAGGACATGAAAGTCAAGGACCCTGTAAATATGAGAAGGTTGCCTCTCTGTTAAAGTGACTGTTTAAAATCTGATCTTGTTCCTGAAGATTATAACTTCTAGTATTGCATCTCAGAAAAAAAAAAAAGGAATTCCTGTAAATGACCAATATTTATTCAAGACCTTAGTATTGAAATGAATTAATGGATCTCCTTATAAATTACTGGCTAAATTGAATAGTCGAGGTCTAAACTAAGCTGTGAAGTTATGATGTGTAGGTCCTACATTAGGTCTTTACTAAATCAACTGCTGCTGTAACCATTCTTGTTACATTTCTGTCAGATAAACCGGAATCCGATTGGATTAATCTCACCTGAATCAATCTGATTGGATTAATCTCACCTGAATTTAGCTATGTGAAAGTGAGCTATTTGATTGAAGGTTGCCATATAATGAAAGAGAGAAATAGCTTCATCTGATGATTATTCCCAATGATCAAAGATGGGCTAGGCAGTAGGGACTTCTTCTTCGAGATCTCCTCTCTTCTCTTGACAAAGAGGAACTTTTGATGGTGAATTTACACTGAAATCTTAGCTTTCAGATAAATTCTACTTCATGTATGCAGAATCGGATCTTCACTTTCTATGAGGAAAGCACAGTTTAACAAAAGACATCTCCTCGTACTGGCATCTTCTTGCATCCTGAAAGCAAGTTTTTAGTAATTTTTATTCTGTGATTGACACAACCATGCTTCATTTTTGTTTGGAACTACCTGAATTAACTATGGCAAAAGAATTATACAGTAAGTTTTACTTAAAAGGGCCATGGTAAGGTGCCAGTTTGCCATTTTTTAATAGAAGATAATAAAGAACCCCTTTTCCTATTTTAGAAGATATTAGAATTCCATGGCAATGTAAGATTATAAATGTCTTGCTAATTCTTTTTGGTTAGAAATAAAGATCAAAAATTGAGTGAAGTGATAGAATAAAAATTAAGATTATATAGGTTGGGACAAACCCAAAGAAAAATTAAGGAAAGAATTTGTACTTTACCATTCTGTTTTGATCCAAGAGTTACAGACACGTTCAGAATTTCTTTTAGTTTCTTCTTTCCTTTTCTGTGAAATGTGACAATATGATTAAAAGATGTAGATTACACACATTTTATACATATATGTAAGTATAAGTACATATTTTCATGTACAAGCTACTTGAGTTCTTTGGGTACCTGCGTGTGCATACATTATGCAATTGTGCAGTGCTATCACTAGTTATATGCTATAGACAAAGTAAAGAGCCATCCTTCCCTAAAAAAGCTTAATGTAAAGTCTGGGCAGACAGGTGCATCATAACTGAAAAAGTCATAGGGGGCAATAACAGCCAAAAAAATAGTTGAAAAAGTAATTTAAAGATGTTATTTTTGCACCCATATTGTTTTCAGGGATCCTGTAGAGATTGCTTTACAATGTACAGTGTGTTTCCATCAGAAGTCTGCTTAACTCCTGCTGAACTCTATGGGAATTCCTTATAAGAAAGTATAGTAAAAGTATTTATCAGTGCAATAATGATGGGATGTCTAGGGGTCTGCAGATTTATATGAAGATTTACTAATAACACAGAGAGAAACTGGCTTCATAAGAAAACTTTAAAGGAGCCAGGAGGAGAAGAGACAGCTTCTGCTTAATCCACATAATCCGTTACATACTGAAAATATTGACTGGGTGAAAATATGCCAATCAACCAAAAACAAAAACCCCCAAAAATAGGAGTAGTTTTGATTTGAAAACAAATTGCATAAGACACTCAGAAGAATGCTAGAAGAGATGACATTCATTTCCTGAAATGTATTTCTTGATTGCAAAATAAACCAGGAAAGATACAGCCTGAATTTACTGCCTCAGAGTCCTCAGTATGGTATTTCTTATATTTTTACGCCTTTATTTTTTTTATCGTCAGTACTTTTATAAATCTAAATTCAATGACTGGTAATACACTTGTATTTGTAAATCAGTTATATGTGTGTCAGTAATGAACATGATTTGAGACACCATATTTTTGATAATTCATTTTTCTTGATTTTTATGCATAATAAATGATGTAACTCAGTAGTTTATTTGTCGCTTTTTTTTCTTTTCATATCTGTAGTGTGAAGCAAATACGGAGTTATTTTAGTCACAGCTGACTTATGTTGCACCTGGCTATTTACCTGAATTTCATTTAAGTGCCAATCTGTCAACAGAAAAAAAAAGTTATAGCATCCTGAATATTGTAAATCTCAAAGGACTTACAGATACTGATTTTTTAGCACGTGATATGCTTCACAGTAAATGCCATTTAATCTAATATCATCCTTCATTCCTTCCCCCCCGGTTAAACTTGAATATTACTCTTTCTTTGTGCCACTTCGCCATTTTCTGTGTCTGTGATACATGCTTTCTTATTTTGAGAAGTATTCTGTGAAAACATTACTAACCTTTTGAGCACCAGTTTGAAAAACTAATTACTGTAAAATGCTGGTCTGCGAGGGGGAGCTATTGGAGAGGGAAAGTGATGTTATTACTCAGAGTCATCTACCAAAACACACATTTCACAGAGGAATGTTCCAAGACCTGAAGCAATGTAGTTGGACAGTGCTCTCCTGTGCGATAGTACTAATAAACTTACTGTTGTCAGTTTTATTAGTATTCATTTGCAGTTTCCTCTCTTTTAAGGATTTTTGCCTCCTGGTCAGAGTGGCACCTAGAGCTGAGTCAGTCATAGTTCAATTTATTGGATTGCAGTGTGTCTGTCATGTTGTGTAATAATTAAGAAAAAAGAACAAGTTGGATTGCTTTACTAATCATAGGGTATAACCATAATTAAGCCAAATAAAACTCAATTCCTAGTACAACTCAGAGACTGGAGAAGTTCTATGAATAAGTAGTCCTAGATAGAAACAAATGCTGTATTGAGCCCTTTGAATATTGTCTGAATAGTTATTTTCATTTTCAAGCTTTCTCTGTCAGACTAGGTTAAACCTCATTCATTCAAATTAACTGCAAAGGATACCAGAAAATCCAAAGAAAGGCATTTTTCCTCAGGGAATTCACTGTTTTACCATTTTATACAAGAGGTCAAGTCATCAGGTCTGGGCAAGAAGCAAACTGTTCATGTGGAGTCTTGAGGACATGAACATCCAGGCAAGTCTGCCAACATAGGCCCACAGCAGTCCAGGACCAGATGGGGGCAAACTGAAGAATGAGCTGTAAAGTGAACCTCTGCCTTCGGTCAACTGAATTGCTGTCTAGGCACTACTGATTGTACTGATTAGACAGTTACGGGAGCTGTAGTGGGATCTCAGACACCTGGAGTTAGGTATCTCAGTGCATAAGGAGGTGCCAGGTTAATAGCACGTTCATTGTAATTCATAAACAAAAAAGTAAATAAGTCAATAAAATAACTTTTTTCCTTTTCCTGCATTTCTGTATCATTTCGAAGGTGATAAAATACAGACCCATGTATGTATTCTCTTGTAGCTGATATTCTCTCACAACTCACTGGAATTCAGGCTGTTTGGTGCTTCAGGAAGAGCAACAAATTTCTTGACACTAGTGAAAAAAAAATTGGAAGGCAATCGTTTTTATGCTTGTGTGGGTGCAGGTGTGGCAGAAGAACTGTAGATTTATCCTATTGTCAGATTCTTTCGTGGTGTTCAGTCTTCTTTCCTCAGTCCATCTATGTTCAGTGCATTCTTCCCTTCAGAAGCCATTTCTAAGAGCTTAGAAATGTCTGTGCGGTCTCTGTAATGAGAACAAATATGAAGATCTGAAAGCTGTCTTGTCCTAGGACAGTCTGAAAGTGTAATGCAGATTGCCAAACTTTATCACTGATTGTCAATACACACTTTAGTTAGTGTACAAAACCAAGATTTGATAAAAGACATTTTGTGTGAGATTCCCATTCATCTGGACTAGTAATAATCTTAAAGCAGTAGCCCATTAAAGCTGTTACTTAATCCAAAGACATTTCTTCATGCAATTTAAGCAAGTATATTGTCTTGTACAATAGTGCAGGAGTTTTTCAATGTGTTAGTCATATCAGAATTATAGTAATTATTCATACTGTCTCTGCCATTGCTATGTAATTTATACTTGCTCTCTTCTTGTTTTCCAGATCTCCCAGCAAGGACATGGCTTCAAATGAAAGGGAGATTGTGGTTTGGGTTTGCCAGGAGGAGAAGATTGTATGTGGCCTGACAAAGCGCACAACTTGCTCAGAAGTGATTCAAGCACTGCTTGAGGAACATCAGACAACATTTGGAGAGAAAAAGGTCCTTTTTGGAAAACCTAGTGATTACTGCATTGTAGAAAAATGGAGAGGCTCGGAGCGAGTACTGCCTCCATTGACAAAGATTCTGAGACTTTGGAAGGCCTGGGGGGAAGAGCAGTCTAATTTGCATTTTGTGTTGGTAAAGTCAGATGCTTTCCTCTCGTTTCCATTGTGGAAGACAGCTGAAGCCAAGGTAGTTCAAAATGTAGAAAAGCAGTGGGACCTCAGTCCAGCGAACTACATGAAGATGTTGCCAATAGACAAGCAAAAGAAAATTGTGAGGAAGACTTTTCGGAAACTGGCCAAGCTTAAGCAGGACAGTGTTCAGCAAGAGAGAGATAATATGGAGACACTGATTCATCTGATAATTTCTCAAGATCATACCATTCATCAGCAGGTCCTTAGAATGAAAGAACTAGATATGGAAATTGAAAAATGTGAAGCGAAATTCCATCTGGATCGTGTGGCCAATGATGGAGAAAATTATGTGCAGGACTCCTATTTAATGATCAATACAAGTGAGGCTGAGCAGCAAGGGAGTAGGCCGGATGATCAAAAAGAGATGCATGACTATTTGAGCAAAAGTGAGGGAATTCTACAGGTTGAAGAAAGACTGAAACATCACAAACAATTAATAGAGAACCTGTGCGCTGAAATTGAAAGAGAGGTACACGGTATTTGCATGGAAAAAAATGGAGAGGATGTTCGCACAGAAGGAGCAGCTAGTGCTGAACTGCAAACCTCAGATTTGGAAAGTGTAAAATGTGAGCTAGAAAAAAGTATGAAAGATGGTCTGAGAATTAACTCATACCTGAGCTGCATTCAGAAAGAACTTACATACAGGGACTCACTGCTTCAAAAGAAGGAAAAAGAATATGAACTTCTTACAGAAGAATTTAATTTACTACATGTTAAAGAGGACATTGAAACTAGGCTTCAATCAAATGAAGAGCCATCCAAGGGCAGCGGCATCTCCAGTAACAGCATTGCTGTTCCTGACTTTGTTCATAGAGTGACTAATCTGGACATAAACGATACAGACTCTGACACTGGCATCAGCTCTACACACAGTCAGGACTCTGAAATAACTGCAGGGGACATGGTACTGTTGTCAACATAGTTGAAAACAGTTATGCATTTTTGAAAATTTTATTTTGGAGGATATTTATAAGAATTATTAAACCTGTTGTCTTGAAAGTTAAGCTCTTCAGGATATTAAAGCTGTGGCACTGCTTTAGCAAAGTAAACAGTGTCTATTTATGTCCTTAATAGTATACTTGTGCTGGAATGCATGGGTTAACTGGTAATAGGTGCAAAGTTGTCGGCTTTGCTACATCAAGACAGACTGTTTAGATTTCGTAATATTGATATTCAGTGAAACAGGAGCATTCTGACTGGCTTGGACCAAAGTTTGGAGATTTCACGTCCTTTAATCTTTAGGTCCCCTCCTGCATCTCTTAACTTTTTAGGAACGTGAAGTAGAGACTAGAGAAAACTAGACCGAGAGCTGATTTTCTGCTCTGTTACATTAGCTTTATGCAGATGGAGTTTCCCTGCTATGAAGCTGCTGTAAAGGAATATATAATTGAGCATTTAATCTGTTAAAAATAGTTTTTATGATAACGTAGAACAAAAGGAATATAATTGCATTTATGTTGTATTTTTAAATTTAGTTTAAATATAATATCAGGATGATATTTTTAAAAACTCCTAAGTCCCATTTTAAAAATTACCTTACAGACGTGGGGTTTAATTTTAATTCTCTTTCATCAGCTTTTATCTGCTTTTAAGATCCTTAAACCCCCTACTTATCTGCTGTTACCCTGTAGTTGCCCCAGTGATGTTTAAGTCCAGGTAGTTCCTGCCAGCAGGCATGTCAGAACTGCTTACGTCCCGCTTGTGCGAGACGCTCAAATCCCAGGCTCACACCTAACCCTAGAGGCATTTTCAGCAAGGCTTTCTCCTGCCTATCTCACCAGTTGGATCCAATGTCTTAAGCCTCCTCAAATCATGACTACCAAAAAAAGGATAACAGAAGCAACAGGCAGGAGCCAGGCAGGAGCCAGACATTTTTGTGTCTGGCTAGACACGGTTTCCCAATAGCCAGTTAGCAACTATTTTCACATAGCAAGTAGGTTTTCAAATCCCATCTCATACTGTTTTGGAGCAGGAGCCTGTAAATCCTGCTTCCTCAGTGAGGACTTTGGGATACAACTAAAACTGGTCCACTTTATATAGCTAATAAAATATTGGGCTCCTGGTAAAATTGGAGAAAAAAAAAAAAAANAAACATGATAATTTTACAACTATGTGGTTAAGTCATTTTTTTTCATTTAGGATGTAGTTGTTTATCTCAAACCCTTCTCCAGCACATTGCTCTAAGTCCAAAACAAAGCTGTAGAATTGAGGTGTCCCTTCATTTACCAAACAAGATTTCTAACTCTGTGCTAGAGGCTCTGCTAATAGAGAGCACATGCACAATTTCTGGGGTGCCATGCTTGTATTTTGCAGATCTGTCTGTTTAATACTTCTGATTAAAGCAACTGAATGGAGAAATAGTTACAATATTTCTGAAAAAAGTTCAGCTCTGCAAAATTCAAAGAGATCCTGGACTTGACAGCCTACAAAGTAAAAAAATGGACGGTACCTAGAAGGTATAAATGTAAAATTCTTTCAGATACAGTGCTTTATTCTCTAATTTTCTTCTCCTAGATGTCTGTCAGCCATGTGTTTTCTAAAATGGCGAAAGTGCTAGGACTGCTGATTAGCACATATTTAATGCAGAAAAACAAAAAAGGAAAAGAAAAAAAAAAGCCCCTTTTCTAAAAAGAAAATGTTTGTGGTTTATTTGTTGTGTGTTTTTTTTCCTAATCCTGGATATTATAAATAGTTTGTGTTTCAGCAAAGTGTGCTAGTTGCCTTAATATATTTTGTCTTGTATTTTTTTCATGCAATTTTATTTGAATGCTTCAGTAATAATGTGTAATATTTAGACTCATCAGCTCCTGATGGAAACACATGTATCTTATCTTTGTAATAATTTATTCACGCAACTCTGCATCTTTTGACCTCTGTGGTAATCACTCTGACAAGTAAAGCCCAGAGTTCTGAATGCTGAGAGTAGACTAATGTATTCTGTGAGTTCTTATGAGGTTAGTTACCAATAGTTACAATTTCTATTGAGTCACTTTTTTTTATATAAATACTTAGAGGGTAGAAAATTGAAACAGAATAATATACACAGCTGTGCAGGCTAGTACAAGACCCATGGGGGAAAAAATTAATTTCTACTCATACTCTACTAGATTTATTTTGCTCATAGGAACTTGTGTGGATTCTCTCAACGGATCTTTATCCACACTAGGTGGTTGATTGTACCTCCCCTGCAACTTTTAGGTCTTAAGTGTCTTACTGTGTTTTAAGAAGAAAATAGGAAAAATAGGTCGAGAGAGAGTATTTCTTAAAAAATAAACCAACATTAAAAATCCAGTGTTTTGAAGCATTTATTGGAAGTTTGTACTTTGATATATCAAATAAACTTTTTTCTTTCAGAATTTAGAATGTACAAGATGATTAAAGACTGTGTGCACTCTTTGCTGTTTATCTGCCTCTACACTTTCCATATACTTGTTCGACCTGGTTTTAGGATGCTAAAAGTATTCTTTATGAACCTTTATGCTCCTTACTTCCTCCTTTGTCTCCTCTATCTCTATTTTATTTTAATCTTAAATTCCCATAAGGAAATACACAATTAAAATCTTTGGATCGTTTCCTGTCATTCCATTAAGCCAGTTGACATATCATCTTCAAATTTGGTTTTATTTTATAAAATTTTACATGGACTATGGAATACTTACTGAAAAAAAGGGAAGATCAAGTAAGTCATGCATAAGAGGAGAGACAAATTCTACCCAGGGAGTGGAAATGTGAAATTTCAAAGTAAAATGAAAGGAAAATCAGAAGGGCAGTTATTTCATAGAAGCATAAAACTATTTCGTTTGGAAGGGATCTTAAAGGTCATCTTGTTCAACCCTCTGCCATGGGTAGGGATGCCTTTCATTACACCAGGTTGCCCAAAGGTGGCATCCAACTTGGCCTTGAACTCTTCCAGGGATGGGATATCCACAGATTCCCTGGGCAACCTATTCCAGTGTCTCACCACTGTCACAGTAAAGAACTTCTTCCTAATATCTAATCAAAACCTACCTTCTTACTGTTTGAATGTCCTTGTTCTGTCACTTCATGCCCTTGCAAAAAGTCCCTCTCCAGTTCTCTTGTAGGCTCACATTAGGCACTGAAAGGTGCTCTAAGGTCTCTCCGGAGCCTTCTCTTCCCCAGGATGAACAACCCCAACTCTCAGCCTGTCTTCAGCAGAGAGGTGCTCCAGCCCAGAGCTGGAGGCAGCACACCAGGTGGGGTGTCACAAGAGCAGAGGAGAAAAATCCCTTCCCTCGACCCACTGGTCGCATCTTTTTTGCTGCAGCCCAGGATGTGGTTGGCTTTCTGGGCTATGATTGCACATTGCCAAGTCAAGCTGAGCTTCTCATCCACCACCCCCGCCAAGTCCTCCTTTCCACAGCTGGTGTTGATCCATTCTCTGCCTAGCCTGTATTTGTGTTTGGGATTGACCTGGCTTGGATGCAGGACCTTGCACTTGGCCTTGTTCAACTTGATGAGACTCACATGGGCCCACCTCTCCAGTCTGTCAAGGCCCCTCTGGATGGCATCCCTTCCCTCCAGCATGTGCACTGCACCACATAGCTTGGTGTCTCTTGGTCAGCTTCTCATCTGTCCCCAGGCACTCAGAGCTCCATGCACTCCAGCTGGTCACTGGCACAGAGCACGGCATCCCCTCCTCGTCTCCCCTGCCAGTCCCTCCTAAAGAGCCTGTATCATTCCATTTCAAGGATCCAGTCATAAGAGCCATCCCACCACGTCTTTGTGATGCCTCTCTAACTCCTCTTTTTGATTTCCCACGCTCCATGCACTTGCATGCAGGCTTTTAAGTTGACCTCTAGATGAAGACTATTTGCTGACTGAAGAAGAGGAATTCCTTTGTGCTGCTCTTCAAGTACTCGAATGCTCATCCTTCAAAGAGATGTCCTTACACACACCACTGTTCTACGACCTCTTTGTCTGGTCCCAGTGTTCCTGCTTTTCTTCAGCATTAGAGGAATATTGTGGTGAAAGGTGCCAGACTCAGCCCGTACTGTGGCTGTTTTGGGGTGGGGTAGGCTAGTCGCTCATATGAACCTAGGCAGAGACCTTCAGTGGCTGTCATCTGGGCTAACATTGCTGAAATGAGTGTTCTTGCCTAATACAAAGTTCTTTGGATTCTGCATACGCAAATAGTCTCACATACATATTTATAAACAGCATAATTTCAGCAGTTTCCAGGGAACGGTGTCTACCCCAAATTCATGTTTCTGACTGACTTTATTATGTACTTTTACAAATTTGATGAAAGCAGATGAGTCAATTTAATTACCTACTTCAATCCCTTGATGACTATTTCAAATATAAAACAATTATCATTTGGTCATACAGAAATTTGCAATATGGATGCATTTATGTTCATAAAAATTACCATGTAATTAGAAAATTATTGCCTTTTTTTCCTGCAAAAGTGAGAACTCCCTAAGAGCTTTTATCACTTTAAACATATAGACTATACATTTGTCTTCAGATTGTGCATTCAGCAGTTGTTCTACTGCCTGACTTCTGTCCTATGCATACATACATATGTATGTATTACTAACAATTGTACGATACTGACAGATTGAAATTCACAGTTTAGAGCTTCAATTTGCAACTTTAGACTGCTTTACATTTCTCTACATGCTCAGAATGATTATTTTCTGCATATTTCCAACTGTGTAAGGACATAAATAAATATAATTTAACAAATCAGTATTTCGAAATCATATAATTGCCATTTCTGATTGCCTAATCTTTACTTTGGAGAAAGATTCAGATCCATGCACCTAATCCAGCAAAGTATTGCTATATCTAATGTTAAGCAAATAGTAATTGGAATGATTTTGTGTGATTGCATTAAGTTTGCATGGCAAAACTTTGGCAATGGAGGGACTACAAGCGTGGCTTCCGTGACAAGCTTCCCCCGTGTTCAACAAAGCCTATTCCAGCTGGTTCCAAGACTGCCAAGGCCTCTGGGATAGCATTTAAGAAGGGGTTAAAAACTGCCAGGCAGCAGCAGCTGGAGAGAGGAATAAGAATATATGAGAGAAAAAGCCCTGCAGACACCAAGGTCAGGGAAGAAAGAGAGGGAGGAGGTGCTCCAGGTGCTGGGGCAGAGATTCCCCTGCAGCCCGTGGTGCAGACTGTGGTGAGGCAGCTGTGCCCCTGCAGCCCCTGGAGGGTCCATGGTGGAATAGATACTCCCCCGCAGCCCAAGGAGGGCCCTGCTAGAGAGTAAGCGGATGCATCCAAAGAAGGAAGTGTCTCCTTGCGGGATCTGGATCAGGCATCCGTCAGGACCTGTGGCCCTGTGGAGAGAGGAGCCTGTGCTGGAGCAGGTTGGCTGGTGGGACTTGGGACCCCATGGTGGACCCATGCTGGAGCAGGCTGTTTCTGAATGACTGCAACCCATGGAAGGTTGCAACCAAACTGGAGAAGTTTGTGGAGGAGTCTCCCATGGGAGGAACCCCATGCTGAAGCAGGGGAAGAATGAGAGAAGGAAGGGCAAGCAGAAACAATGCGTGATAAACTGCCTGCAACCCCCATTCCCTGACCCCTTGCACTGCTAGGAGAGGAGGTAGAGCCAAATCAGGAGTGATGTTGGGCCTGGGAAGAAGGGAGGGATGGAAGGAAGGTCTTTTAAGGTTTAGGTTTTGCTTCTCATTACCCTACGAGGATTTGATTAATATATTAATATTTTGCTTAATAAATTAAATTATATTCCATGAGTTGAGTCTGTTTTGTCTGGGATGGAAAGCTCTTCTTGTCCTTCTCCCAGCCCAAGAGCTTTTGGCTGTATTTTCTCTCCTCAGCTCAGCTGAGGAGAGAAGGGGTAGAGCAACTTTGGGCAGCTAGTGTCCAGCCAAGATCAACATAACACAGTGTGGCATATATTTTCTTTAATCTTATCTGAGTATTCCTTGTTAAATTTTTAGTATTCTTGTGACTGTTCATTCTGTTAAAAAAAAAAAAAAAGAGAAACCAAAAAACCCCAAAAACTTGTTAACTTCCATTTTCATCTCATGAAATTCTGGTCTTGTAATAAAATACCTTTGGTAATGATAAGCATTTTCATTTACAGTGCAAACGAAACACGCATTTTAGAACAGAATTCTCCAGTCCAAAGGACTTTTTCTGTAAACTTACCTTGGACTATCTCTTCCTGTCTCACCAGCTTAATTACCTTGAACATAAATGACTGCATTTTTCCAACAGTGACCTGTTCAAAATTGTTACACACACAGAGTCTTTTTGTTTTCTTAGAGCTGTGGTGTTTATCCTTCTGGGTATTTTATTATGGCATTTAAAAGACATCTATGCTATTTTGCCTTTTATAACTTCCAAAAATAAATTGCTACTTGCTATCTTTCAATATGGCTCAATATGACAACATAAACACAGTTCAAAACAAATATGACTAAATTTTCAATGTCTATAGTAGAATGATTTTTCCATATATTAAACCCATTAATTTTTCCTGAAAGGCTATGAAATGAGCATGGGGGGGGGGTAATATTATACTGCCTTTGTGATTTAGTATTTTGTAAAATGTAATAGTCTCACTCTGAAGTTCGCTGTTGTTGTTTGCTTTTTTTTTTTTAATTTAATAAGCGACTCAGAATATATTATACTATGTTAAAATCTGAAACAAAACTGCCTATGACTGAAATTATTATCTTCCAAAGAGAGGAGGTATATGAAGTCAGTGTATAAAGTACAAACATCAATATTTTCTTCCTAATACTTAACAGATTCTAATACTTAGTTAATATGCCTTACATCAAATATAGCATTTCAGACAGATGATTACAGACTGATTTTCTGAAATTAGATTTGTAGCTGCCTTGCATTGCTGGCAGATCAAGTCCAACTGGAATCCAGTCACTAATTTCAATGGGAGCTGTGCATATGTTTTATAAACCTCCAGGTTTATTTCAAGAAACCTTCACAAGAACCTGTAGCTACTTATGTCTGGCTGGTGTATTGCTTTCTTTGAATTATGAATTAAATGCTTACATTTATGCTACATGTATTTTTCAGGTTAAAAAAATCTGATTAGTATTCTAGTCAGTTTTCTATTATTCTTCTGGAATTTAAGGGGATTTGCATCAATTATTTGTTAAAAAAGCATATGATCATTACATTTTCAAAAATATTTACAGCAAGAATTTTGAATTTTCTGTTCTTGTCAGCTGAATCTCACATAAGGGTGGGAAAATGTAATCTTTGTGCATGCAAATGCAGGTTTTTGCTTATGCAATGACTATATGCATATTTTGCTTAACTAGTTTGTTGGTTGAAATTTTAAAATATTTGAAAACTTGTGATGCTCGATCCATTCCCTGACACCCATTTTTCAGGAGATAATAATGCTGGGTAGAGGGGGATTAGTTTGTTAAGAACAATACAGTGATTGTCTTGCTAGGATGCAGTTAAAATAAAATAAAAAGCTTAGCTGGTACAAAAAGTTCAGTTTAATCTATAGATTCAGTGTAATCCTAAAAAGTATTGAGGCAGGATAAATCATATAATATTAACTATGGAGAAAGTCATGCAGTCACTTGCTATGATAAAAAAAATTGTGTTGTTCCACAATGCAAAAAATTAGAGTATATGAGATCCAAAAGTATCTGAGCCCTTTAGCAGTGCATTCCTGAGATACCTGACAGCAACTCTGTTACAGATTATAGAGGGAGAGAGTTATTTAGGAAGTTATTTACTATCAGGAAGTAGTTGTTAATAGCCTTCTATCCGTATTCAGAAGTTTTGCTGGGCACAGAGAGGGACCTTCTGATTTAGAGAGCTTTTGTCATCCATGACCTAGAAGTAGTGTGGACTCCTTTTGTATTAGACTATAGTGACAGAAAAATACACATGGTAATTTTAATTCTTTTGCAAATTGCCATCGACTGCGTGAATGTAAAGCTTATTTGCCCATTTTTTCCCATTCTGATTTGACTTTTCTCCATAGTTTACCCTAAATAATTACCTATCTTATGTATTTTCAGCTCCACACAACATTTCATTATGTTCATGTCTGCAATTTTTTTGGGTTATTCAGTGGTTAGATCAGATTTTGTTAATAATGTCTTCCAGCATCAAATATGATGTTCTTTTTTGTTATGTCCATTCTTATTTTGCTTCAGAACAGCTGTATTTCAAGTTCTTGTTTCTGAGTCCGTGCATTTGTTCTAAACTGTAGATTAAGGAGCTTCATATTTTATTTTGCTTAATAAAAATAGATGTACATACTTTCTTGGAGAAGGAGGTTGCTACTTAAATCTTGGTTCACTAAGGTGATTAGCCTTTTAATAGTTTGGATGTAGTAAATTGCCCTAACTTTTGCTCTTCTTTATGTATGAAAAAAATAATGTGGATCAGAAGATGATTTTATGTAACATAGGAATGTCTTCATTAAAATATTTCCTACATTATCTATATTTATGTAATAATGAATTCTGAAAGCAGAGGAGTTCTATGAAAAAAAAGTGAACTGCTATTTCTTTTCTGGTATTTTCATGTCAAACAGGGCCAGGTCAATCATAAACCCAGGACTGTATTGCAGTCACACATTTCTAGAATAATAGATTAGCAATACACAGTTTGGCTAAAGTTCACTAAACTGTTCTGGTATCCTTACAGCTGAGAGCTTGTAAGAGTTGTTATGAAACTGTTACTGATGATGACCTCAAGAAACATAGCCTTCATCTTAGCATTTACTATTTTCAGGGTGGGTTGTTTTTGCCATCTGGATGATTATTTCACTATGCAAAAAATTCGGTTCCCCCTTTCTTTGGGAAGGACTTAGCATTAGCAAGCAGATCATGAGTTGTTATTCATTTCTCTTTTTTTTGAAAAAGAAAAATTACATAAATTAATTTTAGCTCAAGTGTTCTTTAAAAATAGTATTATTCCATTCTGTACAGAATAGTCACTTATGTACTATTGCTGCTTTCAGTGTTCTTTTCCAATACATATTTCATATATTTGGTTTTGATGTCTAAAATTACAGGCTGAGGGTGTTTGTAGTTAAGTCAATATTTGAGCTATGCAACATAGGCATTTAGAGAAAGGCCAAGTCCTGTGCTTGTGTAACTGTTTCATTGCTGTAAATTCCTCACTAAGTATTGCACTCCGTCTTGTATTGAAAGAGTGATACAGTAGTTCACTTTTGTGCTATAAGCAAATTCAGTGGACTAAAAGAAGGAAAGAATATTTTCATCTGTTTTCTAAGAGTAGATTAATATTCCAATATTTTTGCATAAAAGCACAACAGGTAGTTGTGGTTCCCTGTTAATTTTCCACAATTTTATAGCATTAGCTGCCTTACTTCCATTTTCTTTTTTTAAACATAATATGGGGTTTTATACACTATATATTAACTAATATTTATGTTGCTAAGCAATAATCTTACCATTTGTTTCAATATGTACTTTGTTAATTAACATTTGGTTTTTCTTCTGTTTGGACTCGGACTCTCCCAAAATAGCATTTTGACCCTCATCAGTGCACACAGATTTAGACACCTCGGTTTGTTAATGCACCTACTACACTATTGAGATAGACTTTGTAGCAATACTTTAAAACATCTATTTCTAAGGCAAAAACATGATTTTTCCAATTACAGATAGATGAACAATAAGAATGGAAAATCAACAACTCATCAAGAGAAGAAAAGATACGCTATCTGTAGGATTTCATTGGGGGAGAGGCTAGGGGATTTTTTCCTTTCTTTTTTAAGAGTCAAAAGAGTATGGAAATACATTGGGAATGAACTTGTTATGACTGTTGCGTTTGTATGTATCTTTCTTCAATTTGAAGTTTCCCTGTTACAACACTAATATTTCTGGAATCCACCATGTTGGCACAGTGCTGCTGCATGATCCCCCGTATCTCATGCAGTCAGGCAGGCTTAGAAATTACTAGTTGTGCCCGGTAGTTGAAGTCCTAGTGTGATTTATGCAGAAGCCAGTAAGTTTATATTTGGCAGATGCTTGACTCACAAGGCAGATAGCTCTGAGTTTCACAACTGAATTGTGCTGCCATAGTTTTTCTCCTAACACATAATCTTATATGAGTAAAAAGCACCATCATCACACAGTGCACTTTCTGTTACATCCCATGACATACCAGATAATTCCTGCCTTCTCTTTTCTGCGGCCTGGGACCGCTTTTGTGAGGCCTGAGAAAGGAGTGAATTTAAGTGTGGTTTAGCATTAAACAGGATAAAAGTAAAGTAAGGGTTGAACTGGAGCCAACCATAGCATAAAACCCTTAAAACGTAGTTCTAAAAGGCCAGCAGACAAAGGACATATGCAGAGATAGAAAGCAGAATATTTTGTTCCTTGTTGTGGGTGTGACGAGCTCCCAGGCCATACTCACCAGTATCATATGGCAGCCCTGAATTTGGTTTTGGTTCAGAACAATAATTAGAAACAACTGGTTTGCAGTGACAGTAACCATCCATTGCCAAGGAAGAAGGAAATTCATCATCTCCAGGATTCCTTAAATTGAGACAGGATGTTTTTATGCTCTAGTAAACCACAAGTTATTGGGCTTGACAGTATTCACTTACAATTTAAGGGACTATGATATGTTCCACTACAGGAATTATTGGTGAAATTTTATGGCCTGTGTTAGGCAAAGATCAGACCAGATGATCCTTATGTCTTAAAATCTGTCCTTAAAATTTACAGCTGCTCAAAAAAACCCTAGCGAGCAAAATGATGAAAGGAAAGAGGAGGATTCAAACACCAATCTGAAATGTTTTCCTTATAATGAAGCACCATTGTTTCCAAGAACATAGGGCATTTCTGTCTGTTTGGAACTATTACATCCCCGGACTTGTTCATAGTCAGGGCCTAACCAAAAATTTCATAAACCCAAAAAAAGCAAACTGTGAGTTCTCTACTACTTTCTCTTCTGGCAGTTGAAAGAAATATTGCCAACACCTCCGCAGTGTGCATCACTCATGCCAAGCCATGTAGAGATTTACCTGCCTGTGCAATGACTCTGTGCAGACAAAGAAATAGTGTCTTCTTACATGTGAGAAACTAAGTTCAGGGTGACTGAGTCACTCAAAGTTGTGAAGTTTCTGTCAGAGCCAGGGAATAAATAGAACTAGACATGAGTCTATCATGCTACTAGTGTTAAGGCATTCCCTCCTATCTAGTTTTTGCCATTCTGTCGCACATCATGGAGCACTCTAAGAGAGGAAGAGAAGAAAAAAGGTCCTAGGGAACTAGACTGACAAAGTTCTGGCACACAGTAAATCTTTTCTGCTTGCTTTTGCTGAAACTGTGATACTACACAGGGCTCAGAGAGTGGGAGTACTCTGTGTGCAACACTTTAAAACAGACGAAAAAAAGATGGGGAGAATGCATGAATGCAAAAAGAAAATAATTCACCATATACAATAAGGGAAGGGAAGAAATTCCTACCTCTTTTCTTCACCTGTGCAAAAGATGGAGAAGGCAAATACCAAAGCCAAAAGCTTTTAATTCTGTCTTCTACTTTAGCTTTTAGCTGTATGCCTCATCCTTTTTAGAATGAGTTGTGAATTTTCCAGCTAATGTAATTTTAATTCTTAATTCTCCATTCACTATTTCCGTTTAGGTTTGGGACAGTTCTGCTGCATGAGAGTGTAGTACATCAAATTCTAAGAGTAAATCTTGGCCTTATTTTATTAGGGTTAAAATCTGACCTGATTTAGTCTACTTAAACTTCCTTTCATGTAATCACAGTCAAGTTGCTTTAACTCATAACACTGTAGCTGCAAAGATGACTTTGCATTTTTTCCTTTATACATTCCCTTTAAGCCATGAAGCACGCAAACAGAAATGATGCAATTATGTTTAACTTGCACTTCCAGTTACGTAGCTTAGTAAATTCTCAGAAGTTGTTTGTAAGATTATGGAATAAGAGGTACATTACATGTACGTGGAGCAAATGTCAAAAACATGAGAACACACTGTCATAGTATTGACATATACCCTTTTATATCACAGGGTATTGATCTGCTCTCTCAAGCTTGCACAGAAAAAAAGAAACCTTGTGTCAGCAAGGGAAAATGAGTTTTTCATCTTTTTCAGAAGGTTTCCAGACGTTCATACACAATGGATCCTTCAGATGACCCCACCCCAAAAAACTGTAGGAAAAACGTCTTTCTGTCCCTTCTTACTTTCAGCTCTCTCTACATCGCACACTGGTCATGGCTAGAAAAAGATCTAAAGGTATTTCTCAGAAGAATAGCATCTGAAAACGTATCCCTGAATAAGAAAAGTAGCAGATCAGAATACTTAAAATATAATACATCTGACCTGGATATGATAAAAAATTAGAAAAAGTAATAAAGGATGAGAAACCTGGGGTGTTTGATAATCTCTGGTCACCAAAGCATGAAATTTTAACAACCCCAAAATCATGCTTTAAGATATTTGATGGGACTGTGGGCAATGCACATTAGCCAGTAAAAGATTGAGAAGGATTGATCTCTCTTAATTTGTTTTAACAAAAATGTTCCCTCCTACGTGGTATTCCTCACTCATGCTTTGCAAAGCATTTTATGAAAATTATTTCACCAGCAGTTACTTAACTGAAACTCATTTAGCACCAATACCTGATCTCGCTTTCTTTGTCGTATCTACTGATACTTCTAAGATCTATATTGGAAGCAAAGAGCATTTAGTTAAAAGAGTCAAAGTGAAGCAAAAGAAAGCAAAAGCTTTTCCATAAAAGTATCACTTTTTTGAGCTCAAAAAACAGGTGTTACCAGAGCCTGTTCATCTTTAAGTTATCTACAGAACTTCATTGGGACTGCAGGTCCAGGTGCACTGAACTGCATTCATCATGTATTGTTCAGGTTTTAACACATGAAGGATTAAGTACAATGGCAGTGGAGTCTCAGAAAATTCAGTATAATTGCATTTACTCTGATTGACAAAAGTAAGATGAAGGATCTCATTTAAAGTGTGAGATCACAATAAGTAGGAATGCTCCTGTGAATTTTTCAGCTTTAGTTTCAGCAAAGACATCAGCTAATAAAATTCATATCATCCCATATGAGACATCTTCTAATTGCTGCATTCCATCAGTTGTAATGGAAATTGGATAATTTACTATACAACATATTTGATAGATTATTGGTGCAAATGTCCTTTTTTGATAGTACCCTCTGGAAAGTAATTTTTCAAATAGGCTTTTATTAAATAAACTTATCTGAAAACAGCCTGCTTTCCTGCTGAACTGTGGATCTCTGAATATACACATCCATGCTGAGAAGCAAATTACATGTGAAAGCATAAGAACATCTGCAATTTAAGCTCAATTTATTACTTACAGAATAGCTATTTCATACAGAGTTGCATGACTTTTCTCACTGTTTAAATACACGTCTCCTTACCTAACTTGGCAAATGATACAATATTCTTGGGAAAAGAGAAGTAAAGACCAAAAGAACTATCATTGCTGCTTTGATAGTCTCTCAAAGCCCAGATGTACTTGGAAACTGTGCCATGAAGCCTGCAAAAGCCATGAGACATTGAAAAAAAAGAAAGGTTTGCTCAAGAGTTATCAGTGTGGAAACAGTGATCTAACTTCATGTAACTGGCAGGGAACTTGGTACACTTAGCTCTCAAATAGGCAGGACTGAAACTTCAGTGAAGATTATGTTGAATCTTCAAGCAATTTCAAGGCTGATACAGCAAATATAATAATGATGAAATGCTATATGATGCTACAAGTACCAAGAAGCAATTTCTCTGTATTCTGTGTGAAAGTATCATGTGTTTATACAGGATGCAACATAGTGCTCTCTCAGTTTAGGATGCAAGTAGTCCAGAGCGAGTAATTTATGAAATTGTGTAATTTGCAGCCTATGCTAGGCACCTTTGGCTAAAAATGGAAAATTCTGGTAGCTTCCCCCTTCCCCCCCCCCATTTTTTTTTTTAATAATGAGCTCCTTCTCTTTGCATAGACTGTTGGGTTTTTTTAATAAATCTCAGAAAATTTGCATGTGACTTAGAAGTGTAAAATTTTGCAGGAACATTGACAGTGAAGTAATTTGTAACAAACTATTTCTGTCAGGGGAAAGAATTAAGGAGCATAAGGTATTTTATAAATACATCAAAGGAAGAAAGTGCTAGAGAGAAAACTGATCCGGGAATAACTATTCAAAACTAGTTATGGCAATGCAGATTTCTAAGAAAAAAACATTTCACAAGGACGAGAAGTAAAAATTATAAGATACTGAAAAATACTCAGTCTTAAATCTGCCTAACCTCCTCAGTTGCTACTCACTTTAGACATATTGATCTCAACCCATAGAAGGAGATTTTTTAATAAGAAGGTACTTTGAAAAGTTTTACATTACAAAATCTGGTTCGGTTGCAGTCCAGACATCCAACAGAGCAGGTCTCCTGTGGACCCTTTGAGAATGGATTCTGTACCACAAAGAAGAAATGAATAGAGGTAAAGGAAGATGCACCAGTACTGAAATTCCCTCCATACTCTCTTGCTAGCACTAGGATGTGGGAGAGGAAGGGAGAAAAGGGTCCTCTCAGCTCATAAGAGGGTGACAAACTGTGTAATGTGGCTAGCAGCACCAATGCCCAGCAAGAAGAATCACTCTTGGTCTGGTTTCCTTCTAGAGCTCACGCTGGCATTTCTCCATGTGTGGTGTCTTGTACCTGCTCCATGGCTGATCACGGACCCCAGGTAAGCCGAGCGTTGAGTATTGATTGCATACAGAATAAAATAACCCTCAGATTTACAGCCAGTTGTTGCTTCCTCATGCGGAAATCTCTATTGCACAAAAATTCGCAGTGTTTACCAACGGTCATTTTCCAAAAACAATAGCAGAGGTTTTGCCAAGAGCACGGGGGTTATGCAACAGCCTCTCTACTACATTTGTAGTACTGTTTAGTTTTGTACTGCCGAGGAGCTGTTGGCATGAGGTAGAAAGAGCATGTAGGATTTGCTTTAAAGTTTCTGCTTTGTGATGCATCATCTGGGGCATGGCTAGGAGTTTCCTGCTGTGGAAACAAATGACATAGAATCTGCCATTTCTTCCAAATATAATAGGTTCTCCTGGCATTTGTTATCCACATAAAATCACATCTTGAAACATTTTCAAATCAAAAGAAAGAGAGAAAGGTACTAATGTCAGAGTCATTGACACTTGTGACCATGACTTGGGTCTATTAAGCCGTGACTAGGGATATGTTCTGAAAACTTCCCTTCTTATATACTAGCTGAACAGAAAATCTATGTTCAAGTGCCTGCTGAGAGACCTGAGATCGTTTGCAGGTACATACTGGAGAGGCCATTGGACCCACAGGAGTGTGGGATAGATTCATAAGCATGGTTTTAGACACACAAAAATTATGTGTAGGTGTGTATTGGGGAGGATGAATAAGGAAAGGAAAAGGTAAAAACGAGAATGCCTGAATTTCATAACACGTAGAAGCATTTTAATTACATCTGACCATTTCAGTGACAGCTTTTAGGAAAGCATAGCTCTTCTAATGCTTTTCATCTTGAGACCCTACAATACTGTATGGAACATGTAAGTATTACTATTTCCTAGGTAAAGTTGCGCAGAAGAAGAAAATGGAGTTGGCCAGGATCACTCAGCCATTCGGTCAGTGGTAGAATTGGATTTTTAATGAGAACACTTTGTTCTAGAAGAGTCTTCTGCTCATTATTTTCTACCCATTCACACTTAGGTGAATGAAAAGATCCTCAGTAATAGTTATTGCTGGTACCAGAGGTTTTTAACTCTGCCTTCTTTCTGGAAGATTTTCTTCCTTCTAATCCAGAGAACACTGTAAATGGCAACTAGAACAACAGCTTTTTGGAGATTTGTGGGATTGTATAAAATAGAAAACAGTTACTTGCAAAGAAACCCAGCATTTCAAAGATAAAACTTCCTTTCTTTTAAATAGGAAAATTATTTTGTGCATTTTTGGCAACAAACTTATGTTAAATGACAATTTATAACATTTATATGGCAAAAAATACAGTGCCGTCTTTTCTCTTTGTCAATGTGCAGGTACTATATATTAAAGAAGATTTGTAAATTTTCAAGTAAGATAATGAAAATAGTTTCTCAATTATTAACATTTGGTAGATTTAAATAGTTTCCTATTAAATAGTTTCCTATTTTTTAAATATTTGTGTTATATCTGCATGGAAATTATGGAGGCATAATTTTTATTCTAAATATTATTCAAGAAAAGCACTTCAAACCATGTAATTTTACTGAAATATTAAGCATGCCAGGGTTAGTTTCCTTTCACAAAATGAATTCACTTCCTTTGACTTCATTCTTTATAATATGCAGGCACCAATCACATTAACATACTATTTTTCAGCAGGACCTTCCTTTATGCAGTGCAGGTAAAATTCTTATCACATAATGTACCTCTGTTTCAGGTATTATTCTCTACTCTTCCCCATGTAGCCGCTTGCTCTATGTGTTGCGCACTATGCAGGCAATTATAAAACTTATTCATTCCCTTTCCTTTCATTCTGGGAAGCATCCATGAAATCAAAGACACATAAGACTCGCAAAAACTTACAAATGTCTTCTTAAAAGTTGCTCTTGGAAGAGGGGAAGCTGAAGCAGAAGGAGCTTAAGGTCATAGCAGTAACATACAGCCCTCAATGATACAAGGTCGATGATACAAGGCACAGGTTCAAAATCCTGCCCTCCAAGATTTAATTTACATTTCACTGAGTCTCAGACATTAGGTTGTCAGGTAAAAAAAAATGGTCCAGCTGGAGGGAGAGAAAAGCAGTGCAGCTTCAGCACTGCAACCACATGTGGTACACAGCACAGGGACGATGTAGGATATTACTGTTTGTCAGAAAGAGAGAAGACATATCAAGCTTCCTCCTCTGGAATCTCTGCCTGTTTAGGAGTCAAGGAATGCAAGATCACTAATTTCCCTTGAAACATCCATTTCATCATCATGTCAGAACCCTAGATTTGCTTATCTTTCAGCCAGCTGCTTAGATCCTTTGCTTATGGTGAGCAGCCTAAGGTTTTTAAAGTAAAAAAAAAATTCTAACCAAATCAAATCTATCAAAGCAACCCTATCAAATCTCTAGTTATTTTTTTATTAGATATTACAATGCCGATAAAAAGAATTAGAATAAGAATAGTAAGGAGAAAAGTCACACTTGCTTGTCCACTGTGTCCCTAAAGACAGGTCCTGGCTGTCTGCCAGTCAATCATGCAGTAAATGACACAGTCCCTGCTGGTCCCTAGGTGTTTTCTCCTTCCATTATCTTAATGACATCTATTCTCTGATCTTTAATAGTGGTTTTGTTTGTGTTCCCAGCTCCTTGTTTTCCTTTTTCTTATTCTGCTTTTCTCTGTAGTCTCCCTCACCTTCTATGATAGGGAAGAAGGCATGCAAGTTGGAAACAAATAAATAATACACGCTTTTCTTCAAAGTCATGCCAGAACTTCTAGGAATAATCTGGGCTACAATCTAAAGTTTCAGTTCTCTATTCTTTTCCTGAGTTTTCCTGCTTGGTTTACAAAAAGTCTCTTGTGTTTTCTTTTGTTGTTGGTCTCTCATTAGTATATGATTACTGTTCCTCACCAGAAAAAGTTTAGGTGGAATCACATGGTCAAAAGGGCACAGTTAGCTAGATCTGCCCCTAAATCTGATATTTCACAGGTGAAATAACGTTCTTTTTACCAAGGAAGTCAGGAGGGTGGTTAAAAATTTTTGAAGAAGAAACTGAGGAAAATGAAGTTCTGTGATGTGGTTTCCTATTGACACATGTATGGGTCACTCAAGTTGAAATATTTATATCCCTTATTTATACCAATGGAATAAAAAACAGGTTTTAAGCTTATCAAAGCTAATGAAATCTTTGCATGGGCAAGTCATGGAAGAGAATGAGAAATTTTGCTAGTGGCTTTTATGGCCATTTGCCCACAAGAGGAATGAACAATGAGTTTATGGAGCTCAGCGCCCTGCTCCAAGCTCCAGAGAAGATGGTGCTCCAAAAACACAGGCTGTTCCAGCATTATACTCCATCCTCATGCTCCAGCTTCTCTAAGCTAATGCTTCTTTCACCGTTCTGCATCTTTCCTACTCATGGCTTCTTGCACCAGTCATATTGTCCTGACCATAACATTTTATCTCTAGCTCCTCAGGCTTGTCCATTTTTAAGGACATACGTTTCTTGATTCTCTCTCTCAGCTTTTCCTTGTAGTCCAAGACTGCTTTGGCCACTGCCAGCCTGAGTTTTCTCTTCAAGACATTCCCAGTCCCATTCACATTCCCTGGTTTACTTGTCTCAGTCTTCTTGCCAAGTCAGTCCTTGCTCTTGAAAAGAGCTAAATAGTTTTGTTTGGATTTTTCCAGAAGAATTCCGCCTGAGGCATCTATGAAGCATATGGAATTTCAGCCTAAATGGTTAAAGTCTGGCAAAGTTTTATGCAACATGAAAGAAGGTTTTTAATAACAAGCAGCACCACTAGCCAAATCTGTATAAATCCTAATCTGGTTCCCTTTGAAGTAAATGGTAAAAACCCCAATGGGACCATTAATTTTAAACCTTTAATACAGTAATCAAGTAAGCACATGCTTAAAGTGCTTTTGTGGATTGGACAGCAATTAAAAATGAGAATATACCTCTGGTTACTATGAACATTAATACATTATTTGAATTTACTACTTTCACTTCCGTTTTATTGATGTATCCGATGAAATCTGTAAACTCTCTCCTTGAAATTACTCATGGAATAATGTGGTCACAAGGGCTGGACTTCCAAGCTCATGGAAAATGAAGAAAATTGATAAACTGATGTTTCTGCATCATTTCTGTAAATGTTCCACTACAGCTCTTTGTTGTGGCTGCTTTTGGTAGCAGTATTTCAGTTTGTAAGCATTTTGAGCATGTGTTCAAAGTAGCATGGGAGAGAGGAACATGATCTTTTCCTTTGTTTTCGTTTATTATTCCAAAGAACATGAAGGACTCTTTCATGTTTTCCTATAGAGTGCAGTGCTTTTGAAATTCTTCTGCAGGGCATGTTACAGTCTAGTAGCCTTTGGCAATATGGCCAGGATACAAGACCTCACAGAAAAAAACAAATGTGAAGAAAATAATTGATGAGGCTAGGGGGGAAAAAAAAAAAGGCATTGGCAACATGTAGTAAAATTTTGACACCCAGAGTTTTTCAGAGTTCAAAACAATGAGGGTAGTACTGTGTGGGTCTCATGTATTATGAAGATGCAGTCTCCTTTTGATGATAGATCCCTCAAACTCTACAATCCCCTGTACACATCATATTTCCCAAACTAACTCAGAGGCCATGGATAATAATAGTCATAATTTTCTTCTTTTTAATACAGTTATGAGATCTCTAGCTGTGCTGTCTATGGAGTTTGGCTACATTACCTAGAAAATCATCCTGAGCCGCATCACTTCAGGCTGTTTTGGAACTTCCCAATCAAAAAAAACCAAACCAAACCAAACCAAACTAAAACAAAAAAAAAAACCCAAAAAACCACCATCTTAATTTTGATTCTATCACATTTACCTGAGATATAATTTTTTTATTTGTGTAAGTTAACATGTCATAATCAAGGTAATAATGAGAAATATGTTATGTGAGCATGGAAACAGTGTAAGTAGAATCTAAACTCTTTTCTTATTTTGCCCTGATAGGAAATTCTGTTTCTCTGATGCCCTTTGGGAATGATGAACTGCCTTTATTCTTTATTCTAAATTCCATAGTGATTCTTCTAAGTAGTGTAATTTGTAAGTGCAAGTAATTTTCTTTACTATTCAGTGCTGACCTCTTCCAGGTAGATCTTGAAGGTTGAATAACTTGTTTTGATGTGACTTTCTTACTGGAAAACACATTAGAAAGATTAGTCTCATTCATATTGGTGTAATTAAAATCATAACTAGGTCCAAAGCCTTTGCTGCTTGTTGAGTGTCTCAGTTTCTCATTAATCAGAACACAATCCTCTCCAGAGCTCTCAATAAAATATTGGTTTATTCTTTCCTGCCAAAAGAAATTGTTTCCAGGTTAAGTTGACCTAATTATAATAGACAAATTGTTAATTAATTTTCTCATTCCAGTTTCTCAAATATCAGGGTACAAATTGAATTACTACTTACCTTCTCTAAATTGACTAGCTGATTTCTGATATTCACACACATTTTTTTAATATACATTAATTTCCTTCTTGCTTTTTTAAAGGACTGTTTTCTCTGTTCTGTTTTGAGGGTTTTTTTATTATTGCCAGTACTTTCATATTCCCACAAACAATTGCTTTCTTGTTTTGTAAAAGGCTTCAAATTATTTTCCTAGCCATGTAGTAGCTCCCTTCATAGGTATCTGGTCCAAAGTTTCGCAATGTATAGGGCTGTCATTTTCTTCTTTGGAACGGCCCTGTTGGAATTCAAAAGTGTCCACTTTCAGAATTGTCCCCAAAAGTGTTTAGACAGCAGTATATTTTCGGGAAGATTTTTCAGTCATCATTTCCTTCTGTGGTAGAATTAAATGAAGTAGTTAAAAAGAAAAGCCAAACCAAAACCCTAGAGCCATGCCAGTTCATTTCTTTGCTCCTTCCTCTCTCCACCCATTTTTTTTGCCCTGAAGCTTTTTCCCAGGCATCATGATCTTCTCATATTGCTGTGATTCTCATATGTATCTTACCCTGAATAGGAAGAGGCCTGCCTTCCTTACGCTTTTATATTGCAGGGATAACGCTGCCTTCTGATTAAGTGGTTCGTCATGGAAACAGACAGCATATGGGGGAAAACGTAAATGCTTCTTCCACTTTTTAAGGAGAGTTTGTCCAAGTAACAGACAAAGACAATTAATCAATTCTCATGGCAATTTTAAATGAAAATCTTTAATCATATCATATTATATGATGTTATACAATAATGCAATAAGGAAACATCATTAAAATGTAGTAACACAAATGCTGGCAAACATATAGAAATTTATTTCATGTGCTAGTGTCCCATTAATTTTCAGGACATTTATTGCAGTGCCATCAGGCAGAGAATACATGCTCTGTGACAGATATTGTGGAAGCACCTTCCCTTGGCCTGGTATACAAACCCATCATTATAGAACAGTTCTAGCATCTAACGAAGCCAAGCAGGATTCTTAAATTCACTTCTCCACAAGCAAAAGAAGACCCAACATGGCACATATAGATGACTCAAAGACTGTATTTAATATTAGAATTTTAGAAAGGTAGAATCTAAAGTAAATCCTGTAGTAAATTACTCTATTAATAATATTTATTGCTTGCAAGGACAGGAAACTTGATCTCACAGTAATACGCAATTGAGATTTTCAAAAAAATGAGGGAACAAACCAAATTTGAAGTCTTTAAAGCCCACATCCTGAAAGTTATTTAGAGTTAAACTGATGGAAGCTAGGTCCTGAAATACTGTTTAGGCTAACTACTAGGTGCTTACATACCCAGCTGCCCCCATTTTCAATATATGTCCAAGTACCTCTAAGAAGCGAGGACTATAAGTTTGTGAGATGCATCTCCTACATTTCCAAACAGTTTTCTAATTGGCAGCCATCTATGCATAATAAGGTACATGCAGACTTGTCCGACAGGCAGAGCTAGGAAACACAGGCTGAGAGAGAGCATGCCCTTTGGAAGCTCCCAGTTTTAGCAGGATAACACTGGTATGTGCAAAGATGAGTGCTGAAAACATCAAAGTGATTTTCATTTAGGTGAAAACAGAAACACCTGCATAATTTTGCTTTTTATCTCAATGGGAAGTTGAAATACATTCAGATTTTAATATGTGTTTGAGCATGTTCCCTATTAGAGATATTTTCCGGTGAGGAAAAACACCCCAGGAAAAACAAACAAGGAGAGAAATAAAAAAAAATAACCCCACACTGTTTCTATTAGTTTTCTAAGCTTTAAAAATATTTTTTTCACTTTAAATTTGTAAATTAGGAAGACACTTTAATGACATAATGAAAATTCACTATATTGGGAGGATGCAAAATTGGGTCTGGATCTTGTTTGATCTTGGTTATCTCTCAGGAATAAAAAGGAATACAGACAGAAAAACAAATATATAACTAACCTAGAAATATTGTGTGAGTTGAAAATGTACCATGGGCAGAAAACCAAGCCAAGAAAAATAGAAGAAAGTTTTAAATTCTTCAGTGAGAAAAGGTGATGGGTTTATATGTGTATTCTGTCCTCAGAGACGGAACCCTTTTCTGTCTGTGGAGCCCCTGTACTTCTGTCTCTTGCAGCCTTTATTCAGCTCATTTACCTGACAAGGTTGGGTTTTTTTGAATGTTCTATAAGGCAGTCATTGGCATGTCAGGTAAAATCAAATATATATGCTTCTGAGCCTCTTGTTAAATCAAAAAAAAGTTGGCAATAATGCTCTGTTAGTTCGAATGAAGTTCTTTATTTTATGCCCATATACACAGCATATCACCAGTCCTTGGTGTTTTATTCTGCAGTTATAGTGCGCTGTCTGAAGTTGAAAAAGTTGAAAGAGAGAGAAATATATCAAATGAAAGTGTCATGAATGTGAATATATTAAGAGCAACGAGAAAACTGAAAAAAAAAAGTAGAAAAAGCTGAAGTAGTAAGAAATTTATATAAAGAGAAAAATGGGCTTCCGAATTAAATTCATTTTAGCAAGTTATTTAAAATAAAACAGGAATTGGCATTATTCATTTAAATGGTTCAATAACTATTTCAATTATTGGCCAAATGAATCCATAGTCTAACAGTTATTTTTCTTGATATATACCTAAAAATCACCCTTACAGTTCATTATTTAACAGTAAGGTTAAAGTGGTGTTAAATGTCATTCTAACTTTGCCGTTTGATATGAATAATTATACTCTTTGTACACAGTATTTCTTAATATGAAAGTAAGAGTTTTGTGGTACCGTATTCAGTCTCAAGTTAAAAACAGTGTCATGTGATTCTATTTTTCTTGAGTTATCATTATCACAAATATAAGTCCTGATTACAGTAACTAAAACAAAAAGAAAAAATCCTGGTTTAGAATTGTGTTTTCAGCTGTGTTACAGCTGAAGAATTCCTGGAAAGTCAGTAGATTAAATTCAGACCACTCTGGCAGTGTTTTGCCCTTCCTGTGACATTCATGCATAAAAGAGTGAGGAGTACCACATGCAGTTTCCTAATGCAAGATGCCTATTGTCTGTACAAATATGGAGAAAAACTGTCAATACTTCCTCTTCTAGAAACATTAGTGTAAATATACATATATTGTATACGGTATGCATGATATATATTATATATATGCATTTCTTAATGTATAAATATATTATGGTTTTTATTGTTATTATTATTGATGAGGAGTCAGTATATGTGGCCTTTTTAATGGCACAAAGCAGCTCCCTTGGTGCTCTCTGGCTCTCCCGTATGAGCTGTGAGCTGATGGGCTCAGTGAAGCTGCAGAGCCGGGGAGCTGCGGCACCCTGAGTGAGCTGCGAGCCCTCCAGCCTTTGCAAACTCTTCTCCTTGAAGATTAGTATTTTCAGGAGCCGTTGAGGAAATCTGCCAAAAATGACTGTCATTAAAACTCTGTCCAACCTTAGTAACTCTCCGGAATATTTTGATCAGATCTCAATCCAGATATCAGGGAAAGGAGCTTCCTTTGATTAATAATGGTTGGACTTAACATGATCTACAGCAGGAAACTCCATCCTTTATTTCAATGCACAAGTAAACAGAGCAGCAGTTGCTGTTATCAGCAGCTCATGGGGCTCGCTTTTCAACAGTCTTTTAATCCACAATTTTCCAAACAAATCTTCAGTCACAGAGCAATAATAAGGAAAATAGTACTGTGAGAAAATGTTTAACGTTACCAAAAAGAAAACCAATATAATTAGTGATTTCTCCTGTGTTTTACAATTATTTCCACCCCTACTAACACAGATGGTTAGAAGTTGTACTCTGCGGGCTAGCTTGTGTTCATTGATTTCATTTTGAGAAGTATGTGTGTTTTGGGATATTTTCTGATTACAAATTCTAGCTCTTCTAAACAGCCTGATTCTTGGGTGGGGTTCTTCAAACCATAGAGCACTAACACACAGCAACGTGGTTGCATTTCACTAGCAAGTTTTATTGTCCTTACAAGTTCTTTTTCAAGTTTCAATGCAATAATTGTCTTCTCTTAGTTCTACACTTTTAGTAACTGTTCTTTCAAGAGATATTTTATTAGTAATGTGCTCTATCAAAAATATCTCCGAGCCAAATAACCAGGTTAAAAGATGAGAATACTTAGTGAGTTTGTTACATTTTACTATTGCAAAGTCCATTTAGTTTTAGGTCTAACATGCAATATTTATTTTTAATAGTTAATACTGAAGAACTTCTGAATTCCCCACCAGTGTGAAATGGTACTGATGAGCTGAAAACACAGTCAGAGATGAAAACCAGTAGGAACTAGACATGCTAAAGCCAGTTGAAATGGAATACTAGTTAAAATGTGTGTTAGGGAGAAGTTGTTTGGAGTCACTGAACAAGAAAACGCACATGTAGCACTGTGAAATAAATCTCAGGTGAAGAGCAATGAGCAGTGTAAATTATCATTTTCTACACTTAGTGAGCAAAATGTACAAGTTTTATTCTGCAATCTTTTGATTACCAAAAAAACAAAGAGAGAAAGAAAAAGTAGCATGGCTGTCCATCTCTACATTCAAAATTTAATATTGGCTGGATATAGATGGAAATATTCAAATCACAGAGCACCGGAGAACAACCACAGGAAAAATGCCTACCATTAGCAAAAAGGTTTTGGTTTGGGTTCCAACTGCAAACTGTTTTCATGGAAAAATGTCCGCATACATTTGAAGAAGCAGTCGTGGAAACTTCAAATCCTTTGTAGGTCCTACTAATTATTTTAAAGGGAAAGGCCTTGCTAATTCCCTAACAGAAACACGGAAAATCTACCTTACTGTCTAAGAATAGAGGAATTCTTCAGTTAGTGCTGAGGAGAATGGGATTAATGAGACGTTATGGGATTAATGGTCCATGGACAGATGCTAATTTCTTGCTGCCAGAAGCCAAACTGGCTTCAGCTGTAGCATTCCTTCACTGGGTGATCCTGGCCCAAAGCCCAGCAAGCAGCCAGGGACCAGCTCCACCGGCCTCTCGTGCCAACAAGAGCCTTCAGATCAAATCCTCTCTGCTATGGCCCAGGGGTGTGCTAGAGAAAGCTAGGAGCTGTTAGTATTCTTCATCTTGGCCCTAGTGAGGTCTGGAAGGTAAATGGATTATGGACAGTCAGTCAGTTTGACTTTAGACCTGACAGTGAAGACACAGTGACTTCATCCTATTCCCAGTCATTCCTGAATAGCTTTCATGTGTCCTTATTCACAGTTCAGGTGCAGGAATGAAATATCACAAGAGCCCTGAGGCTCTTCTATGAAACTTTTCCAGGAGTGAATTTGCTCTGGTATCTCAGAATTTGTTCCTGTCACAGAGCAGAGGCTGATGTAGGATTTAAATGAAGCCTGCAAGATGTCAGCAGCAGCTTTGCCCTTTGGCTTCTCTGCTCAAGAAAATATTCACAAGCTGTACAAAGTCTGGCACAATGCTGAAATTCTTCTGCCTGTTGTTCCTTTCTATTTCATTTTCATTTTCTAAAAATAGCCTCTCATACAGAAAAAAAAAAAAAGCAGAAATAATATTTTAAAATGTCATTTATAATTGTATGTTAAAAAGAATACAGTAGCTGTTGCATCACATAAATTAGCAATGATTGCTCTTTTTACAATGGATTCTGAACAAAATTAATCGTAATATTCTACATTTTCACTTTTTTTTCCTCTATTTATCATAGTTCAGATATAGCAGGCATTATTTTACCAAGGCATAATATTCCAAATTACCTACAAATTAATGACTGCTTTTATTCTAGTGAATGTGCTGGGTTTATGGTTGAGGTGCATTTCACGACCCTGCCTGTCTAGTCCCCTTTGGATGATGAGTTGCTCGCCTGTCGATTTTGCTGAAGACAAGACATGCTCAACCTGCTATTATACAGCATTAATGATCTGTCTGTCCATTCCAGGCAGACTGGAGAGAAATGCTGCTTTTTTTTCTGAGATGGCAATCTACCTTCTGTGTGACAGCAAAATAGTAATGGAAGAACAGAAAAAAAAAAACCAACCCTCTTGGAAGCCCATGGGGATTAACTAGGAGAATGCAGGGGTTTTTTTTTAAAAAATCACCTATTTTATTGGCTCTCCCAGGAGTTGTAACACTATTCATCTTTGAGGCTAATGAAGTTCCCTTGTGAATCATGCTGTTTAAACTATGTGGGGCATACCTTGATTAGCATATGTTTCTTCTAAAAATACATTTTGAAACCCCTGGAACTTGCCATTTGTTTGAAAGTCGTACTATACTTTCAACCTTGCATCACTGGTAATGGGACAAAAACTTTACTTTTAATCCTTATGGAAGGACGTCTGGCTTTGTCTGCAATTCCTCTCCCCAGTGGAAACTTAGCCCATTAATTCCCTCCAGAACGTAGTAAAAACAATGAGCTTGCTCAATGTGAAAGTGAAATAGAAAACTCTTTAATATAGTCTAATTTGGGAACTTCCAGGGAGCTGAAATTTTAAACAGAATTCTCAGTTTAAATTTTTTTGTTTTATTTTTATTATATTCAAGTCTCTTCTCGGGGTGTCTATGGTCCTGGCTTTAAGGACACAGAGGTTACAATGTCAGCCCTGAGCCTAAAAAGAGTATCATGAGGGAATAGTGCCAGATTTTGTTCTTACAGATTTAATGTCTGTCTTGTCTATACCCCATCCCTGTTTGAACATGAGACTCAAATGGACAGCTAGGCATGTGTTGTACCTAACACTACACTCTCACTTCAGGATTTCAGAGTATAAAGAACAGGCCTGAACTGTGAAATCCATCCCTAATTATCATGAAAGCTGTAGAGCCAGTGAAAGTGTGGCTACATGCACTTGTCCCCAGAAAGATCTTCAGCGTGATTTCCACTTGCCCAGAACAACCATGTTGTGGTCAGTGGTCATCCCTGGCAGAGGGGCCATTCCCAGGAAAGCACGGAGTGGTTACTCAGAGGTAGCTCAGTGAAGGCAGCTCCCAAGGTTGCTGCCAGTGAAGGACGTGTGTGTCACAACTGAACACGTTATACCTCCCTTTAGCAACCTGACCTGCCCGTGTTCATCAGCCAAGTCACTGTGAGGCAAGAATGTAAAGACAGAAGACATTGTCTCTTGGCATGACTCATCTCCCTTTTGTCCTAATCTAAATAGCTTTTCACCCTACCTGATACATCTTTTCCATGCTCTGAAAAATGGAAAACTTTCTTGTCTTACACTGCTTGTAGATTAGCACTTCGGGAACTGACTTGACTAAAATGATACTGAAACAATGTCTAACAATATCCATAGATGGTTTTATTGCAATTGTATTTTTGAACAGGTTTTTTTAATATATATCTCTCAAAATAAAATATGTTGTGAAACATACTTCTCTTTGACCAGTATATACTAAAAAATTTGAATTTAAAATGATACTCAGGAGAGTATTATACAAGATAATCAACTATATATTAAACCATGGCCTTAATCTTGTAGCAAAAGAAGAGATGAGTCTTTTTTTTCCTTAATAAGAAATAAAGCATATACTGTAGTTTCATCATCTCTGTCTTTCAAGGAGGTGAACTGTAATGGAAGATGAAAGTCTAGCTTGTTAATGCTGTTTCTAAGCATTATATAATGATCAGCCTTCAGTGATTTGGTTAATGTATGATACTTCGCATACTTTCTATTGCTTCTTTTAATTAAAAATTCTCCCATTTTAAAAATTAAATCACCTTCTAAGGTAATCACAGACACAGAAAATCACTCTCCTCTTCCCAATGTCTGATTTTATTCCAGCATTTTCTGATTATATGGACTAGGGTTGCAGTCAGCAGTTTCTTGATACCAGGCATTGTGAAATGGCCGTATTTAGCTGTCTGGGGCATGTTAAGTAATGTTTATACACCTCGCTTTGCTTCAAAGTATTTAGATTTCCTTCGCATGTGTAAAGCACATTAGCCCTGTCTTATGATTGTTAATGCAACTGGAGCCTGCCAGATGTTTAAAGATCATGGTTTAGTTTCCTCTGCTGAGGAATGAGGGAGATTGTTTATGTCTCAAAACTGCATTTATAACTATGTTGCAATATTTTCTTGCTTAACAGTTACAAAAAGATTCTTTTATCAGACTGGTTTTATGCAATCCTCTGTAGCAAATTTTCAAAATAGGTCTTTCATGTGAAATTTTTGCAAAAATTAAAAACTGACATTAACATGTGGGGAAACAGAGGATTGCTGGTAGTTGTTGTGCTGCTGGTGACCTTCCTTCAGGCTGGAAAACCTCTTCTCCATGAGCTGACTTCTGTTTCAAAGGTGGTTACTCCTGTCTTCTGCTGGTAAATTCCATTTGGCATTGCTGAATAAATCTCCAGTTCAAAGTGACATTTCTGTGTTTTCTGCCTGTTGGTGTTCCTCTAGCTCTTAGTTTTCATGGAGATTAACCTTTAATCAATTAACACACTAATTCCATATACAAATCAGACTCAAAGAGCTATTTCCCAGAGGATGCAAGCTTTTTATCTACATATTCATAGCTGGGAGTTCCTGAGATATAAGCAGCAATGATCCAAATCCATTTATTAGTCTGGGAAGAACAGACCTGCTACCGCTCAATGTCTTTGTGCACCAGCTCATGAATGCTTTGTTTAGTGAGGCATTAAAATTTTTGAGATGTTCTCCCTGAAGACTAAGTGTCAAATCCAGGAAGCCTTGCACACCACAATGGACTCATATGTCTGTGCTAAGGGACTAATACAATGCTGTAATATTGCAAATGGAAGTGACTAGATAACCTAAGACTCCTATATCCTGCACAAGATAAATGCAGCAGCAAATGTACACCCTGAAAAGCAATATGGTTTCCTTCTTCAAGGAAGAGAAGAGAATGGAAACTTTCAGCTGACTGAAACAATTTTGTGCCCTCACACAAAGAAAATCACAAGGCCTCATGTGAAAAAAGAGTTGGTCGTGTTTCTAAGTAACCATCATTCTCTCATTATGAATCCTTTCTTCTTCCATGTCATAAGACATTAATATAATATATAAGTGTAAATACATATGTTTCATAAAATGCTTTCAGAAATGAAAAGTAACTTGATACAAAGAATGTTAACTGATGTCAGTATGCCACATAAAGTCACAAAAATAATGGTGGCATCATTGTATGTTTATAGTTTTTGCTAGAACTTTGTACCTTGGACATAAAAGATAGAGATTTTACTGTTTGTGGAAAACTTTAACTAGAAAAAATGCTGTGTTCAAGGTAGTGGAAGTTCCACAGGCTAAGCTTGTGCTCTCTTGCTGAGCCTTTTGCCTTCTGGATGACTGAAGTAGCCTGGGTGAAATTAAAAGCAATCTGATCTAAAGTTTTATTGATCTCTGTATGTAATAATAATAAAATTGATTGTTTTAAAAAGCAGTCTTCTGACCATTTCCTAGGTAAGGTTAAGGTTTCCTCTGAGAAATATTACATTCCACACTTGCAATTGACATTGTACAAGCAAACAGGCATTAGCAAAAAAATCCAGCAGAAAGCAATATAACCTTAAAAATTTTTGAAACCTTTTATGTTTCTTGAATAATTAATTTCCATTTTCTTTTCTAATTGAACAGAACACTTTTCATTATCAGTTCATTATTCCTAAAACAAAGATGATATAATAGTCTTAAACAATTCTTAAATATTTTTGTTCGTTTCAGTGAAAATAAAGGAGACTTCTACCTGAGAGCCTGATTTCCAGGCTTAGTCAATTAGTTTAATAGGAGTTAAATTGTGACTCTGGGATGTGGTAAAAATAATTTCAAATTTGAATTTAATTTACAAAAAGTAGAAGGTCATTGAAGCATTTCAGATAGTAAACTTTTCTTAGAAGATATGACAGAACTTCCTGGTACTGTTTATATGCATGATGAATTATAAGTAAAGAATATTAAAAAAGGACTTTAACTAAGTACCAATTATTATAAGAAATTAATGTATCTGAAATTAATATCCAAAATACTGAAAAATGTGATGATATCTACTTTTGCATCATATTCTTCTTCTAAAACTCTCAAGGGGCCACATTTTCAAACTGTAGTTATGCAAATGCAACCATTTATCTAGGCAAGAGAGCATTCCTGTGGCATTATATACAAGAGAAAAAATAATGGATTATTATATTGCAGTTGATGAAGTGAAACACATAATCTGAAAAATGTTTTTCAAAATTAATTGCTTAACTTTATCCAATGCCGTGTAGCTCATCGAGATAGATGAAATAAAGGAACACAGACTAGGTCCACAACGGTGTGGAAATGACCAGTGTCTGGAATCTTGTCAGGAGTAATAGTCAATCATCTGGGGTATGAAAATGAGTTTTATTCCCCATATTGCAGCAATTAAAAAAATTTAATCTGTACAGGGGTCCTGGAGGTGATGTGGATGAATACTGTGATAGGTGTTTCTCCTCCTAACTTGCTCAAGGAAGTCATCCTAACCTCTCCCACCCAACCAAGCCCCAGAATAACCTCACCCTTCACTGGAACTGCTATACAGTCCCCAGACTCACATTTTCTGAAGTACTTCTTTCATAATTCCTCTGAGTTTTACCATTCCTACCTATCATGAAGAGAAAGAAGTTGTAAATACAGATGGGTGGCCTCGGGAGCAGAAGATCCCATATTTCCAAACAGGCTACTCTAGGAGAGAAAACAGTGTTTTGCTGCTCAAAGTGTTTCACACCACTGGGTCTGGACTTTGGTGAGCAGAGTGTCACTACCCACTGAAATGGGACCTGAGGAAATCTGAGTCTGAAATAAAGGCCATCTGTACAAACCAGTCAGTTTACCCAGTGTGTTGACACAACATTTAGATAAATCAGTGTTTCTGCCAGAATACCATGATCTAGATATTCTGTTAATATTAAGTATATATCTGTTAATATCATGTAAATGTGTGCTTATATTCTAACATGGGAATCCTGGCAGGAAAAGATGAAAATTATTACTCTTGTTTCAACATAGTTTTCTGAAGCTGAGATTGATAAAGTATTTGACAGACCATTCTTCCACGCTTCTTCCTGGCCAGCCACAGCTTCCAGCGACTCCTGGTGTCTGTCACCCAACGCGAGCTCTGGTGAGGGTCTTGCAGTGACGACTCCTTCACCACCAAAGGACAGATTTTCAGGACGGGACAAGGGCTGTGCTTTGAGAATAAGGCTGTGTGAGTCAGCACCCTTTGGCACCCCCTGCTCTGGCAGATGTCCTGCCCTGCTTCTCCCTGCCAGTGCTATCTGCTGTCAGCACGAAGAAAAGGCTCTTTAATTGGCAGGTCTCCAAGCTTTATTCCCTGAAAGCTCAGCTCCAGCCAGGCAACACTCCCACACAGCAACAACTATGTCACTGCTTGACTTCCTTCCAGACAAGGCCAGTAGTCACAGTCACGGCGCACTCTTGCTGCAGCCATCACTGCCAAGGAAAACTGGGCCTAGCAAACCCCTGCCATTATTCCTGCAGCAAACAGCTTACATGTAAAAGCAAGGCTGTAAATGCTCAACCCAAAATGTCTTTCTATTGTCCAGAACAGCTGCAATTTGTAGGAATACTATTTGTCTGGCATTATATTGGCTAAAAACAAATAAATCCCCCAACTCCCCTTCTCTGTGTCTCACACATCAAAGCATTTATATTTACATGCTAGACCAAGTCAGTTCTCCTCACCAAGTCAGGAGGAACAGTAGAATAAAGTACAGCAGCTCTCACACATCTCATTTACAAAAGTACTATAAGCATGGTAACATCCTTAATTAGCTCTTTTAGGTGGTTACAAAGACCAAGAAAAGACGTCTCTGTCTGTCTTTTACCTCTTCATCTGTGCTTGCCAAGCAGCTTCTGCTGAATCTCAAGTGCCAATTGTTGTAAAGCTACAGGTAAGATCCCATCTTTTCCTGAAGGTTTAGGTAGACTTCCAGGTTACAGATGGGACAATTTCCCCAAAGTAGTTTTACTAGAAATCCTGCTATGACATCATCTGCAAAGGAGTTCTTCTAGCCTAGAGACGCTGTTTTTGCAGTGGAAAATGTAGGTCCACATCACCTGAGATGTGCAGGCAGGAGGAGTAAGGAGGAAAGAGGGAAAGATGACACTCACAGATTTCTCTCCATTAGGTGTTTCTGGTCCAATCCAGAAAACAAGTAGATCAATTTCAAGGGGTGGGTTATGAGAAAGATGATAGTTATATACTGAAGTTTTACTGATATATATTTATACTGATAGTTATACTGAAGGTTTTACTTCATATGTTTTTATTACATAGATTTTATATATTTGTTACAGTAGTACGTAATGTAGTTTTTTTACTATCATGTTGAGGTTGTACTGCAAAATTAATTGCTCCTCTATTCCTCTTCTATAACATTCATTTTCAGATACTCTTTCACCAATGGTCCCTATGCAGAGCACAGTCTACTTCCTCTCCATCTTCCTTCAGCCTTTCTCTAGGCAACTGTTCTGAATATTTTCCTATCTTTTTTTTTCCTTCCAATAATTACAATAGACCCTATATCTGCATTAAAAAACTGTTAAATGGGGGGCTGTGATTGGGTGTGTGTGATGAGAGGGTTTTCTATCACATCTCTCTTCGTCTATAAAAATTTCAAGGAAGCTACTGCATTCCTCTGATCTGCAAAATGATTTGGCCATTTTGTGAGCTAAATCAGTAATTTGTGATAATGCACTAACGAGGAGACCCACGACTCATTTTCCATTTGTCGACCTGTCAGTATTACATGTTTTATCTAGCTGGTAAGTTTGCCGCTGACTCATTAATGTATGCAGCTCATATCATGTTAAACTAGATCTCTGCCAAGCTTTTCCCACCCTGATGCTATCTTCGTGGTCTTTTAGATTAACTGGAATTTTGGATTAAGTGAAAGCCTGAGGCATTTGACTAAGAAAATGAGATTAACATAGATTAAGTGTGTTTCTGAGGACTGCTAAACTAAAACCTCAGGTGTGTAGATTACTCATTATTTTTTTAGCATACAGATTTGCTGACTATTTAAAAATAATTAACTTTACCTGATACCATATCTGGCAAAACTTCATCACTCCCTGATCCCTTTTGCTGCTGGATATCTCATTTGTTGTACATGCTGCTTCCTCATAGGTTCTCTCTCTCTTCCATAAATTATATGTTTGTTCCACTAATTATGTGTTCTCTTTTCCATCTCATCCAATCACAAAACTGTTTCAAAGCATTCCTGTTGGACTAAACCTTGCATTCAAAGGAGACACAGACTAAACATCTTTCTTGGTTCTTTTCCAAATACTTACAATACTCAGTCTAGGAGGGAAACCCCCATCCAGAAGTCCATATTGCTTAATTTATACAATCTCTTCAGCAATCTGTGGTGGGCATAGCTCCATCTCTCACCTTTAATTATAACTCTGATACAAATATTTACTTATTTGGTGTTCCAGACTANAAAAAAAAAAAAATTGAATTTGTTGCCCAATGATCATAGATGTTGCACAATGATTACAGCTTGCTCTCTGATTGTGGAAAAAAAAAGGAGAACAGCTATTTAACAAAGATTGGTGGGAGATCCAAATATATTTTCAGTCTTCACATAGATTTTTCAGGTTTAGGTTAGTAAATATAATGACTGCTGTAGAATTTTGAGGAAGAAGTTGCAATTCTGTTCCAGCTCTGTCATCCATTTCTTCCCTTCAAACTAGAGAAACCAGTAATGAACTGATTTCTTTTTTTTGAGAGAGGGATGGTTGTCTATATGTCTATTTGCTGCACTGAAGACAAGAAGGTGTCCAATGTGCTGGCAAATTATGTAGACAAGAAAGATTAATGTAAAGAAAGATTGATATAAAATCAGTGTCTTGAGACAAATAAAGTAGAATATACTGCTTGCTATCAGAATCTTATTTCACCCTGAAGTTGCAGTTGATGTTTACTATAAATAATCTCAAGAGATCACTGCAGGCAGGATGTTTTTGGGATTCATTCATTTACTCCCTACATTAAAGCAGTATACTGGCTAGGTATTTGATTAATTCAAATATGGATTTTAGACCAAACAAAAGGCAAGATTCAATATTTAGCTTACCAGATTGCATTACTGAATTATGGTGAATATCCACATTTTGAATATTGACACCAATCTGCTTTATGTGTGATTTTCCCATCAAAATGTAATAACGGAATAGCTGTACTTTGATGTTTTTTGGTTATATGGGTTTTTTCTCGAAACATTGCTAAGTGCTAGGAAATATGCTACAGATAAAATGAGAGGAAGGCACTAGCTGTTAGAGTTTAATAGTGCATCATTTCCTGAGGTGCCTTATCCAAAGGCTTTCATATTCATATTACCTATATAAACACCTAACTCCAACTGTTTGCAGAGCCATGGTATTTAGGAGTGGCAAACTCCAGAAAGGGATGTGGGAGCCTTTTCATCTGCAAAGACCCTATATCATCCTTTCGGTGCTATAGGAACCTTAAAGCCCCAAGTTCTTAGTTTAACAATCCTCTTATGTCAGTGTGCTTTCCCTGTGCACACCTCAGGATCTGTATATTTATTACCTCCACCCTTTATACGTCTGTCAAACTATTAGATGCTGTGGCACCCGTTATCACAGTGTCCACACACCTATGGACATACACACAGGCCTTTATCTGGGCCTATATCTATTACTGAAAGGAACAGGGGTGAAAAATCATACTTGAAAATAATACTCTTAATATCCATGTTGTTCCTCAGCCTCGCCAAAAAGCAGTGTGGTAGAAGTCTGAATTCCAGAATCCTATAAGCATGTCCCAAGGCAAATCATGTAGAAGAGTACAATTTTGCTTTCATCATTTTCATTTGCAAGTATATTTTGCTTTGTGGTTGTTGATGATATGTATCAATGCTCTACAAAAATATTTTTTGTGGGCATATCGTACTTCTGAGGAAATTAAAAAGATGAAGACTGGGGCAAGCACCATATAAAAAGCTCAGGCCCTGCTTAGGACGTCTTGTAAGCACATGCTTAATTTTCAGATCTGCCTGGGTTGAAATGTGTTTGAAGCTGTTTTTCTTTGCGTTAAACCATGTCATCATCTCCAGACTAAAACTTTCTCATCAATGTCTAGAGCATGCATCTTTTAGTAGCTACAGGAGTAAGATGGTGCTATAGTAATATAGCAACTACACATATTCCTTCACCTTAGATCTATTTGTACTACTACTGATGCAAAACTTTGCCAACAAAATGTAGAACTTTTTCAAAATGCCTTTTGTACTGTTTTGGCTTCTCATAAGAAAAAAAAAAAATGCAAAGAAAAATACAGTGAAGCAGGAATTATTAGTTTCTACCTTTTTTCCAGGGAAAAATATTTTTTCAGCCTTATTTTATTATAAATTTAAAATTTGTAAATTCTCACTGAAACATCACAAATCCAAAAGCAGTCTTTTCTGCCCTAGTGGTAGTAATAATTAAAAGAAGCTTAATTCAGAGTTCCCCCAGTAACATTTTGGTTACTTCTGGTAAAACTATGCACTTGTATTCATAAGAAGCTGCAAGAAATCCACGTTTGCCTACAGATTTTAGCCTTAACACTCATGACTTGATATTGACAAGTTTTAGTTAAGCCTGAAAGTTTAATTTAGATAGAAATGTTTATGCTAGTGTTTTTCTTAAGCAGTTTTCTACTCAAAACATTAAAACCACAAATTTCAGAATAGGAACAATAATTGATGATATAAATGAGCAATTCTGCAGAATCACATCCTAAGATTTTGAATGGTAAAAATTATAAAAACTATTAGGGAAATATTTTCTTACAATTTCATGAATAAATTGAATTACAATTAATTAGAAAATGACTAAATGGAAAAAGACAGTTATAATAACTATAGTTCACAATAAATTATTGGCCTTTTTTTGGTCAATACTCAGATTCCTATTTCTCGGAACAAAACCAAATCTGTAAATTCTATAAATGTGTTTTAAAAGGAGGCTGGGGGAAGGCAAGAGAATAAGCAGGAATTTTCAGAATGCTATGAAGGAAAGTATTTCTCAACATTTCCAAGGTTTCTAGATAATATTAAATAGCTCATAAGCCCAAACTGAGGTCAGGTTTAGACTTTAGGTTATGGTAAATAACACAGAAGGGCCCTACATTTTGTCCTCTGTCACTTCTCAGATGGCTAAAGTATCCTCAGAAAACATATTTTGCAACATTACAAATTTTCGGCCAAGTCTACATGTTCATATGCTGACACAAATTCAACAGCCCATGCTTGAACTTTAAAATCCCATAGGCCCCTTATATCTCAGAATCTCTTATTTCCAGACTGTTTTATGGAGTTGGTTATTAGAAATGGGTGATTCTGTAGAATGAGAAGCAGAGGTGAGTATTAGCATTTCTGTATACTCACTAAGCTCCTAATTTTCAAACTTTGACCACAATCCCAGACTTATTTCTTTAGAATTTTTTTCTTCATGTGTTGTGTTTTAAGACTTCCACCCTTGCCCTCATCAGAGACAAGAGATCTTAATCTCAGAATGTATTGAAACCACAATTATTATAAAATTTGTTTCTTGATTGTGAAGCCTTCTCACTATCCATTTGAATCTTTTCTCTATATTAAGAATCTCTTCTCCGTTTTCTCAACATGCATTTCTATGATTAGGCGTATTTGTGGGTGGTGTTTTCAAGCCCTTTAAAAGTGGGTAAGTTGAATAGCTGTGGCACTGCCATCCCTTGGATAAAAGACTGAGCTTGTGATGTTTCTGCAGCTGGGTGCATGTTTCTAATGCTGCTATTCCCTGCTTTAAAGAAGACGGCATATTCTTGTAAGTAGCTTGAATTCCTGCAGAGGTTGGGATACACACTAGTTATTCTTGGGCTGTAGCTGAAGGTTTTGTCCAACAGAATTCTGGCATTCGGTTCTTGGTATGGTTTCTTCTGTACAGAAAATCAGTCAAAACTGTTCGGTTGTCTCTGCCTCGCAAATGAAAGCAAAAGGTTTGACCTCGCCCTGGTATGTTCTGTGCAGGACTGTTCTCAGCTGTGTTCATTACAATGTCACTACGCCTCGGTGGAGCTACGGCTGCATTCGCACTTCAGAGAGGAGGCATACTGAGGAGACAGTGCAAGGTCACGTTCTCAGAACACAGCACTGCAGCTGCCCCTTGGTGCAGAGATTTAGACCTGACAAGGAATGGTAGCCCAGTGCTGGTTTAAGAGTACGTATATACTGAAATGCAGAGTAGCATGCTTTCACCAGAAATCTAGTTTAAGGGACATGAAAGCATTTATTTAGCACAAGAGATAAAAGGGTTGTTTGATCTAAGACAGCAAACATATATACTATGAAAATATTTATTGAAGATATACGAGCCAGGGGTGATTTACCACGAAAATCATTGTGGGGGGGGGGGAAAGACTTACTGTGGCCATCTTGTAAATAACCATATCTAAAAGCAGTCTTGAATTTTATTTTGAAAATTCTGTATATTTTGGGCATTTATATGGCAGTCAAAACTAATATTCTTCAATGTCCTTCCAGTTTCATTGTGAATTCTCTGATGCTCTTTTGATTTTGTTTGATTTACTCCTATTCAAATTCCTATTTGTGTCCCAGGAGTATACTTTCACATTAATTTAAATTATTTTGGGTTTTATAGCTTAACTCCCTTCTTACTCAAATTTAAATGTATTTCTTTAACTGTTACCTTACATTAAAATGAGATATGTAACTTCTGTTTCTGACTATGCAGCCATCCTTTTAGAACATCAAACCTGTCTAGGCATTAAAATGATATATGAAGTTAAAACATAGAATCATAGAATCGTGAGATTGAAAAAGACCTCTAAGATCACTGAGGTGTCCGATCATTACCCAGCACCACCGTGTTCACTGTTAAACCAATTTCCTAAGTGCCACATCCACGTGCCTTTTGAACACTGACAGGGATGATGATTCCACTACTTCCCAGGGCAGCCTATTTCAATGCCTGACCACTGTTTCAGCGAAAAAATGCTTCCTAATAGCCAATCTAAACTTTCCCTCACACACCCTGAGCCCATTTCCTCTTGTCCTGTCACTGGTTACCTGGGAGAATGGATCAATGCCGCTCGGCTGCAGCCTCCTTTCAGGGAGTTGTAGAGAGCAATAAGGTCTCCCCTGAACCTCCTATTCTCCAGGCTGAACAACCCCAGCTCCTTCAGCTGCTCCTCGTAAGACTTGTGCTCCAGGCAGTTCACCAGCATCGTTGCCCTTCTTTGGACATGCCACATGAAACTTTTGCAAGAATATGTGGGGCTAAAATATAAAAAATACTGTCAAAAAAGAAGTTAAAAGTGACACAGAGGTTCATCTGTTGCTTTAGTGAGTGAAATATTTCAGTTGAACAAAATTTTTTGACAGTCTATGCATATGCAAGCAGCAATGCCACACCTCAGTTTAGGTTATTTTTCAGTACACTTATCATTAGACTTTAAATTGGGGCAGAAGGAAGAGTTGCATCAAGTTAAAATGTTACTGACCTCCAGCTAAGAGTTAACTGAGGATACCAAAGAGATAGAAACCATTATAATGTTCCAAACTGCTGCAATTCTGTATATCATTGCATGGAAGTTCCTTTCTCTGTGGCATTTTTGAAAGTAGAAAATTTCCTCAAGGCGCCTATGATCTTCTTTGTCCTTATTTGCAGCTATCCTACTGTTTGTACAGATGCTCCTGAAACCAATTCTATTCTTGTCTATAAGTCTTTACCTTGTGTTAAACTGAACTGCATTGAGTCCAATTCCTTTTGGACTTCATTGCAACCCTCCAGTCTTTTCAATTTTTTTTTGTAAGATCATATTTAATGATAACTCAGAAGTGAAGAGTTCTATTCATAGAGGTAATGTACATTCTGTCCTAGAGGAAAAATTTCCTGAGTAAAAAACTAATCCAGGAACAAAGTCAGTTTGATCCTCTCTGTTCAAAATAATAAGTGTGATGTGGAAAAATGTTCACTTAGAACAAGTGGACTAAGAAAATAAAATTTATTTCAAGCTTCAGATTGTAATGATTTTTTTGCTTGATATTTGAAACAGAGATTTGGAGGTGAAAAGTCTGCTTAAATTACCTAATATATTAATCTCTTTTACTTGAAGTCTTCCCTTTAAACTCTTGTTTGAGACAGAAATCTCAATACATTTTCATTTCTAACACTGAACAAACTACTTTTTAAAATATTAATCTTCATCAGTGGGTGTCACAGGGCTCTACCCCTGCCATAATATAAAAAATGGATTTTCTTGTTATGCTCTAAATTATCCTGTATTTTTCTTGTTTACACTAACCCTCTAATGAAATAATATTTTAGGTTGCTACTTCAGTTGTTTCCTTTGCTGATGCCTTTACAAAGATATTCTTCTCACATTTATCTTTTTCTTCATTGTCACCATGTCTATTTTACCTCATCTTCAAGCATTGTGGAAATTAACCCCTCTGTAATGGGTTTAAAACTTGGTGTGATGGGCATGTTGTTAAACCAGTGAGAAAGCTGGTAACACCTCTGCAATGTGCATATTTAAGGATGCTCAAGCGCAGGAGTTTAGGTTCTGTAGTTCCTGCTTCCCTGCAGGGAAGGAAGGGGGCCCCCGGGGCTCCATCCCAGAGTGGGCCTGGCTCTCCCCCAGCAGCAGCGGGCGCGGCCCCGGCAGAGCCAGCGGGGACCGGCCGTCAGGAAAAAAAAAACCCCACCCAAAGCTGTGAGCAGCCGTGAAACTGAAACCCCCCTGAGCCAGAGCAGGCGGCGGAGAGTCATCTGACGCCATGGCCTGTGCGGAGCCAGCAGGGCCTTCACCACAGCTGGCCCAGTTCACACCACAGGGAGAAAACACCAAACAACCGACAAATGAAGAACATGGCAGGTATTTTCCTGATGCAGAACCCCAATAACGTCATTTTCTCAGCTGTAGCTTTGAAGATACCAACTTTCTTCCAAGTTAGAGAGGAAAGAG
>VZTA01002168.1:265812-283184 GCA_013398855.1 Mohoua ochrocephala | reverse complement strand
GGCTTGAGGGAAGCGACGCGGCGACAAAGCTCTCCAACAGTTGATGAAAAAGGATAATTTTTTAAAAACACTTAGTACGGTTGCTCATACAAAGCAAAACTGGGAAGTGTGCGTGCAAGAAAGACTAAATAGATGTGTACATATAAAGAGAAAAATACGAACCAACTGGTTTTCTTCGCTTTGGGATAAAGACTTAAAAAGACAATATACAGCCTGGGAAAACAAATTCTTTGCCAGCCCTGGTAACAATATTTCTGTAATATTTTTAATCATCAAACTAGGCCTGCTAAGTAAGCTAGGGCAGAGTCTCCCACTCTGAATGAAATCCACAATGCTGGTATGGAACAAGATGTGGAGACTTACCAAAGACCAAAAGAGCCCTTGGAGGTAGAGGTGCTACTGTTCAGATCCTTTCTTTTTCCTTGTGTGCTCCAGCACTGGTTTCTGCCATCTCAGCATATCATCTCAAGAGATATTTTAAAGGTACCATTTGGAATGTGGTATTGATTTCCAGTATAGAAAATGCCAGATCAGAAAAAAGTTTCTTCAGCTGACTGTCTAGCTTGGATTCACTCAATCAAGCATCATTCATCTTAATTTCTTCAACAAAGGAAAGTTTGAAACTACAGAAGGGAGATAGGAAAAACCAAACAAACAAAAAAAAAAACCAAAGAGGGGAAGCATCTTTATGGAGCTGACTTTACCAGTTTTACCAAAGTTTTCATTCCTCTTGTTCCTATATGATGACTGGATTTCTCTCTCAACTGATACACAAGAAAAAAAAATCTACATTAGCTTTCCCGTGATACCAAAATCACTAGGTTTTCCTCTGCTTACGGTAAATATAACTGTAAATAACTCAAAATGTGTCTGTAATATAATAGTTTGCCAAAACCTCATTGAACAATGTCACAATCCTGGATCATACCACATTCTTTCCTTTCTGTCTCCCAAACATTGCTTTCATTCAGTTTCTTGATATAGATTTTCGTCATCTTCGTGCCGTATCTTTCCCCTTACAACGCAACATCAATGATAATTGATAATGGATTTGTCATACAAGAACAGGCCCCACAATCTTAGAGAGTCCAGACCTGTGTGGAGATTGAGTCTGAAAGCCTTTGAATTTGGATTTCCCAAGAGGCTGTTTTGTTTTATTTACATTTCCTGTTTCCTGTCAGACTGTTCTCTGACTTTCTCTTCAGGAGAAAAACAGGAGTGTAAGACATGAACTAAAAGGTACAGTAAATTGTCAGCTGCTGCCAGGAGGCAGCCTTGTGCTGATCCCCTGTGCCTGCAGCCAAGTTTCTCCTTCTCCATGCTATACCTGAAAACACTTGTCTCTGCTTGCCCATGGGGTTTCTTTAAACTTTTAATTGCTCCTCATGTGCCATCCATTCTAGGGCTCTCTTCCAAATCCCCCTCCTCTACCTGCAAGATTAAGTACAAAGCCTTTAAGATGGATGACCCTTCTACATGACACAATGGCTTTTTAATTTGACATTAAACACACTGAGAGCTGGTAAAGTGCAGGCACGGGGAGATGTGTACAAGCTGTCCTTCCCAAAGTGTTACTCAGTCACTCCAGTCTCCTGCCCTAGACCTGTGTTCCACCTTGCTGCAGAAAGTATGGAGATGCACTTTCAACCTGTCTTATTCTTTCAGTGTCAATATCCAAGAACAATTTTTAACCTGTAAATCTTTCCCTTCCATTCTAGCCCTATAGAAGGGGCTAGAATGGGGGATGGGGAACCCCACAGTTTAGCTATTTGACTTTGCATCATTGCAGCAATCTCAGTGGGAGCTATTTGATCAAAAATTTAACAGCTTCGTGTTCCTGTATTTCCAACACGGGTACGGGGAAAAACATTGTTAAATAATGTGTCTACATTTCATATGGTTTCTTCTGAACTCTGTAATCAATAAAATGTTCTTTAGATCAATACAGATGTTATTTCACTGCTTGGAGCCATTTGTAAGTATATGATGGAGGTAGTTACAGCCTAGTCAGTGCATAGCAAGGATAGCTCTTGGGCACGATGCAGTTATAGCTCCACTCATACACAGCAGGTATCAATATAAAATTGGACACGCCGGCATAAAATCACAACATCCTCTCTGCCAAGCAACTCCAGATAAGCTGCACTAGGGGAATGGGGGCTGAGTGTGTTTAACACTGTGTTTTGTTCCCTATCTACAATGTCAGCAATAGAGTTCTGCAGATTTATGTTGATTATTTTATCAGTAAACTGTGACATAGTCCCTTGCTGAAAGGATGCTTGTAAAATGTGTCTGGTGTGTTGGTAATGTAAAATCTAGAGGATAATTTTAATTCTGCCAGTTCATTTAAATCTGGATGAGTTTTAAGTTGCATGTCATGGGTGGAAAGTTTGGACATTGGCTGATGGTGAGAGGCTGTTGTCACAGTAATGTTGGTGCAAATAACTCTTAAAGTGCTACTGAATGGAGGCCAGAAGATATTAGAACCCGGTTTATTATAATTTTTAAACTCTGAGATACTGCTTGTGCCTTCAAATTATTATACAAACTCTTAATAATTAAGCATTTGGGTTGTCAAAGTAGATATTTTGAAATAAAACCCCCTGGTCATGGGCAGGTCTAGCAGTTTTCCTTTCCTCTTGTGTAAGGTATAGGACTTTGACTGTCTGCTGGCAGCAACCCTGACTTTTTGAGGAGGTCAGTGTTGGTGTTGAGCCAGCTCATGCCTATTTTTGATCTCTGCGTCCTAAGCCATGCTATAAAATCTTCGCATGCATCAATAGCAAACTAGGGGACCAGTTTGTCACAGCATCTGAAAAGTTCTCAAATGTGGCTGCCAGACAGGAGTGTGATGAGTGAAACCTACGGGAGAAGGGGCAGCATCATCTCCCAGACACAGGGGCCAGGGCAAGAGGCTTCTGGGGCTGCACCAGGACTGGCCCGGACATCTTGTGCCGGGGGCGTTGTTACAACAGTAATTAGGCATGCCAGAGTTATGCAGGAACACTGGCTGTCTTCCAAATGCTTAATTTTGCTATCAATTTTAATTTTCATATTAATTGCCATTAGTTAGACTGATGTAATGAGCCTAGAGTGGCAGATAAAAATGACAATGGGGGTGACTGAATTCTGACTCCTGCTAGTGAAAATAGCAGCTTGTTAGTGGAGGTCTGTATGGGCTATCAGCAAACTCACAGTTAACGCCTCAATTTGGCCTCAGTTTCAGTCTCTTCCTGTTGTGTTTTGAAACCACTGAATCCCTCAGACAAGTAATTGTTCATTTTGGTGCAAACTCCATGCATTCAGACTCAAATCTCCTGTTTTCAAACCCAATTAGGAGATGGTAATTACCTGTGGGACTTGGGGTTTTGTTTGTCTGCCGGGGCAATGCAGATATTCTGTTTGTATCTCCCCTTCTAGTTATCAATAAAACACTAGAGCAAAACTGTTTTCCTCTCAGTGTTTTCAGGCAGTGTTATGCCAAATGAAGGCAATATTATGAGATTGCATGTGTTTGGGAATAATCTTTCAAGCTATTAGTAATCATGCCTCACTGTTCTTCAGCACTGCTCACCCCCAGCTTTTGTGTTGTTTGACACACAAGCGGCTGTGTGAAAATTCCCATCACTACCCCTGGAATGGTGGAGCTGAATTGGGCAGCCAGTGATGAAGTCAGAAGATGAGTGCAGTCTCTTGAGCTTCAGTATGGCTGTACTTCTGTGAACTCGGACTTTCTGAAAAACTTGTCTATAACATATTCTCTACCCTGGTATAAAGCAGCCACTCCAACTCAAGGACAAGCTGAGCAGAGGAAAGATATTGCTAAGTAGCTGTTCAGTAAAGGAGACCTGCAGAACATGGAGAACATTGATTTCTTTTGAAAAGTGCACAGAAGAGTGGATTGGGAGTCTTTTGTGACATAGTCAGCACTCAGTTGCCAACCACTCTAGCAGGTGAGAAGAGATATTCTCAACTCTCAATATAATTTCCAAAGGGCAGAAAAGGCAGTTGTCAGCTCTTTTATCTCTGGATGAGGATTTCCTCTTCATCTTCCCCTTCATAATGGTCCCAGCCCTGGTGAGGCTGAGAGTGTTAAGGAAGAGAATTGCTTCAAATATGCAGGTGTCTTTGAAAAAAGAGAACACTTGCCATCTGGCTACCTATCCATTTGAAAATAATTTCTTCCTCAGTGTGCTGATTAACTGCTGCGATTGTCAGGAACTGTGGTAATCTTTGTCCTACAAAGCAAATTTAGCACATTTACTGCTGCTGCAAACAGTCCAGGAGTTTATAAATTTTTTAAATTATAAACACTATTTGAATTCATTTGTTTTGTTTTTTCCTTTTCCAAAGACTTGCGGTGAGCTTGGTCTTGTGATGAGCCTGTGACAAAGGTAATCACTACTGGGACCACAATGAATGGAATTGAGCAAGAAAGTCACACCACCAGTCCCTGAATCAGCCTAAATATTTGAATGCCAGTTCACTGTTTTGATGCTGAAATTAGAGCATAAATAAAAACAAACAGCAAAGGATTTTGTTCAGCTGTGAGATTTCCTGTTGCCCCTGCTTTCAAGCATGCTGGAAATCAGAACAGCTGCTCTTGCTTGCTCCTGCTATTAGTCCTGGTAAGAGTCAGATTCTGGCCATGGGGATGAAAGAGAATAGTTCAGTATTTGGCATGGTGACTGAGCAGATATTCATGATGTAGGAAACTGTCCTTGTATCTGTTTTACCCAAATCTGTGTCCCCTGGTTTTGCAAGCCAATATGCAAACAGTACACATGGTTTTTTACATTAATTCTCAAAGCTGATATCAACAGAAATTAGAATCGCAGGAATACCATCCTGGAGAGAATTGTATTACTGTGACTCCTCTCTCTCCCTTAACATTTTTCCCAGCCTCAGCTGCATAGTTCAGTTGTGTACTGAGGGACAAAGTCATCTTTGCTGTTGACCTTCTCCCTTGCACACATCGGTACCCTGAGACCGGCTCAGCTGGTCAGAGCAAGGTGCTAATAATGCCAGTCTTGAGGGTTCAAGCCCTGTGTGGGCCATTCAACAAGAGCTGGACTTCATGATCCTCCTGGGCTCCTTCCAACTCAGAATATTCTGTGATCCTATGTCTGAGAGGAAGGAGACCCAAATGGAATCTGTGCCGAAGAGATTCTCAGGTTGCCTGAGGCACATCTGGGGTGCAGTAAATGAGGCATATCTGGGGTGCCCTTCTGCCTTGTTTTATGAGGATCATGTTAATTTTGAAGGCAAGTGCCAAGCAGAGCAATACAGATACTTGACAAAAAGCTTGAAGAAAGAATGATAAAATTGGATACCTTGTCTTAGGTTAAGTGAATTCCTTTAAACCAAACACTTAGTGTATATGGGTCCAGGGATTACAGAGGAGCCCTGCACTGGGCCAGGCAACCTTTCTGGTATGGAGTATTATCAGTTCCTTCCCTGGGGGACATTCACATGAATGAGAGGGCATCTCTCAGTTCAGATCACCTTCACTATCCAGTAATTGTCAGCCTGCCAGGTTTAAGGCTAAGCAAGTATGGAAAATGATGACAGAAATTACAGAACATGCTGAGTTGGAAGAGACCCACAAGGATCACTGAGTCCAACTCCTGGCCCAGCACAGCACCATCCACAAGAGTCACACCATGTGCCCGGAGTATTGGCCAAACACTTCTTGAACTCTGTCAGGCTTGGTGCTGCAACCACTGCCCTGGGGAGCCTGCTCCAGTACCCAACCACCCTCTGGGGGAAGAACCTGTTTCTAACATCCAACCTAAACCTGCCCTGACACAACTTCAGGCCATTCCCTTGGGTCCTGTCACTGGTCACACAGAGCAGAGATCAGTGTCTGTCCCTCCTCTTCCCCTCACAAGGGAGTTGCAGACTGCAATGAGTCTCCCCTCAGTCTCCTCTTCTCCAGCTGAACAGACCAAGTGCCCTCAGCAGCTCCTCACATGGCTTCCCCTCAAGGCCCTCCATTGTCCTCATGGCCTCCTTAGGACGCTCTCTAATAGTTTAATATCTTTCTTACACTGTGGTGCCCAAACCTGCCAACAATACTCAAGGTGAGGCCGCCCCAGCCCGGAGCAGAGCAGGACAATCCCCTCCCTGGCCCGACTGGCAATGCTGGGCCTGGTGCCCCAAAGGACAGGGATGTCCCTCCTGCCTCCACGGGACTGCTGACTCAGATCCCACTGGCCATCAACCAGGACCCCCAGGTCCCTTTCTGTGGTGCTGCTTTCCAGCATCTCCTTCCCCAGTCTGTACGACATCCAGGGTTGCCCCATCCCAGGTCCAGAATCCGGCACTTTCTGGTTTTGAACTTCATACAGTTGGTGATTGCCCAGCCCTCTAATTTGCCAAGGTGTCTCTTCAGGGCCTCTCTGCCTTCGAGTTTTCTATCATCTGCAAACATACTTTTTATCTGTTCAAGTCCAGCATCCAAATCATTATGAATGTGTTGAAGAGCACAGGGCTGAGGATGAAGCCCTGCAGAACCCCACTGGTCACAAGTCCCCAGTCTGATGTCACCCCATTTGCTGTAACTCTTTGTACCTGACTCATCAGCTCACCCATGACAGATTTATCCATCTGTGGGATGAGCATTTTGTCCAGAAGGATCCTGGGAGAGACAGCATTGAAAGCTGTACTGAAATTCAAAAAGATTACATCCACTGGCTTCCCTTGATCAACCAGGTGTGTTACCTTGTCATAAAAGGAAATCAGGTTTGATAAGCAAGACTTTCCTCTCATGAAGCTGTGCTGGCTGTGACTTTGTCTTTCAGGTGTTTTCAGTACCTCCCAGAATAATCTTCTCCATAACTTTACCAGGCACTGAAGTGAGACTGACAGGCCTGTAGTTTCCAGGGTCGTCTATTCTGCCCTTCTTGAAAACTGGGACAATGTTTGCCAGCTTCCAGTCAGCTGGGACCTCTCCAGAGTCCCAAGACTGCTCGAAAATCATTGAGAGAGCTTTTGTGATGACATCAGCATCTCTTTGAGGATTCTTGGATGAATCCCATCAAGCCCCATACATTCGTAGGGATTCAGCTGGAGCAGCAGATCCCACACAAGTTCAGGGTCAACTGGGAGTCAAGCGTTCTTGCAATCATGGTCCTCTAGCTCAGGGCACTGAGATGCCCTTGGTCCATCATTCATGTTGAAGGCAGAGGCCAATAGAGCATTAAACACATCTGCCTTGTCCCTTTCCCTGTTTGTGAGTTGACCATCCTCATCCTGGAAGGCCGATGGTATTTTTACACTGCCTTTCGCCATTAATACAATAAAAAACTCTTTTTATTGTCTCGCATAGTCCTGGCAGCTTCAACTCCAGCTGAGTTTGGCTGCACGAATGCAGTGGGGAGCAGTATCTCAGTATTGTTCTCATGCCACCTGACCTTGCTTCCACTGGGCATACACCTTCCTTTTTCACCTTACTTCCAAGAGAAGATTCCTGTTCGGCCAAGCCAGCCTTCTGCCTCACCAGCTTGACTTCTGACATTTGGGAATTGCTGTTCCCATGCCCTTAGGAGGTGATGTTTACCAAGTGACCAGCACTGATGGACCCCAGCACCTTGAAAAATATTTTTCCAGAGGACCTTACTCACTAATTCCCTGAGCAGCCTGAGTTCTGCTCTCCTCATGTCCACAGTTGAGGTTTTGCTGGCACTTTTCTTCCTGTCTACAGAGATTTTAAACTCCATCGCTGTGTGGTTGCTGTGGCCAAGATGGCCCAAGTCTCCACTTTGCTCATGAGATCCTATCTGTTGACAAGCAGTAGATCAAGGAGGGCATCTTTCCTGTCCCTTAGGATCTGTTCCATAAAGTTGTCATCCAGCCTTTTAGGAATCTTCTAGCCCGGGCTGTACCAGCTGTGTGATGCTCCCAGTTAATTTTTGTCAAGTTGAAGTCCCCCATAAGGACAAGGGCAGTTGGCCTGGAAGTGTGCCTTAGTTCCTCAAAGAATCTGTTGGCATCATTGTCCTGGCTGGGAGGTCCGGTGTAGATTCCCACGGTGACACCCACATTATTTGTCTGTCCCTTGATTCTTACTCAGAGGCTGTGTCAACTGTGCCATTGCCAACTGTGAGGTTCAGACATTCCAACCCTTCCATTACATACAGTGCCACTCCTCTTCCTCTCCTTCCCTGCCTATCCCTCCTGAAGAGCCTGGAACCTTCCAACACAGCACTCCAGTCACAGAACTCATCTTACCAGGTTTCACTTAAGTCAGTGATGTCAGATCTTTGGGACTGGGCCAAAGCCTCAAGCTCCTCCGATTTGTTCCTCCCGCTGTGTACATTGGTGTAGAAATAATTCAGGTGTGGTACATTGTAGCCAAAACCTCATGAAACATATTGAGGGATCCCTCTAGCTCTCCTTTCCTCAAGTTTTGGCACTCCATCCCATTGCTCATCACTGGCCAGCCTGGCTTTGTCCCCTTCCCCCTTCCAAGCTCATTCAATGCTCTGTCAGTGAGCCCCAGTGGCTCCTGTGCTAGAGCTCCTTCTCCCCTCTGGGATAGGTGCATCCTGTCAGGTGTCAGTAGACCAGGTGTTGAGTAGAACCTCCCATGGTGAACGAACCCCAAATTTTTCCATTGACACCAATCTGAGAGCCACACACATTGACCTGATGTATCTGCCTCTTCCTATCAGTATTATTTGCTGTTAACAGAAGAATCAAGGAAATCACTACCTGTGCTCCTGATCCTGCTGCCAATCATCCCAGGGCCCTGAACTCGCTTTTGGTTGCATTTGACTTCTCTTTGTTACTTTGTAAATGTATCAGAGCTCATATAAACCTTCAGAGGAGCTGGTCTCTTGCTCCCTTAAGACAGGACAGTCATTTTGCAGCGTGTGTGGAAGAAGACAGCGTTCAAGAACCAGGTTTACAAGGCGATCCAGGTGCTTGAACATGGGAGATTTTGTTCTTTCACATAGAAAATGCTGATTGGAACACCAACATAGTGGAGAAAGGCCCAAATTCACGTAAAAATAAGACACTTTCTTAAAAAAGTATAGAATAAACTGCTTCTTCAAGTCAACTGCTTCTTGACTCCTCAAGTCAACACCAGATGCTTTTGCCTTGTCAAATGCAAGTTACTGATTTAAGCCTTGCAGTAAATGGATTAAGAGTTATGGTCTGTGTGACAAAGAAACTTGAGACTAGAAAATCTTCTTTGGACTGAAATCTGAAGAATGAGAATTATGTAGCAACATTATTGATCCAATAATGGCAGACAAAGAACAACAGTAACATGTCCTTGAACTGCCAACTGAAAAAAAAGATAAATTCTTGCCATCTTATTTACTATTCGGACATTAGATATGACAAATTACAAAAAGGGTAATATATTAGATGTCTTATTGCAGGGCATCTGCTTGCTGGAGCTATCTCAGTCAACGCAGTGGATAACAAAGCATCAGTGCATTTTTGGGACGGCCACTTACACTGAATCTCAGCTGGCTGCCACTATGGAGACACTCTCTGGAAACAGCCCGGTCTCAAACAGAAACAATGTCTGATTCATATGTTCAGAAGTAAATACAAAAGGTTTTTCCTTTCACCATCAGATGCCTCCTGAACTGTTCAGTGCTCTGTAATTCTGCTGCTACTTGTCTCTGGATTTTCCCCCTCAGGGGAAATTTTGTGAAGGTTGACTTGACTGGAAGCTGAACAACGCCAAAGTGAGGAGCACATCAGCCTCATGCAGATGTATTTCAGCTGAACCTTATTTTATTAGAAATGGAGTCCCAAAATTCAAAAGCATGGGAACACAATGAGATAACTGTGTATTTAGAGCTGCACTGGCTCTGGGGCTGGATCTATTCCTTCATCCCAAATGTACACCTTGTGGGTAATGGGATTCATCCTATGCAACTCTAGACATAAACAAAAATCACTTGCATGATATGGAGACATCTGAAGATGTAAGTGCTTGGAGATGAGATAAATCATCCTGTATTCCACCAGCTATTTAGGGACAGGAGGGGGCAAACCCATGTCCAGCTGTGTACAGCACAGCTTTCAGGATTTCACCTGATCATCCTGACTCTCCATGCTGACAGTGGCTAAGAAACAATGTAATTTCAGCACTAAGGAGTTTGGGTTTGTTTCCACAGGTACTTTCAGTCCAGGAATGGAATTGCTGTCCATGAGTTCACTTCAGCCATCCACTCACAGGTGCATTTCAGCAGTATGTTTCTGTCTGAGAAATTAATTGTTTGTCTCTGGTAACATTGGGGTCATTTTAAAGCACTTTCAAAGGATATATCAGGTGCCAGTTGGTAGTGTTAAAGTGACGTGTTGAAGCTGGGCAAATCTGAGGCATCATGGACCAGAAGTGGAAATATTTGTTGTAGCTTGCCAGCTCTACATTTACTCTGGCATCTATGGTGAGATGATTGAGAATCATGTCCACCTTGTAAGTCTCAATTTTTAGTTATGAAATAGGAAACAGCCTTTTCCTTTCAGTTAAGTGGTTTGACTTTTATAAGTGAGAAATGTTAAACAAGCAGATTGAAATCACTATAGTCCTGGGAATGTTTCCTTTAACTTCAGGGAGATTTGGCTTATGGCCTGTACCATATTGTATTGCACTGGCTCAATTAGAAAAAGAAGAATGAATTAAAAGGTCACAGCTTTTTAAATTAGAACACAGAAAAAAGGGTAAAATATGTGCGGTGGGGTTCCTCTTTAACTGCCCCGAGTGTTTGCCGTTAGGTACGAATAGGAACTCTCCAACCAACAAGTTCACTAATCTCCTTTTAATCTCATTGTGTTCTGAACATTTTCTGGAAAACATTTTTCAGAACTAATCTGCCCAGGCAGGGCGGGGAAAATGTTAAAATACACAAAAATCTGCGCAACAGGAAATAATGTTAGAAAGCTGTGAAAATCATTTATCCTTTTGAAGCGTAATGGTTTTTAATTTTCTCATGCCCTGATCTCCCAGGCAACAATTTAAAAGTACATAAGCATTCATGAATCAAAGCCATTCACTTCTGCATTTTTAATTATGTGTCATAGGATTGAAACTTTCCCTTTGATCTTTGCATTTAAAGGGATTTACAATTTAATGATTACTATCCACCTCCCTCTGAAGCCTATGCTTATTACTGAGCAATGTCACAAAGGGGTCACTGTTGGACAGGGGGAAGACAGTCTTGCTGTGGGTGTTACAAGCATGTATGTCTGAAACCTGCCTATGGTCTTGCTCATGGAGAGGAAGATCCCTGTGTGGTAGTGGGTCTTCCCAGTGGTGGTGACTCTAGGCCTTTCACTCTAGGCAAGACATTTAAAACCAACGTGAGATAGAACAATAATAATCTGGTTGCGCATGAAGTAGTCCTGTGCTCTAGGCTCTGCCTCTCTTGCCCTGTGTAATGACTCCAGTAGCGTGGGGACACGACAAAGGGAGGCAGGAACACTCCCAGCCATGTGCTGTGAGGGATACTGGAAGTGGTTAATGGCTCTGAGTGAATGGAGCACTTTGTCCTTAAAAGCAGAAATCAAGCAAAAGGAAGCACATGAACATTTTGATTCAAGCTGGGGAAAGCTCAGGGCTATCCCATTGTGCCTCTTTGAGAGAATGGTCTCTGAGGAAGTTGGTGAGCAGGGCAGAGAGGAAACCTTGTGGTTGACACGCAGGTTGAGAGTAGGGGCATCTGACTGCCTTGGAGGGGAGAGAACTCTTGGGACTGGTGGGAAGATGATGTAGTGATGTAGTGGGTCTGGAATTGGTCTGGGATGGGAATGCTCGCCACTGGCATTACCAGATGTCAGCAGTTTCCCATTAGAGGTGTGTGACTTGATGCAATGTGCAGCACAAACTGGGCACTTTCTAATGAATTGTTCTTTCAAAGCTTTTTGCTGGATATTTAATTTTCTTGCTTAATAACAGTTTAAAGGTCACGCAGATTGGTGGCACATGCAAAATAAATGAAGGTTACTTTTGATGGGCCTGTGCAAAATTAAGGCCTTGTGCAGACTGCTTTATATGCATAATATTGTTGTATTTTCTTGAGAAAAAAATCAGTAAAAAAGTACTGAATTAAAAACCCTGATCGGAATATTTTATGTCTTATTAAGATGTTTATGGGTGTAGATAGGACAGCAAGGGTTCTGTTAATCAGTGCTTTAAGTTGACTCCATGGTGAGCTGATGAGTTGAAAAATTTGTTTGGATCCCTTTTTGTCCCTCTTTAGAGGGTCTTGAAGTAGTAGATTTTGTGGAGTGAGCATAGGTTTGTGCCATTAACCATAAGCTAACATTAAATGGTTTAACCTTAGAAACATCATTTATTGAGCTTATACTTAAAACCATCCAACTGGTATTTTCACTGAAATGCACTCTATGATGATCCAATTTTACAATGATTTTCTCAGATGAAAAAATTCATGGTTACACTATTGACAGCTGCTGTTAAATTACTCCAGATGAGATTATAGTAGAGGTAGACCACTCATCCACATGAAGGCTACAGAAAAAGATCCTAACAATCATGAAAATGGGAATCAGGAATCAGGGAACAGTCATGCTTTTTAGAGCACACGTACCATTCATAGCCTAGAGAAGTGCTGTAGTTCAAAGATAAGCATGAATCAAACTTTGGGAATCAGTAGGGATAGCAAGCAGCTGCAAACCAGGGAGGCAGACAACTTCTAGAAAAGGAGAAGACTTGAGGAGAATTTTGCTTTCTTTGTTGCATTTTGGTTGGGTTTGGTTTTTCGGATTTTTTCTGACTGAATGAAAATATTCCTAAGGTATGAGAGAGTAGGAGGAGCAGCGGTTAAGTTTTTGAAGCAGCAGCAATCCATAGACTGTTTCTGCCCATAAGATAATTAGTGCCATGGTATAATTAGAGAGGAAAGAACAAAAGGGAGAAAAGTATTGCTGAGGGCTGGCTTCAGTTTAATTTACAAGGAAATCTAGGTAAGCAGCTAAATATAATATACTCCCTTTAAAACATTATAGTTTGGTATTTTATTTTAAAGAGGACAGATCATCAGTTTATAAGGGTAGAAACACCAGTTCTAAGAAACACATCTGTACCTTTTAAAATCTCTTCTGTAGGTTGAATTTCCTTTTATTGAAATACATTTTATTTAAATAGTCTGTGATACTCCTATTGAACTATAACTGAACTCTGTATCCTGAATAGAGTGCTGAGAATTTTAATTAAGCAGGACCTAGGGAAGATTACACCACTGCAGTTTGGTCCCTCCTCCAAGTCCTGCATCCCTGCAAGGAGCTGGTGTGTGGTTGTGATTCTGCAGTGCTCAGGTCTTTTTTCATCACATCTGTCTTGGCATTCTCAGGCACAGTTGTCAGTGAGTCCAGTATCCGCAAGGATGCAGAACACATGGATCTTGTTTTGAGCCTGGGAAAGGGGCTTTGGACCGGAGCGATTTGCTCATTGCTCGCACTCATCTGCGGTCTGTCACTCCAGTTGCCTTCTGTGGCACATAGGAAATCAATTGTTTGGAAGGCCTCACTAAATCTGGTACTAAAAACAGGACTGTCTTTGTTGGCAGTGGCACTAGAAGGATTAAGAAAGCAATGAATTTGGTGCCAGTTTTCCTTTTGCCTGCAGAAGTGGTTCTTGGCATAGCTCGTACAGTGTGGCAGCAACAAGCTGTTGGCGGAAAGTCAAATTGTTACTAAATAGGTTTCTGATGTTGTGTGCTCTGAATTGCCCCGTCCTTTGGTGTACAAATGTGGCACCTTCTTTTCTGGGTTGAAGTTGTGAAGCACAACATGAGGAAGTGCAAAATTGACATACTCCCATGTGTGAGTGTGCCGAACCTCTTTCTGACAGTTTTGCTCTAAAACTCCAGGCTTGGAGCACCCCACATGTGTGACTGCGTTGAACTTCCTGCCAGAATTCCTCTAGAACATTCGGGAACTCCAACTAAGCCATGGTCGAGCAAGGACCTTTGCTGGCTCTAAAATACATTTCTTTCCCTGTTTACTGTCTTCTTCTTGTCTCTATTGTTGTATTTCTGACATAAGGTTATGGACTTCAGGGGACATTCAGTATCTCATTTTCTGCACAGTTCCTATTAGAAAGTTCCTACGTTCTTCATAGTACTCCAAGAAAGTATTAAAACTGGCTAAAAACAAGTTGACTACAATAGAAAATAACAAAGAATCAATGCACATACTTAAAATTTGTTACATAAAGTATTCAACCAATTACTTTAAATAATTAGCATATTTGGAGAAAATACTACAGGGGTGTGCAGTTTTTGCAAAAAGCAAGCCCACTAGATTAATTGAAGGAAAAATGCTCAGCTCAGGGCTGCCCTTGTTTCTGTTATGGTTGTTGTGGCTGGAATGGTGGCACATCAGAGCACTAGCCGTTAACTTTAGGGGAGATTCCAGGGTCCTGGGTTACACAAATGTAACACAAAAGCCCACTGTGCCCAGTGTTGGAATGAACAAATAGAAAATGGGATTCCAGTGCAGTGGGGGATACAGCCCTGGTCTGATGGAGAGACAGCTACACACTACAGACATGGCACAGGGAGGGAGCATCAGTGTAGCTTTAGCGGCTGCTTTGGAGGAGGAACCATCCTGCCCTCAAAACTGTACAGCTGAGTTTATGGGGGCTATATTTTCTTTGCCTGTGTAGATTTGAAAGATTTAGAACAATTATTCTAGCTCCTGAATGTCAGTGAGCTAGTTTGAAGGGACAGCTTGGGTTGCCAGATGTGTTGAAACCCCAGACACGTTCCCTGCACAAATCAACTCTGCACATCATGTGCAGTGAATTTAATGACACCAAACCCATGCTGAAATCATTCTGGCTGTGCTGTGTAATGCCTGTACACAGAGACTTGTTTGGGAGGTCTTGATCACAGAAGTGACATCTTTCTGCTCCCTTCTCTTTACTTGTAAACCCATGACAAGCAGACAGAGAGCAGGCTCTGCTGCTTGTGGCTTTAGGCTTTGGTCCCACAGTGGGCTTGGCGCAGGGTCACAATACTGTGATCACAGGGGTCATCTTACGACACAAATTCCTGAACAACTGCACTAGCATCGCTCAAGACCTTTGTGGAGGGTGCTCAGATCTCTCTTACTGAGGTTTACAGTAGTGGAAGTCAAACATCACACTCTGGCCTTGGGTGATGACTTAGATTGACGACAGAAAATTAAAACTTTCAACTGCCTGCCCTAGAGGGAGAACATAATGATCCAGACCAATCCCACTTACCTCTTTGAAATTATTGTTATCTTTCTAAAGGAAGCCAATGATTTATGAGATGTTTAGTGGGCAAAACCCTCTGCAAACACTGGGCTGGCTAGGTTATAAATGATCTGTGCATAACCTGGGATTTTTCTAGCAATTCATATGCTTTGTAGCCACGACTAGGGCTTCTTTCTTTGAGTTGCAGAGCATACTGAAATAAAAATGATCTGCTGGGCTTGGGTATAGCTTAGGCAACAATAATTACTGCATAGAAAAGTTCCCCACTTAATCAGTGGGCTGATGCACAGAATACTGGAGGTGTCCTCTTTTGCTCCAGCATAAGGGGGGGAAATAGACATAGAAGAAACGAAACTGTTGTTGACGGAAAACATTCAAACTCATTACTGAAAACTCTGCACTATGCATTATACAAATGCAGAAGAATAGAAAACACAGATGCGAAAAATCCCCATCACAACAAAGAACAGAGAAAGGACAGTCCCTGACCTGTAAATTCTTTAACAAGAACAGAAAACATGGACCAGCAGGAAGATGAAAACAGACAGGGAGTGCTGAGAAATAATGCAACATTAAAATAAGTATAAGAGATTTACTAAGTTACAAGGAGATTTGGGACATCAAGCAACTCACTGTGGAACCAGAAAGAAAGAAATACAATTGGCAAAGTTAAGGTACTTTCGAGGAGAAATAGAAGGTGGGAGAGTTTATAGTTTTAAGAGTGACTTGACGGGGGTATTTCTGGGCTCTGATAGGCTACAGGGAATCAAAATTTCACCATAGCCTTTGGCATTTTACCTACATCATGTGAAAAAGGCTTTGTCCTAGGGGTGATGGGCCAAATCTGACAGGAGGCACTGGGAGAAATGAAGCAATTTGACTAAAGACTTCCAACAAGCTCACCATCGCTAGGCTACCTCCCTGGCTGCCCTTGGCTCATTCTGCCAGACTTCCTCCTGGCTGCTGGTGTTGTCATCCTTGGACTCGTGGCTTTGACTGCAAGCACCTGAGATGCTCAGCCTGTGATGCCATTATCAGGTTTTCGGTGTCCTCAATCTCTTTATGTATTATCTCTTAATATTTTAAGTAATTTGTAGGAACAGGTGGACTTAGGCATCATATTCCATGTCTGCAGGAATGAACAGAAGTCATGCACATGCATTATTTTTGGAAGAAAATAGGGGAGGGAGACTCAGAAGCCTGCTGGATCTTTTGCTCTTCTGAAATTCAGGCTGCTGGTTAGTAAATCTGGATCTCCGAAATAAGAAAGCCCTTGTGGGAATTGTATCTGCAGGAGTTTGATCAAACTCCCAGCACAACAATTCCCAAAGTGTTTTGATGACGTCAGTGAAAGTGGTGTGTGCCGCTCCTGCACATCTTACAAGTGAATCAATCCTGCACATTTCTGCAGAATGCTATGAGTTCTTTAAATGGAGGAGACATTAGATTAGTCACTTAGAAGCTCCATAAAATAAATGTGTGCATTATAAATCCTGACCTTATGAAGCTGAGGGACAAGGTTTTGCAAATACTGTGTTTGTTTTAGTTCATGGCTATCCAACTGAAATTTAACAAAAACAGAGCTGGAAGCTGTGAAGACTTGTGCAGCACCATGGTAGTCATTGTTAGGGTTTTAGGAGCTCCCCTTTTGTTTCCCTTTTCTTTTAAGGAATTTTCCCCATACGTGTTGCCAGGGGCGATTGATGGTTGGATACTTAAGAGACACAAAAGATCCTGGCCACAGCGGGAGGGGTCCTGATGGCTACTCTGTTTTCCCTGGGGTTTTCTCGTGTAGGGCAGAGATGCTGCGAGATCTGACCTGAGAAAAAAGGGGTTGGGTGGAGGCCCTGGGGCTTTTGCTCTCTCGGCGTTAGGAGGGGAAAGGAGCTGCGGTCGCTGTGGGGAGTTTGCCCAGGTCACCACTGCGGGGTTCTGCCTTCTGCTGCCTTTCCTTCTACCGTGAGTGGAGCTCTGCTTGCCGGAGCAGCCGTTGCACTGGGACTCTGTTTAACACCCTACCTCACTAAGAGAGGGACCTTTTCTCACCATCTGCTTGGGTGCCCCAGGGGAAAACCCCGGAATCCCCAGCCCGCCTCTCCCTGCCCCACTGGGAGCCAGGCCGCTGCTGCCCGGCCTCCGC
>VZTA01002168.1:175381-265707 GCA_013398855.1 Mohoua ochrocephala | reverse complement strand
TCCTGCTGGGGCTGGGATCGGCTGCCCCTGGGGGTTTGTGGAGCCTTTCTTCCATCCCTTCCCGGCTCGGCCCGGCCGCCATTACCGCGCGCTCCCCGAGCCCGCGCCACAGCGCCCCCTGCAGCCGCGGGGGAACCATCGCACCCGCCCTGCCCGCCGGGAGCCGCCAGCGCCCCTGCCGGCGGTGAGCGGAACTGCACCGAAGGGGAAAGGGCCCGACAGCCGAGAGAGGCCGGCACCGGGTTCTGGTTCTGTTTGGTGTTACTGCCACCGTTATTGGTGTTTTGTTTGTCTTGATAGACATGTATCAGTAAAGAGCTGTTATTCCTATTTCCCATATCTTTGCCTGAAAGCCCCTTAATTTTGAAATTATAGTAATTTGGAGGGAAAGGGGCTACATTTTTTTCCATTCCAAGGGAGGCTCCTGCCTTTTTTGGCAGACACCTGTCTTTCAAACCGAGACAGTCATGTAGGAGTATTGTCAGAGGATATGAAAGAGACTGGGGTCGTAGGCAGAACTGTATTTTATTAGACTGATTTTCCTGGGAAAAACACATTTTTCAAGCTCCAAGATGGGTGTTTCTGGCAACAGCTTAGTTTGTGTGTCAGAAAAATACAGTCTGAGTGGAGGCTGAGTTCAAGCAGGGGATAGAAAAGTGATGTCCCCTCTCTTCCCCTTTCACTGTGGAATACCTGAAGTAGCTAGAATGAACTGCTGTGTGGGTCAGGACTTGGCTTTTCAGGGATCATCAGATTAAGGATGTTTGGGTGTAGACTGTCCTGTATGTGACAATTCGTGTGTGCTCAGTGTGCGGCCATGTTACAGGAGCATGAAAAAATCCTGATCTGCATCATTGTTGAACAAAAGGTCAGGCTCAAGCTGACATGGCTTTTCTGGAGCTTATTTCTCTGTGCAAAACCCACGACAGCATTATGCCTCATTACAGAGGTACTCAAGCTACAGGAATGTGATTGTCTCCTGGTCTCGGCATATAACTCCACAAACAAATGTGTGTGCAGTACACCAACTGTGAAAATGAGAGATCCCTCTGAGGCTTTCAGGGACATGGGTACAGGATTCCAGTAATGTGCTGTGAACCAAGAAGGTTCAGCTCACAGAGCTCACAGGGGAAATTGTGTGGAAATTTAGGAATTCTTCTGCCCTTTGCATTTCCCTTTGAAAACTTCTCCCTTTGGGACCCCGGCATGTGTTGAAGGTACCCAACCATAGGTACTCTGACATGGAGTTCTTTGTCTGCATGCCATAAACACTAAACAACAGCCATCCATAACGCAGCACAACAGAAATAAAACTGTACTTTTAAAAGCATTCAGGTTTCAGGTCACAAGACTGTATATTTTCTTTTTCCTGACTACCTTTTGTTTGAGGTCTGCTTGCAGGGAGACAGGACTAGCACCTCATCAGTGATTCATTTCCTAATGAAATGGAAACTGGCATCAGGAAGGGAGGAAAAAAAACCCCCAAACCTGGGGAAAAAATGGCAAGATAAATGGCTGGCTTTCTGCAAAGCATGCAGTGAAACAATAGGACTAAATGAGATACATTCCTGACAAAGATCTCTTCTGTTCTCTAAAGGCTTTCCTTGTACCTGGAGTTGTGTTTTATCTTTAAAAAGTGGTCTTTATTTTATGTGAGCTCTCTCCCCCTCACCTTCTTTTCTGCTTGCTGAGATTTAAGTAAGCTCTTGTAGTGCTCTATCTCTGATCAGGCTTAAAGATTTGGAAAGCCCTGAGTTTGCAAGGATAAAAAAGGCCTTAGTATCTAGACACTGATAGATCTGATTCATCACCTCAGGAGGACATTACCACACAGCCTGTGCCACAGATTGTCTTGATAAGAAGCTCTGGATTTTTCTTGGTATGCATCTTCATTTAAAGGTCAAAGCTCTTCCAAAGAAAGAGGAATTTCTAGGTTAGGGAAAAGGAAAAAAAAAATAGTCACATTATCTTGACAAAGCCAGAGTCTTCACTAGGGCCAGGGGATTTAGAGTGAGCACAGGGGTCCTGATTCTACCTGAAGAAAAGGTGCTTTTGAGCTGCTCTGGGCTCCGGAGAACAAGCAGAGCCAGAGCATGGCTGCACGGTTGAGGTCCAGCCTGGGTTGGGTTAAGTGTCAGGCTGGAGCAGGTGGACTCAGGTCCTACCCCTTCCTCACTTGGGAGCAAACAAATGGAAAACCAGGGGCATTTCAGCCCAGTCTCTGCAAGACCCAGACCTTATGGATGAGGAAGGACACGCCAATTCAGTGGATCCCCAGCCCTGCTCTGGTTTTATCTAGCAAAAATGAACACCTTCAGCTTTAGACTGAAGTGCCTTAGTCTCATGTTTCTGATTTTCCTTTTCTTCCCTTTTCTTCATGTCTGAGCAATAATCTGCTGCCTAAGATGTGCTAAACTTCATCTGCTCTCAATTAGGATACCTTCCTGGGTAGCAATTAAGCAATGACTGCTGCCACTCAATGGGGACGGGTATTTTCATTTAATTGGGGTGTTTTCCAGTGCCTTAGACTTCTGTGGGTCTCTGTGCATTGTCTGTCTCTGGCTTCATGTGACGTTCTAGCACCGGGACATGCAAACAGTGCTTTCCCATCATGTTATCATGTCTGCTCACTCGACCTTTCTGTAACAGGCAGGGTCAATCAATATTGTCTGTCCTTCTGCAAGTTCCAGTGGTCAGCTAACAATTGTAGGGATGCCTTGCTCTGTTTAGGAATTTCTTGGCCCAGCACACAATCTCTTTCCTTTCCTCCTCACATTCTGGCATTAAATTCACCAAGAACAGTAAAACGAGGCCCCTGTTATGCATTCAAACCACTGATGGCTCTGTGCAGCAGACTTGAGTTTCACCACCCAGCACTACCAGGGAAGGGCAGCAAGGGGGCCTGAGCCCCAGGAGAATGCGATTAGCAGTAGGTCTAATTCTTTTCTCCAGGCCGCCCTGTAATCTACTCTTTGACACCAGCCTAATCTTTTTATCACTCTGCACTGAAATTTCATGATCTGGAAAATTATTCCACTGTGGAGTCAGCTGTGTGTGAATAACTGATTTGGTTTGGGTTGCTTTGGTTGTGAGACTGGATCAAAAGGAAGCCAGGTTCACCATTTGACAGAGAATCAAAAAGCTGAAAAGCAGTTTGCCCTGTCATAAAGCATTAATAATATTTCAAACACAGATTTAAAAGTGAATAACACTGAAGAAGAAATACATGGTGTGGAGCTAAAACAGAAAAGGAAAAAACCAAAATGTCACATGTCGACATTTTTAGAATTTTTAAATTTAGTTTACTGAAATGACAATATTGGAAATGCACTGCTTGCCTCAGCATTGCCTCCCAGCCTGTCTGATTTAATCTCAAAGAGAAGAAAACTACCAGCAAATGGAAAACATCTTTTCCCACGTGCTGATTAGATGAAAAGCCCACAAGGCACTCCCACAAAGAACAAATGAGCAAGTCAAGTGTGTTTCTTTAATTGACATAATACCTGCAACAGGAAATGGTTTTATCTTCACAATGCTTGACAACACACAACACAGGTTTTTAAAGCTGGAGAGCCTATTGGAAATACTGTTTGTCCTAAGTAGATTCCATCAAGGCTCCTAGATATTTTCCATTTTAATCCTATCTGTAAAACATTGACTTTTCTAATCAATTGTGAAAGTAAATCCCCAGGATTTGCCAGATTATGTGCGAAATGCAAAAGGGAGTACTTAAATCTATCAGTAAATAAACAAACACATAAATCAAAAACTGGAGGGGGAGAAAGCAGCACTCAGTATCCTGGCTGCAATCCATGTTTGTTATTTAACTTTAAAATGACAAATCAATGGCAAAATGGAATTAAGTAGCTGTGTAAGCACAGAAGTAATTTTATCAGTGTATGAGATGCTCATGTTTTACATTATACAGAACATGGTGTGTTTACTGTGCAAATGCAGAAACATCAGGGAGGGCTGGAATTGGAGCCAAGGCTGAAGGGAGCAGGGACACCCTCTGAGAGATGAGACCCTGGAGACAAGTTCCTGCTGGTAACAGCATGGACAATAATGGGAAAGTGATGCATTCAGGTTCTTCAGAGAAGATAATGAAACTTGTTCTATGATTTGAAGGTAGAGCTGAGCCAGAAGAGGAAAGACCTTGTCCAGAGGTCAAGGCTGACACAGTCTCAACTGTTTAGGCAGGACTGATCTGACAGTGGGTACAGCTGTAACCCTGGGACTGACCTCGATTAACTAATGTGTGCCTTAGAAGGCATTAATGTTTTCTCTTGTATTGAAACTGTGTAAAAGTGATGTTGCTGGAACACAAGCACCATGTAAATCTGTAGAGATTTTGTGTTGCTCTCTAAGGAAGTGCCCCCTTAGGAAATATCTCGTAATCTCATAATAGATATCTGTTTCAGCCATCACAGGTTGACTTTTTGTGGGGAATTCCTACCCTTGCTGTGGTTTAGTAATATTTTATACTTCATTTAAATCCCTTCTGTTGGCAAAAATCAGTGAAACAATGTCATCTGTGTGCATATTCAGGGAAAGTGGTATTAGGACCAGTAACTAGGACTTACTTAAAGATGAAAATAAACTAGTTACATGATAGAGCTGATGAGGATAGTAGATAACAGAGATTAATTAAATCACTCGTTGCTATTCCTAAACCGGCATTTCCTGAGCATACCACCACACTGTCTGCGATGGCCCTGGGGTCAGTTGGGGTCAGTTGTCCCAGCTGTGTCCCTCCCAACTCCTCGTGCACCCCCAGCCTCCTCACTGGTGGGGTCAGGAGCAGAAAAGGCCTTGGCTCTGTGCAAACACTGCTCAGAGGTAATGAAAACATCTCTGAGTTATCATCACATCAATCCAAAACAGGGTTCTGTACCAGCTGCTGTGAAGGAAATTACCCAGTCCAAACCAGCTGAGGTTGTTAAGATATAACACCCTGAGGGACTCACTGGACCTGCCTGCACCAGAAGACTGGATCAAATTCCAAGCGCTGAAGTAGGCTCAGATACAAACAGAAATTCCAGGTGTGTTTTTAGTACTGTTGCTGTCTGCCCCCGTGCCAGGCCAAGCCACAGTTGTCCCATACTTGCATGACAGAAGTCTCAACTGTTCCCAGTAAAGAAAAAATGCAATGCAAAACAATACATGGAAGTCACTGAAAATGAAGGCAAGTGAGGAAATCCAGATTTCGTGCTGAACAAGAATTTCTGGGATCTGTCTTGCAAGAAGCAGTAAGTGCTCTGAATAAACCCGAATTTGTAAGTGGAGATCCAGATCGGACGAGTGCTGAAGGAGTGTTGCCCTCTGCTCACCAGGGCTCCTGAGCACTGCTGTCAGGTCATACAATCACAGAATCATAGAATAGGCTGGGTTGGAAGAGACCTTAAAGCTCATCTTGGTCCAACCCCCCCTGCCACCACACCTTCCACCAGACCAGATTACTGAGAGCTCCATCCAAGCTGGCCTTGAACACTTCCAGGAGTGGTAAGTGCTTTGGCTACCTGGTCTCTCTGTCCCACAGTGTAAAAGCCAAACTACTCGTGACCCAAATTTTGCTCTCCCAGAGCCGTAGCCTTTTTTGCATTCCTCAGATCTTACAGCCACGCTCGAGCCAGCTCCTGTGGGACGTGCTGTGAAGGGGACAGTGTAAACCGAGGCAGGAGGATGGTGCAGTTCACAGCAGGGAAGGGCACAGTTGTTTGAAATGAAGTAGGAAGGAAGACAGAACAATTAATTATTTCCCTAAATCAGCAAAGGGATCTTAAACCAGCAAAACATCCCACACTGTGGATTTTATGGCTCTTACAGAGCTCTATTGACGTATTTCTGGTGTAGATGCTAGAAAATGGTTTTATACAAGAAGAAAAGAAAGTTGGAGAGTAATTGAGGATTGACTACTAAATCAACAGAAGACTTTCAGATGCTAGGGGTCAACAGATTACAGACAAGTGACTGCTTGTTCTTTTGTTGTTATGTGCCGTAGCAGTGTTTTATACCTCAGTAATACCAGCAGGCTTCAACTAAGATTAGAACCTCCTTGGGCTGCATTAAGTAGGAATTTTGAGGTCTTTTTCTTCACAGTCATGAGAACCAGAAACTTTATTTCTCTGCTCACAAGACCAAATAGCTGAAGCTGTAGAGGAGACATGAAGTATCAAAGTCCTTTAGTGGAGTCAAGAGAGCTGGCAATGCTGACCTCCTTTCCTCTGTGTTTTCATTTCAGTTTTTATTTCAAATCTTCATTACTTCAGCAGTCACTTTGGTTGCTGAAGCTCTTGAGGATGTGATCCAGGTAGGCGTTGACCTTGGTCCAAGGGAGCTGCATTTAACTGCTGGGTAGTACTTGAATGTAGACGTGTCAGCATTGGTGTTACAGTTGTGACTGTTTAAGAGAGATTCAAGATTTGCAGAAAGATTAAGGTCTTTTATAAACTGATCTGATGTGGTTGGAAAAGCAGTTATGGGCACACCAGCCTTTTGTCAAATCATTCTTTCAGCCTGATGTCTGGATAAAGGAGAGTGGACATAGGGAGCCCTCAACTTGGCTCTGTCCCTACCTGCTCTGAGACATGGGTCAAGTTCATTCCTCCTGTTCCAGGACTCAGTTTCCCTGTTGTAAGACACATAACACAACTGAATGTGTGCAGGAGTGTTGTTTGGTCTAAGGAATATCACCTTGATATGTCCTTGGCACAAGACCTGAAATATCTTCTCTGTATTTCAGAGTTGTGCTCAGCAAATATTAACTCTCTGGCTATGCTTTACTAAGACTATAAAATCCATAAAATATAATTAAAATATGTAAATCTATTATATTATTTAATGAGTACATTGAGCCTTGAAAGTTTAAATTAGATGTGAAGTTGATACAGACATTTTGCTATCGATTAGATATATTAATAAAGCATTGCAGCTTTAGACAGATATTTTTCCCCTACCAGGTGGAAATATCTTTTTTCCTTCATTTCATCCCTCAGTTCTTACATTTATGCCGCCATTGAAAACTACTATAGACTAGCAATGAGTAACTATGTAATTTTTCTGCAACTAATATCCGTTCTTTAGCATAATTACTTCAAGTTCTGTTCCCTTCTGTTGCTCTGTCTTGGAAGGCACAAACAAGCCCCAACCCCTTCCCCCAGCATTTTAGTTAGGTCTTACATCAGACCCGTATTTCAGGATTAGTATCATTTACTGGGAACCTGGATGCCAGTACAGTGAAGTTAGAGCACTAAAACCTGACTGTAACAGATTTGAAAGTAACCCTACCTTCTCTACCCCAGGCAAGGAAAATTTAGCAATAAGGGCTGTGCTGGCCCTGCACTGGGAAAAATTCCTTTACTCCTTGCTTGTAGCTTGCTGGCTGCTAATAAACATCTATTAAGGGGGTAGAGCTATGTGGGCCCTAAAGTAGGAAGTAAAAGTCTTGCCAAATCAAGAAAAGGGAAGGTAATACAGATGCCTGTGCTAAAGGGCTATCTTTTGCTATCAAGCAGCCTGCTTCTTCCTCTAGTTAAATACATTTTTCTTCAAACATACTTTGTGCTTGTTTCATGCTGGAGGCTTTTTCATCGGAGTTTGAAAAAATCAGGGTGCTGCTTTCCCACGAGGGCTGCGTGCCAGACCCTGTGGCAGGCACTGGGCAGCTCTGTGGAGTGGCAGCAGAGGATCAAGGTACTCCTCCATCCTCCTCCTGCCCGCCCATCCCACCTCCTGCGCCTCTACAGAGCTGCTCACAGCAAAATCCAAAGGGTATTTCACAACAGATTATAAGTATTTGAAACCAGAGCAAATGTCAGGCTGCTTGACAGCAAAAGATAGCCCTTTAGCACGGGCACCTGTATTACCTTCCATTTTCTTGATTTGGCAAGATCACAGGCTTCAACCTCATTTTTAAAACCTTTTATCTGCATTTCCTTCCTGTAGGGTAGACATACATCTCCTCTCCCCTCCCTTGTGCTGCATGGCTCACCAGCTGCATGCCAAGACTTCCCAGGGAAATATTCAGGAGATGAGAAGTCATCAGCAGCAGAGTACCAATTTCATGTCAGGCAGTGTGTCAGTAACATGAGATAAAACAGCCCTTTCACCTGCTTAAAACCCTGATGCCTGCTAGACATTCGGATCAGCAGTTCAGGCAAGTTTGGTATTTTCAGGTACCAAGGTCATATTCTTAAAGATAGGCAGGGAAGTCAAATGCACAAATACGCATGCAGGGGTGCAAAGAGGTAATTGTGCGTATGAAATATGCAGTTCAGTCACCCACTGGGCAATTGTCTGGTCACAAGCATTCAGCTGCACCTGCAATTTCCTGGTTTCCTTCTGAAATGACTTGTCTGTGCCTGGGTGTGTGTGTTTGGCGTGTTCCTTCTCTGCACTTGAAACTGTGGCCCAAAGCACTGCGTTGCTGTTTAGCACAGATTTAAGCTTCTGATTTCAAAGCTGCTGTAATTAGTGACTTGCAGTCAGTGTACTCTACCAATTCTCAGCCCACTGGGATATTACCAGACTTTATTGTTTCTTTCTGTCTTTGTGGAACTTCTGTAAATCTTTTCTTTGATAGCAGCTAGGGTTTCAAAGCTGCCCACGTTTGAGCCAGAGGAGACTAATAATGATCTAATTAGTGAAAGATGTTTTTCTCTGCATTGCTGTATTTTACCTCTTCTCCAAAGCCTTGTTGGTGCAAGCCAACCTCAGGCATCAGCTAGATCCTTTTTTCCTCATGTATTTGAGAAATACGCAGACACACCTGTATATATCCCATGTTGTTCTCACTTGAGTGTGTAAATCTTGAAAAATCTTCCCAAGTGTAACTGGGATTTAGAAAGTAGCTTTGTTATTCCCAGAAGATTTTTCTTCCAGCTAAGATTTGTTTCTCTAGCTCAAACCACAAAGCTACTTTAACTCCAAAAGACTTCAGTCTGCGTAAGCTGCAGTGTAGGACATACTTCTTATCCCCTCGTGGGTATTCATTGCCCCTCTCCTCCTGTTTTTGCAATTTCACTCTCTTTTTATTAATTAATGAGCTCCCTTCATTATTTATAGAAGCCTTAAAATGCACCAGGATTGGATTGCACCATCTCTTCCTTGCCACAGAGCAGTGTTTTGCCACAGGAAGGGCACACATTCCTTCCCAAAGGCCCCAGCAGTGTTAGCAGCTTTAACTGGCAGTCCAGTGACATGCATTCAGTGGTACAAAGCCCTGCTGTACACTTAGGATCAGTGAGTCTTCCTTTACAGCTCTTTGGGACCAAATGACTCTGGGCAGGGCCTTCTCCATCCTCTTGCTTATTGTAGGGGGGTGCAGGACAAGGTCTGTGGATTGCAGGTCTGTTCTCTCCTCCCCCCAGACAGGCTGTCATGCTGCTTGAACTGGCTGCATGGGAGGCACTACAGCATTATTTTTTTTTCCTCCCCTTTTTGCTCCTACCTGATCACTTTCTAGGTTTCTTGTTTCTTTATCAGAGGCATTAAAGGAACTATTTTATTTTGTCTACTCTTGTTTTACAAGTACCCTGGAACACAACACTTCAGCCCAGCTTTGCTATCCCTAAACCTTTCTCTTTGCAGCGTTGGCTCAGAGTTATTAAATTAGCCCCTAAAGGTATCTAAAGTGTTAAGCCTGACTCCATCCACTGACAGAGATGCTGGATAGTGTGGGAGGAGGCACAAGAAGCATGACAGAGCAGGAGAGAAGGGAGTACTTCAGTGGCAGAGATTCCAGCTGGTGAGCAAGTTGTGTCACTTTGTGGTGCTTTATGACCTTGTTAAACTGTCTCAATAAATCATGCCAAGTAATTAGAAACATAATTTAGAACTTAACTAGCATGTCAGAACATTTGGTATACACTGGTGATACCTTTCTGTTTTCCTTCCCTCTTCCCCCTCCCGCCCCCCTTCCCCCCCAACACTGAGCTCCAGTGGAGAGAAACCACCCAGGGAAAGCACAAACTCTGACACAACTGATGGCTTGGTGCCAGGCACTTCAATAGCCAGGAACTGATCCAGCCTGGAGAGTTATCTGCAGGTGCCCAGGAGCCTCCTGCTGAACACTCAATGGTCTCATCTCACACCACAAGCAAAACCACAGATTCTCCTGCAGCATAAATATTTCCTTGCTGGTTTAAATAGAAAGCAGATGTGTCTCACTTACTCGTCACCCTGAGCACTGAGACTGGTAGCAGGGCAAGAAAATGATGGCAAGGTATGGGGCACTGTAAAAAAAAGAGGCAGTGGCAATGATAGAACCCAGAGAGAAGCTGTTGAGTCAGGAACATAATTTTTCTGTTTGTTAGAGTCTTAGAAAACAAATGTTCATTGGTGAGAACAATGCAAGGAATTGCCAATTTTTGTGTACCATTTGTCCTTATCCCCCGAGCCAGCACAGAGTGTAGCACAGTTGAGTTGCCTTGTCAATGGATGGGGGTCCCAGCTCCTGTGCTGTTATTTTTAGAAGTGTTAGGAGAGTGATATCAGGGTGTGACAACAGGAAAAGGGACTTGCTGCCCCTTAGAGAAACATTCCCAGTAAGGGTAGAGGGAAGAGGAGAAAGAGGTGCAAGGTTGCACTGAGGTGCAAGAAAGTGACTTAATCTGGGACAGAGCTGGACCATTCCTCTGCTTCTGGCAGGCTCAGGCCATGCTGTCCTTTTACCACAAAAGACAGAATGGATGCAGGAGCAGAATAATCTGGATGTTGGATCTCTGGGCTCAGGCTCTTTGGTATGTAAGCAGTTGGATAGCAGCAGTTGGGAAGGCTGACACTGGGCACAGGCGCAGGCAGACACACCATATCTGGGACAGCAAGCAAAGGATCTGAACAGCATCGAGCAGCCCCTTATGGTCAGGACATGGCTGTGGATGTCTGTGCAAGAGAAGCAGTGAAATAAAGCAAACTGACCTGTGATCCTCTGTGGGCAGTGCCTGATGGATAGAGGTGTTTCTATGTTTCTCTTACATTTGTTTGACAGGGTAAAAGAACACAGAATATAGCATGTTATCTCTCTTTGGTTTGGTTTGGTTTTTTGGGGGAGCAGGCAGGTCAATATGCCTTAATTTAACATTTAATACTTGAAATTATAGTTGTGGCCTGCACAGTTCAGTTACTTTGACAGAAGGTCTCACTAGGTTTCTTTTACAAATTAAGCAAGTCAGGGAGGATATTCTCACCTTTAAGCTGTGCTGGAGCCTCCTGCCACCAGCTGTTTCAGTATTGTCAACCACCCCTGCTTTTCCATGGGGCTGCAGCAGAGCTGATTTCTTTCTGCTGGTCACCACCCTGCTGACAGTTAATCGCCTGAGCACGAAACCAATCACAAAGCAAAAAAACAAGGAGCTAATTAATTTTTAATTTGTGTAATTTAAAAATCCGTTGCATCTTCTTGCAGTTGGCTTCCAAAGTGTGCCATTTCCTCAGGCAGCAGGGAAGCCTTTCCAGGCTTTGGGTGGAAGACCGAGCTCTCTTATCAAACCAGTGCCATGCTGGGTAAAACCTGGTGCAGCCCATCTGGATCAGATTAAGTTTGACTTTATTCTTTTTTCCACTTTTTTTGGCAAGAGCTTTGGTACTTCATTATTAAAACACAAATTTGACTCCATGCTGTAATTGCCCAGCTTGACAATAATAAATCTTATAAGCAGGTTTGCTGCTTGCGTGCCTGAAGGAACGATTTACATTCATTCACACAAAATGTTAGGGCCATTGTTTGTTTCTACAGCTCTGTATTTGGAAGTCTGGGCAACAAACTGAAGAAGTGGGGTGTTCCCCTCTGGTGCCTGCTCCAGTGAGAGCAAACAATCTCCACGCAGCGAGCAGGGTTGCCTTTCAGGTGAGGAGTAGAGGTCTGAGCTGCACAGTGGAGTCAGCTAGAGGCAGCAGGAGTTACCTGAACCCTCAGGGGAAGGCAGTGGTATGGTTTTCTTTGTACCACTCTGTGACCATAAATTTCACAAAAATTTTTAGTTTGAGCTGATATTTCTCATGCCCAGTTGATGATCAATGAGTTGTTAATTTGGAAGGTTAAAGCAGAATCTGTTGAGTTTGCATTGCAAGCAAATAATTGCCTGCAAGGTTTGCAGCAAAATGGGGCCCTTGTTTTGGCTGGGGCTTGGCCCAGCAGGACGCTAATGGAGTGTACTCTTCTAGCCACATGCAACGGGGACAATTAGGTTGTGGCTGTGCTACTTTTCCTGGCTGTGCTGCTCTCTAGTCTGCCCTAAACAGCCTGAGGTCTTATGTCAATAATTCCTGTGGTGTTCGGCTGGAATTCAAGCCTGTTCCCACTGCTGGGCTCAGAGTTCTCTGCCAGCTGATACAGCTTTCCTGGCTCTGGGGGTAGCTGGACAACAGGAAGCCTGGAGCTGCCCTGCTCCTATAGACACATTCCCCAAGTGCCTGGCTGTGACACAGACAGGGTAAATATGGACATAGTCTCAGTGAGGACTAGCTGCTTAGCCTAACTTGGGGATTAAACAGGAATGCCTTTGCTGTGCCACTGGAAACAAGACAAAATTGCTCCAATGGACAGAGCTATCCTCTAAACTTGGAACGGCCTGTTTCATTTTGCCTGTGTGGGGACCCTATTATCTGTAGGGTCTTAAATAGAAGACAGGGAGCCTGAGTGGGAGCAGACAGAGAACCATGGGAACTATGGGGACACACTGGGTTCACTCCTGTACATGTTCCCGTGACCGAAGGAGCTGTAGACCTGTCCCTCGGACTGCTACTTGTAAAGGTATAATAAACATGGTGGAGACAATGAAGATCCCCAGAAGAGGCTCCCTTCACAGTTTCCTGGTAGTTGTCAGTGGCACAGCAGTGCAGCTACTCCACCATCGTGCCTTATAACCAGCAGCACCCCCTGCCTGCTGGCTCTGCTGGGTGGGATCCAGGGATGCACTTGGAGTGTTCCCGAGCACGGAGCCACCGCTGTGGGGAGCCTTGAGCTTGAGAGCTGCAGCTCTGTCCCGGGATGTGCCTGGTGGCTCTTGTCCTCTTACTGCTGGCTCTGTGACAGTGGAGGTGACAAATTGTCAAGACTTCATTCAAGCAAACAGGGGTGTCTGCCCCTCCCATTTTCTGCAATATGAGGAGCAAAGGCAGAATGTCAGATTATCAACAGGACAGGGTTTTTTTCTGCTTTGCCTCTCTGACCCAATGCCTTCCACCAAGGTCAGAGATTTCTGTGTGAGAGGGTTTGATCTGTTTGGGTTTGTACGTGGGTCCTCCAGTCATACTTCTAAGGTGAAATATTGAGTGAATTATCTCTGGATTTTATCAATCCTATCTCCTTTGGATAATTTCTTACACAGTGCTTATTAAGGCCAATGAGGTCCCAGGCATGGTAGGTGCTCTGGACAAATCAGTATTTGGTTCTTTACTGTCTAAATCCTGGCCAAACCCACACTGGCCTGGTGTGTGGCAGAGGGGTTTGCTGGCTGCTCTCAGCCTTGCCTGGAGGTGGCCGACGCTGGAGCAGCACTTTACAGCTGATGGCTTTTGTTCAGGGAGACAGGATATTTGTTTAAAGAGGAGCAACCATGGTAATATTTCAAAGTCAAATAATTAATTTCGATGGGGAACAGGAATATGACACTGACAGCATCAATATGAGGCTCCCACAGCAGCCACAGCAATACACCTCCAAATCTGAGCAGCTGACAGTCGTCATCTGTAGGCTGAAAGGAGAGGTGGCCGCAACCCACCCTCTCCAGCCTAGTTCCCCCTCCCATCTGTGGACCCCAAAGATGCTAGTTATGTTTCCTGCAGGGTTTCAGTTATCACTCAGATCTTCAAGTCAAGTGGAAAAAAAAAAACAAACCAACTGTGCTTCAATAAGCCAAGGGAGAAAGAAAAAGATGAGCTATTCAGAAATATCAAATGCAAATATTTGCTTGCCCCATCCCCCCAACATTGGTTATTACTGAAAAATTAAGGAAGTTTGAAATGCACTTTGCACACAGACTCAGCATAAATAACGCTACTTTGCATTTCATCAGCCTTATTTTCCCTATGGGTTCTCTGTCATCTCTCATTTAGGCACCACAGGGATGATCAGTTTCAGAAAGAGGTTGAGATGAAAGGTGCCAAAAAATAAGTGGGTAAAAAAATTCCTGGTACTCAAGAGCAATCCAGAAAACTTTCCCCTCCACAGGTGCATGAGCACTGAGGGGTTGAGTCGGGGTTTTTTTTTAAAGGAAAACTTTTCTCTATCAATAGTGAAAAGATTTTATGAAGTCACAATTTGCTTTTAAAGTATTTACCAACAATACTTGGTGACATTTGATGTGACCACTGTGAGACTAGGAATTCCTGTGCATTGAAAGAAGAGATGCAGAAAATATATTAATAATTTGTTATTTAATTTTTATTCCCAAGTATATTGAATGCTATAAAGTAATTACGGTTATTATCTACAAGGAAACAAAAGAAAAAAGGTAAAGACTATGGCATTCGGGTTAAAAGAATTGTAGTAAGACAGAAGGACATTCCTGTGGCTGTGGTGTCTCAGGTAGGATTCAAATCTGAATTCACCTTCCATATTCCTGTTAGGCCCAGTCAGGTCTGTCTCTTGTGCCCCAGTTTCCCAGGTGCTAAACACGGGTTGCAGTATCCTTTTCTCTCAGGCATTGCCCGCACTGAGCAACTGGGCAGTGAACTCTTCAGAACTCCTGAGATGCATTTTGCAAGTCCTGCCTGATTGAAAAGGAACAGAAAAGGGCAGAATTAAGTGCAGGACACAGCAGAGGTGGGTGCAGAGAAGTGAGCATAGCCTGAAAGCCAAATCTGTGACTCCAGAGGAGCCCCTTTGAGCCCGAGTAAGTCCAGGAGCTGCTGACCGCAGAAGCAGTGACTGATCCGTAGAGGTGCCTGTGCAGGGTGAGGGTGACCTGGAGGGGCTGAGGAGGGCATGGGCCCATACACACATGGAGCACAAGGAAGCCTTTCTTTAAATGGAGCTTGTAAGAGAAAATGCAAAGATTGGTAACACTAGACAAGTGATTAAAAATACCTTGACAGCAACAAAAAAGGGATAAGGTGAGATCAATTCGTATATTTTCAGTACAGTCTGGTACACACAGATGTGCACGGAATAATTTTGGGAAAGGCGAAGCAATATTCCTAGAGCTAAATATCACCATTTTATTTGTTTTCTATGCTATGATCTTCCAGAAAGGGATTCATTCAGGACATCTCAGTAATACAGAAGAGCTAATCCACAGTGGTTCAGTAAAAGGTCACTATACTGCATCCTCCAGAGGAGATTTACATACCTCAGTATACTTGCATTTGTCTTCTTATTTGACTGTGTTTATTCTTTTGGAGAACAGTGCATTTTAGGTCAATATGAGGTGCCTTTGGAAACTCCAAGGCGCAGGGAATTACTCTGGCTGCCACTAGCACGGCTTTCTTCTGTACTGCAGTGGCTTAGGAGCAGCTTTCAGACACCCATCATGCTTAATGCTCTCCAAGGAGATGACCCGGGCTGTGTTTTGCACTCACTTTTACACCTATAGATGGTGCTTAGCCAGACAGTCTGCACAAGGTCATGAAGTTAAGTGCTAAGCACACATCTTCAGGCCAGCAGCCTCATTAGCTCCCAGCCCCGCCTTAAACACACATGGCCACAAAGGGTGACACCCAGCAGTTCGGCAGTAGCTTCCCTTCCCTCCTGCTCTCCTCTGTGGCAGTGAGGGTTCTGTGCCTCACTCAGGTGGCCACGGGGAAGCTGCACCCTTTCAGGTACCCGCCCAGTCTTCACCAAAGCCAAGCAGAAACCCTTGGTTCTCCACAGTGCTGCGTATCAGGCCCTTAAGATCTCACAAAACCGCTTCTGAAGCAATCTCTATAGATTGGCTGTTTACATGTTTAGTTTAGGGACTAGCTCAGAATAATTTAGCAGCTGATTAAGAGAGAAGCCAGTTATGCTGTTCCAAAATTGATAATCCATAATGTACACATGTTATTGATATTGTAGCAGTGTTGTATGGTGGGTATGAAATAGCAGCATCATTTTCGACTGAGCTTGGCTATCTGTCACCTTGATTTTGTTGGCTCAATGACAAAATGAAGTGCTATTTTAAGCTTTGCTGGTGAGTGTCTTTCTGTCAGAGTGAAACTGCCTTATGCTAAAGACATTCCAAAGGAGGAGAAGTAGTAGCCCTGGTGGCGATTAACTCTGAGATAGATGGGAAGACATCAGATTAATTTTTTAGCCAGTAAAAATAATTGTTGCCCTGCTTTCACCTGGAGGAGCCAGTTCTGTTGCTGAAGCACAGGGGAAATTATGAAATGTGCTGGTTTCTGTTATCATAGCGTAAAACAAAACTGTGCTTCCTTTCTGGAGCAGTTTCCCCTGTGTGTGATCAAGGTGTGATACAACCAGAGCGTGCTCAGACTGTGAACTTTATTTCCTGACCTTAACGTGACTCGGGGTTATGGAGGCAAGTACCCTAGTCACCAAATGTGGCCTCTATCAATTGACTCCAGCACTTTTGTCTTGTCCTTTCACAAATGTGTTTTTGATTATGGTGGTGCTATTTAAAGGGTTATTCTTCACATGACTTTCTTCCCTGTATCAGGCAATATCTTTGCCCTTAGAAGTTCTGAGGTGTGGGCTTTCATGTTTTAGAAGTTCTCATTCTTTCTCATCCCCTGTCTGAGCAACAACTTCCTCTCAGTCATTTGAAATCATTGATTTCAGATCTCGTTCTGCTACCTGTGCCCATTATGCTACTACTTCTACAGCCCCTGGAAGATGTTTACGTCAGGCATCAGTTTCAGTATATTAATCCCCACTTTGTATTGGGTAAATTGATGTATAAAAAAGAAACTTGTTTTAAGATGTTAATGAGCATCTGTGATAGAGACACCTTTTAAAAGAGTTGAACTGTCCAGGTGGCTTTTTGGTGGGCTCTCCAGTTGGCATCAGTTTTGGAAATTCTGTTCTGGGTGGGAGCAGAAAGTCCAAGTGCAGATATATACCAGACACAAATAAGATCTGTTTTAGACTATTTCTAAAGTCTAAAATAAAAAAGAAAAATACTGGGAAAAGAACTAATCAGTCCAAAATTACTACAACATTGTCATCTCCATGTGAACTATTCCAATTTGAAGCCCACAGAGAACAATGGGCACTGTTAAGTCACAATTCCTCTTCTCAAGTGGGTGTCAAAAGCAAGATGAATCAGGTGCCCTGAGAGTGCAGACTTCTCCTTTGGCTGAAACCAGAGTGAGTTGTTGACCTCCACATGGGGGGTTGTTGGAGGAGACAACCTCCCTCTCCCCAGCTGAGGAGAGGCTCAGTGCTGTCCATAGGCACAGGTCATATAGACCTGGAAGCAGGGCTCACTGCAGTTTTACCCTGTCCCCTGTCTTCTTCATCCCCCTCAGACATACAGCAGCAAACAATCACCGGAACCCTACCAGCCTGGGAGAAAACACAGAGCTGGATCCTTTTCATTTAGCCAAGTATATGATTTGAAAACAAACAAATGCTTTCTTAAAACAAATCCAGTACAGCGATTTATTTGCAAAATTCCTGAAGTCTAGCAGAAACCACATAAAAGCTTTGAGGCTGCGGACTGAGTCAAGGGTACGTTGTATCTAGCAGAAGCAAATAGATAAGCCATGGAGAGAATATAAGGGAAGGAAAAAATTTCCATGGCTGGGAAGACAGCACGTGTTTATATCCATGATGTTTCTCTGACTTCTCGTTTTCCAGACATAAGACTGAGCTCATGAGCAAAGGCATGGTCACACATACTGGTTATTGCAAGAGCCAAACACAGAACAATATTGAATTCCTTCTGTCAGTTGGCCCCTTGCAGCCTAAACCAGTGTGGGTCCTGAAGGACAGACCACGTGGCAGCTGTGCTGTGGTTTGGTTGTGCTGTGGTTCAGAGGAATGTTGTCACAAGGATCAAAGTGCCACTGTTTTACATTTTTTGCTGTTTGCAGAGCTGTTGTTATTAATTATTATTTCAGACTGTGCCATGGGCTGTGGCCAGAGCAGGCCTGCACAATGCTGGGTTGGGCAGACCTAGAAGGAAAGGATGTGCTGGTGGTTTGGAGCTGCATTTAGTATTGTGGTTTGCTTTACCCTCATATGCAGAGGGACAAGATTTTAACCACATCTCAAGCATTTCCTGTCACTGGGAAGCACTGGTCCTATGGGAAACCCTTGTCCAAAGCAACTGAAAAATCAGCATGACTTTGGAAAAATCAAACCAAAGGCCATTATTTTGAACTAGTCTAAACCAAACCAGCAATGACATTCCATGTGAGCTGCAATTTTCACACTGAATATTTGATCCTAATTACAATATCAGGAGTAAAGAAAACAAGTTTTCGTCCTGGGGAATGTATGAAAAATTGCCAACACTTTGTTTACACTCTTCTGCTGAGACTCCTCCCAATACTTACATATATTTGACATCATCTTTGGACAGATACACATTTTAGATAATACTCCAGGCATGAACCCATGTCAGCTAACTAGTAACACAGCACAGCTGATGGTAATGGGCTGAGCAGAGACCAGGAGCTGTTAATTTCCTCTGATAAAACCTCTGTCTTCCTTTCCAGGAAAATCCCTGGCATGGAGGTGGCAAGATTTATGAGGGGAGGAGGTATTGGTCTCTGTTTGCTGTCGTGTTGTTAGAGGAGGGTGAAGGGGCTGTGAGGATGAATTCGTGTACTGGTTTGTTTTATCTGACAGAGTCTGTCATTGCAATCAAGGATTTTCTCTGTCTTTCTTCCAAAACTTATTTATGGATTTGTGGAACAAGAGAAAAGTCTGATGTGGGAAGCATGATGCAACATGAGAGCACCTCGGGTAAGACCAGATGCCAGAGGGTCCTTGTTTCTGATTAGTTATTTCTCTCCCACTTGGTGCCACACAGATTTTAACTCGATGGTAACAATTCACACGTGTTCAGAATGGAGTATGTCCTAACCGAGGCAGTAAGTCCAATCGGGACAGATCCTAGCAGAAGGAAACGGTTGCTGAGTTCAGCTGTCATGATAAACAGTTCACACTTCCCTGGGCTCTCGGAGCTCTCTAACAGTATAAATGTGGTGGGGATCTCGTTGCTGACTTAGGGGGGGGGTTTGTATCAGGGAACTGAGGAGCTGCTCACTTGTCACAGGCTCCTCCTGCAGTATTTCTCCATGCAAGGAGAAGTGAGGACGAATCCATGGGTCTAAGTGGGCAGGGAACATGGAAAGATGGAAAGATGCTGGTACTTGAAGTGGGTTAGATCCAAGCCATGATAACATTAATTTGCCACAATGAATCTATACTAATGTTCTAAAACTGTTGGGTGAAAGGGAGTCTTGCATATATATGGTAGATAGCATTCATATTTCAAGAGAAATGTGGGCATCCAAATCTGCCAGCAGGACACTCAGTTCACTACTAGTCCAGGTATTTTGTTTTTAACAGAGGCCAACTGACTGACCAAGAAAGGAAATGCATCAAAAATTGGTAGTGAATATAAACTGAAGTCTCTGCTTTTTGGGTGTCTGCTTGGTTTCATTTTTAAGAAGGAACAAGTATGAATGAGGGAATTTATATTAAAATTTATATTTAAGATTATTAAAGCATCTTCACAGACTGCAGCTATTAATATCTAGACCATGGTAGCAGATAATCTCCCAGCAGGGAGTGGAGTTTGGACCATGAAATGTCAGTGTTCAGTTGTAGGAAGAATGAACTCAGGGCTTTGTAGATCCATGTAGGAAAGTTTAAGTTCTTACTTGTGAATAAATATAAAATATTCATTATTGAAGGATATTTTAGAGGGGATGTAGTCTGACAGTAGATGGTTGTAAAGCAGCTGCCCCTTGCCTTCAGAGGAAACACAATTATAAAGGAATTGTAGTGGGTAAAGAAAAAATGTATCTAATATACTTCGAAATAAAAATAAATCCTTAGAAATTAGATATGGCTGTCAATACTCTGAGAAAATCTCTAACCAAATTAATGCCATGATAGGTATATTTGTTGTGGGTTTAGTGGATTTTAAAAGGGAGGCATGCCTAAAAGTTTTGTAAACACTATTTATTAAATCTGATGGAGGGGAAAATGTAACCATATGGTGGTAAGGCATGGAGAGAGCATGCTCTGGCATGCAAAACATTTCATTACCAAAGTTACTGCTCTTCCAAAACACAATCCCTTCCAAGACTGGCATCAGGGAGGACGTCATGCCTCTCGTAGACGGCTTGGTAAAGTTAGAAAATGGGTTAACAGCTGAGGCTGGGGAGGAGGTGATGGGAAGGAGGGACGAGGGGAGGCAGTGGCAGCCCCTGGCTCTGCGGGTGCTCTGCAGGTGCTCGGGGCTGTGCGCGGAGCAGGAGAGACAGCGAGTGTGAACTTCCTCAAAGGGTCCACACAGCCCTGCTGCTGCTGCTCAGCTGCCCTGAGGAGAGAGGGAGGATGCAGTGGAGGAGCTGAAGCAGTTTCATCCTCCTTCCATAGGCCATCACGAGGATTCCTTGGCTTGAGCTGATCTAGCAACAAAGTGATCGCAATCACAGCGCTGAGCTCACAGGTTACCTTCTCAAGGCAAGGAGCTTTGACATTTTTTTCAGCTAGTTTTCACTTCTCCCAAAAAACTTGTCCTGGCATTTTTTCTCTTGTGCATTTACAAAAGCCTGCAACACATGGACACCTGCAGAAGTGTGGGGGGCCTTTCTGTGGGTATAAAAGGAAGAAAGGAAGAAAGAATGCAGTGGAGCAGTTTCTCTCAAGACATGAACAAGCATACACATAGTGCTTAACATTTCCATCATTCTCCAGCATTCAGCCTCCAGTTTACCTCCTTTCTAATGTTTTCTTTTACCTTCAGTTAACCTGCCTCTTTAACCATCTACTTGTTTAGTGGCTCTCAGCTTCTCACCCTCAGTATTCCCTTCAGCAGTCGCTGCTTTATTATACCTTGCTTCTTCCTGCACCAGAACTCCATCTCTTTCCAAAAGCAAGGAGCAGTTAGTTGCTCAGTTGAGCTGGCTTTGGTATTGTATAAGGACGGGTTCCTAGAGCTGTTGGTGTGATTCCTAAAGCCCATGTCCAAACAGTTGCCAGTCTGTTATTAGCCACGGAGCCCTTTTTGAAAGCAAGGTAACAAACCCATGGACACGCTTGGATCGTGTTACAGCTGAGTTGCTTGAGAAGGCTTGCAGCACTGCATCTCATTTGTTACTGGAGAAATACATTGAGGAATTTATAGCATTTCTAATAATTGATTTGATAAACTTCCATTAGCAGATAATCACAGAATGGATAAGATTGGAAGGGACCATAGTGGGTCATCTGATCCAACCTCCCTGCCCACACAGACTCATCCACAGATCCAAGATCCTGATTTTTGTGTGAAGGCCTTTAGGGAGGGCCTTGGTCACCTGGGCCCATAAGCAGTGACTGCATTGGAATTCAACTACCAACTTTATCTATGTTTTCTCCTTAGTTTTCTGTGCCTGTACTAAATGGCAGGGCAAGGCTATGTTCCTAATTGCACTCTGTAATTTCCAATCTGCCGCTTAAGTGGTGCGGGTAAAAGAGAGAAAAACTGAAACGGAGAGAAGCACAGCTTTGCCTAAGGCAGTCTGCTGAAGATGAGGAAGAATCAGGCACCGAATAAAAGAAAATAAAAATTGCAGGTGTTAGAAAATTGGCCAGTGAAGAGGTCTTGAATTCCAGTTGTAAGAAAAGAGAAAGGGCTTTCATTCTTTCCAGTTTCAGTGTGCTATCCTGCAGATGAGCTCTGTGTATTATGGTATATTATCGAGTTTGAACAGTAATTCTACATGATTGTTCCTTAAAAAATTGCTATTGATGCTTTTGGTTAACTCACCTTTTCACAGCTCTCCTGCTCCAGAGCATGTGGCCGTGAGGAGAATACTGAACCATTTTCAGGTTGGCTACTGATTTGAAAACTATCTCTGTGGATCTGGAGAGATGACAGAGGATGGCCCTTCCATGATCCCTTTGTAGAGATCCAGGAAATACATTAGAAATTGTAATACAATTCCTAAAACATGTAAAATTCTGAGAGTAGAATTGTTTTCACTCCAGAGCAAAGCTGTGGGGGTTTTCTGATGGTGCCTAGGTCATACTGTGCCAGGCACTCATGTAAAGGGAGGCTTCCTTGTGCTCTGGGTAGGGTGGATGGGCTCAATATCATTGCTGGTTTTGGAAGGAGAAGACAACATATGGTTGTCTACTGGAAATGAGACTTTTGTCATGAGGAACAGTGTTTGTTCCAACCAGCACATCAAGCTCTACCTTTGGTTGATCCAGGTTATGTGGGTCAAACCAGTTTTTGCACTCCTGGGATTTTTTGGAGCTGACACCTTTAATATCAAAAGGTCTAAGCATACTTTGACTGTATAAAATGTGATTATATCCTTTTCAAATTCAGATTGGGGAAATATGAAGTGCCTAATCTCCTACTTTCTTCATTAATTGTAAATTTAATTTGTAAACAGCTGCATGAGTTAGAAATTCCATCTCCTCTGATGAATACAGAACAATTAAGGTTATAAGTAGAAATAATTTATGGGATATGTCAAAAGCAAAAACAGATTTACATAGAACTGTATTGATTGAAATGCAATTTCATCAATCTGGAGGATGCTCTGGACAGTATTCATGGAACCTGGAGATGAAAAAGATGGGAAGACAACACAATAAACTGAACATCTTCATTTGTGAGGCAACTAAAACGTATCACTGAATCCCGGCTGCTACAATAATTCTCTCCCTCCTCACACAGCTCCACAGTACTGAGAAATCTAAATATGAAGAAGAAAAATGTCTGTAGAAGTCTGTTATTTTGCTGCCTGAATTGTGTCAAGGAAGTGTAAATATAATCACATTTTATCCTCCAATCTGAAATGGATTTCAGTTGCAGAGATCACAATGTAGCTTGCCTTGACTGATAACAACTCCCTTGTTCCCATCAGTAATACGGTGAGGTGGGGAGGAAGGAGAAAGGAGATCAGCTCGGGACAGAATTACTAGGCAATTCACTCAAAATCCTGTATCTTTATTTGTGCCAGGAAGGGAGAACACACCCCAAAGGTTTGTGGTGAGAAACAGACCATTCTAAGGAAATTCTTCTACAATTATTCAGATGCAGAGGTCCAAGTGGTATCACAGGATAAACACAGCAACTTTCTCTCTCTTAGAGTGATCCATGAGAAGCTTATAGTTTTCTTGGATTTGTTATGCATAAACTAATTCTGGCTAGAGTACTTCTTGATGCTTTCAGAAACAGCTGACTGCAGGTTGGCAGAGATTCGAAGCACAAGCTGCCTTGGTCAGCTCTGGAGTGGATTCTTGCTCCTTCTGGTCCACAGCTGACTGTCAGAAGCTGAGCTCTTCCTCCCTTGCCTACTGCAGCCCTTCAGCATAACTGTGCTCCCAGAGTGAAAGTGCCTCTTCTGAACCTGGTTGGGTGAGCTGGATCCTGCTCTGCTCTCGGCGGCTCATGCCACGTCCCCAGTGGAGAACAGCAGCCCTGTCCCTCTCAGGGGCACTTCTGTGCCAGCAGCACATGTGCCAGTGCTTCCAGCCCATCCCTGCTGGAGCCAGGCTGGCTCTGATAGTGCTGCCAGCAGGGCTTGAGGGCAGGAGCAGCAGTGGAAGGGCCCAGGCTGCTCCCAAGGAGCAGTGGCATCCCCCGGCAGCGCAGCAGTGTGTGAGCAGAGCACAGCCCATGGTGGTCTCAGTGCCCAAGGCCGCTCTCCAGGCTGGTTCCTCTACTGCAGAGAGCGGTGTCCTCACAGCTCTGACTGCTGAACAGGACATGGGGCACTTCTGGTGCCGTGCAGAGCCAGTGCAGCGGTGAGAGCAAACTGGGTGGGCTTTGGCCTCCTTTGGTCACTTAGTTGATTTATTTGGCAGCTGGAAACTGTGTGACTGACAGCTCAGGAGAACAATGGAAAGAAGATGGAGGGAGGAATTGCTGATGCTGTCTGTGGTCTTGTCTGACCTCTTCCATGCATGGTCATTCAGTGAAGGGATGGCTGATGTTTGGCAGATCTGCAGCTTTAGAATCTTAAATGAGTCCATACAGTGCCTTATGGATTTGAAATTAAATCTCAGGCTGGAGCTGTCTCCCAGTTTTCTCTCATTCCAGTTCTTCAGAAAATGAATTCCTAACCTGATCATCTGGCCAGCAACTTAATTTTATCCTTGCATTTCCTACTCACACAGCTCCATCCATTTCCTCTACCTTCCCCAAGTGTGACTTTGCAGTAGCTGGCAGAGTTGTGCGAGGGAGCACAGTGTGTCTGAGCTCTGATGACTTGGTAGCCAGCCAAAAATGATGCATGTGGAGACTCCCCTCCACAGCTGTATCCTTTTCAAAGTGATGTTTGTAGCACAGAGCTACAAAAGTGCTATTATGTTGTCTTGAGTGGCTATGTGGGTTGCATTCTAAGAGCAGGGATTAAATTTTGCCATCACTGCCCATGAGCAATTTGCCATTGTGCGGCGAGCAGCTTTCAGAGCAGGTTATTATTGCTGTCTGCATGGCATGAAACCTGAAACAGGACTCCCAACCTTGGAAGAAAAAAGATAATCCCTTTTCCTCTATTGTTGGCATTACTGTCTTGGAAGTCAGAGAAATGCAGCCCCCCATCTTCTCTGCTAATGATCCTGTGCGCAGTGGTGTTGCTGTGTTTGCTTCTGCTGCATCCTGGGAAATGCTGGGATGGATTTGGCTGTTCCCACTGGAGGGTTCCAGCTGATGGAAGGCCTTGTCTGCCCAGAGATCCCCATCTTGCACAAATGAACAGTGACAGCCACTTCTGGGGACGGCAAGTTACCCAGCAGGTTACGGTGAGCAGAGCAAGAGGCAAAACCCTTTATTTTTATTATATTAGGGGTCAGACATAATAGTGACAAAGACTGGCTTGTTGGAACAGAAATTTCTAAAGAAAAGAGATATTTATCACCAAAGGCTGTTTCTTCCATTATTGTTTTCTAGGCATGGCCAAAATATTAACGACTCAAGATGCTTTGAATTAAAACAAACCCCATTCCTTTCCTTTTCTCATCGCACTCCATCTCTCCCCCAGTCACAATCCGGATCACAGAAATTCTCACCACTGCCTCTCAAATTAGTTTTTTTTCTTTCAGACAGGCAAAAAAGTTACACTTGAGTGCACACTGTATTGAAGAGGTACTACTTTATGTTTGCACTTTTCGGTTTTTCCATTTTTCTCTAACTGTTCATAATACTCCCAATTAACTCCAAATTTCAATCCTTTTCCTCATTATATAAGAATTCAATTGATATTCAGTTGACTCCCACAGAATAACTTCATATCTGTCTTAAGTATCAGCTTGATACCAAAGTAAATTTACCATTAAAATGAGTTCCAGTCATTTTTTGTTTGCCTCATCTTCATAATGAAAGAGAACTTGGCTCTTTGCAAAACAAGTGCTAATGGAAATAAGGTGGCAGTTGCGAAGCCTCCTATCTTATCTCAGATGAACCCTGTCCTCTCAGGCCTCCTGTGTGAAGACAGACTCCCAAAACCCCAGAAGTAGTCCTGGGAAGATCTGAAGAAGGCCACCTGTGTGGATGAAACTGCTTCAGGAATCAGAGTGACTCTTCTTTCCTTTTTCTCTGGATCCATATTCATTCTATCTTATAAAAAGTCCTCTTTGAGAGAAACAATTTTATTAATTTTTACTCTAAGGACCTATTCCAATCTTCTTGCTGAAAAGAAAGGGCTAAAAATTCAAGGCCTAGGGACAAAATCACCTTCCTAGATGATGTCCAGACACAGAAAGAGGCTCAGTGAAGACTTGATTTTATTGCTCCTGGTTTTTCCTGGGGTTGATCCAGTGGTGTTGAGAGCAGCGCAAGAATCAAAGTAGTCATTGTATCTGTGAGCATCACAGGGGATGAGGTTCAAGGCATCACTCTGCCTAAGGAAATGTCAGGGCTTCTGGACTGGGATCCTGGATCCGGGCATGGTTTGCATGAGCTGGTGAAAGACTGTCTGCTAACCTAGTCCATGTTCCTCTGGTCCAGAAATTATTTGTTTTGTGAGTCAGAATATCCCAAGTCCAGCTTCCTCTGGATATCTCTCTCTTACTTCGGTGTCCAGGAAAGTATAAGCTTTGGCTGAAGCTTTTCCACAGATGAGGCCTCTTCTGCCTGCATTGCCCGATGAACTCACACAACAGGCTCTCCCTTCAGCACCTTTGACACAATGTTGGTCAAGGCCACAAACATGATTTCAGAGATTCATTTGCTCTGGGGATTCTGCCTCTGTCAAATCAACTTTAATTGGGCCAGTGGATCCAGCACCTGCTGGGGGAGGACATGCAGATGCACACCGAGCCAGCCGGCACAGGCACCTTTGCAGCGCTTCCATAGGAAATAAAGCTACAGCAACGTTGGATTGGATTGACCTGCCGTTTGAGAAGGTTGTGGAATTTAATTAGCACTCAGAGAAGCACTTGGCGAGCTTGGGACACAAAAGTGTGATTGAAGTATCTTTGTTTCCATGCTAGTAAAATCTGCCTGAAAATTAAATAACCACATGGCTTTTCTGGTCAACATTTGTTGGTGAAGAATGGCTGTGGTGGAGGAGGGAAATACATCGGTGCCGTTGCCTCTCTGCTCAGGCTGGGGCTGTCAGGCTGGTGCTATGCCCTGTCAGCTTCGCCGCGGGGAGCGGCACCAACCCCGCGGGCGGGGGAATTCAAACCAGGGGCCGGGATGGCTCCGGAGGTGCTCGGGAAGGAGCTCTGTGCCGCAGTTTTACGTGTAGGAATGAAAGAATCCCCCTTCCACGCCTCCCCCCGGCCCCTCACTCCCGACAGGTGCGGAGCTCTCATTACGCCCTTGCGCAGCTCCCGGCAGTCGCAGGCGCTGTCAGCGCTGCTGCTTTGGAGGAGAGCAGTGGAATAATCTGCTTTGTATAGTGTCCCTTGCTGGAGATAAGAGACAGCAGTGAGTTGCGGGGAATGTAAATTGAATGAACATATTGCAGTTGCCGGACACAGCTCTGGCTCTGCCTCTGACTGACACGGCCCACCCTGCCGTGCACTGACGCGGCACCGTGTCCCTGCTGCTTGTCCCGGAGCACAGCCAGGGACAGGCTGTGGCTGCACGGTATGGCACAGGAGATTTCAGTGGGTTTTCCATCATAAATTTTTCTTTCTTTACCTTTTTCGCCTCTTCCTTTCCTGCGAGCAGATGAAACATGCACTTAATTTTCAGGAAAGTGACTGCTGTGGTAGCAGCTGTGGGAAATCAAATGCACAGCAGGCCCCCATAATTCACAATAATTTTGTGTAGCAGTTTCTGATGATGTGATATCAGGTGAAAATTATCCCTGCTACTTCCTCATGTGCCACATCTTTGAACTCCAGCCTTCTTTTCCATTGGCATGTGTGCCTAAGGCTACCAGATTATTGACAGGGGAGAAGAAGTAATATTATAGATTTAGTTCTTAAATCTTCCTTGGAAACGTATTGCTGGGGATGCACACAGGGTGCTGCTGGAGACTCAGCAGCAAAGACCATTGTCGTTAGCCCTTTAATCGCCACTGTTTGTATTTACACAGACTCTTTTTCTAAGAAGCATCCATTTTGATCTATTATATTTAACGTCGAATGGGTTAGCTACTTCTGATGAGATGAAAATGATAATGATCTCTCTGTGTCACAGGATTTTATTTTAAATGAAAGCTCTAACGTAGCATATCATGGTTTATGATTGCTGTAAGTTCAGTTTGAGTATCTGAGGAGAGGCATCCTCCCTTCCCTGTCTCCATTCAGGCTATGCAGCTGGAGCTTGGCTCAGGGCACTGGAAGGGATGAATAGGGCCTCCAGCTGAACTTACCACTCAGCACAGGTGGTGCAGACCCTCCTTTTAAAAGATTCTGGGAAATGTGCTTGGAAAAATGGGTCCAGGATGCTTATTCCCCATCAGCCAGTGTATACTTGCAAGACATGAGACCCAAAGCTCCACGTCTCCTCTCCAGGAAGGAGAAGGCCTCCAGGAGTCACTTGTCCCAGGAGGGGCTTTGGAGTGTGTTGTGATGAAAGCAGAAAAGCCCTAAGGCTTTTCTAAGAGGCCCGAAGCCCTAAGGGGCCAAATGTGTGTGCAGTTTCTTGACATCACATCAAAGGGTCATTTGCCTTCTGTTAGCAGGACAGCGGGATTCTGGGATCAGAGTGTGGGCTGTAACATCAGATTCCTAAGCGAGGTGGGCTCAAGAAGGGAAGGAGCATGAGATTGCAGTTACAGACGGTACTGGTGAACGGTGAAACCTATTGCAATCTGAGACATCATTTCCATTGCTAGGTATCAAGTGGGGCTGTTACAGCTTGGTTTGAAAGAACGTTTAAATATTGATGATGATTCTTCTCAGCAGAGCATTGCATCTACTGAGAGGACCCCATGAATCTGGAATATTTAATGCAATCAGCTGGAATGTAATGCACAATATGTACAGCCTTGTTCAGCCTGTGCATTTAATCACTGCTCTCAAAAGGCTATTACCTGCAGTAATGCTATGCCAAGTCTAAAGCGGGGAACAAAAACTCTATTTCCCGAGGGAGTAGCGCAGGAGTTCCTTAGATGATTCTGATTCCCTTGCAGAAGTATCATCAGAAATAAAGTTGTCCTAAATAGTACAGACTTAATTTGGAAATAAAAGCACTAAATACTATTTATCTGTAGTTACTGCTTTAGTTACTGTTGGGAAGCCATTGCATATATTAACGTAGGAAATAACAAAAAAGGTCACTTATTTGGAGACAGACAGGAATTCTCACTCCTTTTACATTTAATTCAAAATATCAGTCCAATATTGCCCCACTAATATATTTTTTCCCTACTTTTCTCTAGGAAATTCCCTTCCTACCAGGATCTTCCAACAACCCTAGAAGACCCCATAATGCTATAATGAGCCAAGCTAACGGTGAGCACAAAATAGGTCAAATTAGGGAAAATAGTTAATTTGAAGTTTTAAGCTGAAGATCAATGATTAATAGATTCAAGAAAGAAAGACACCATCAGTGCACTACCGACCTGTTACTTGAAAAGAGAGGTGTGTTCCTGACACATCAGATGTGTCAAGAGCTTCTGCAGTGGCAGGGTTCTGATAGCTGATGTATCCTGTTTGTGGAGACACGGACAATAAATAGAATGATACGAACTACTGATGAAATGAACACAACCTGAACAGACACACCCGTGAACTTGTGGCTTGCTGTACGCAGGTGGCAATGGACACAGTTCCAACGGTAAGACCCAGCTATTCCACGTGGATTCTGGCGGATTTATCCAGGGACTCGGTCTCCCTCGGTCAGTGCAAAGCGGAGGAATGAGCCCGAGGAGCACCCATAAGCTCAAGTCAGTTAGAGAGGTAGAGCAGAGGAAGACACATGAGAGGTCAGCTCTGCTCCCGCACTGGCCCTTGAGTTGGTGTAGGAATAAGTGACTCCTGCACATGTGTATTCCAGGGGTGGGTTCCTGGCAGTAGGACATTTTCCCTTTACCAGAACATAAGTACTCAGTACATGCTTCAAAACCTGCCCTTCCCCCCAGACTTTTTACCAGCTGTGCGGAGTGGTTACAGTGCGCATTTCTGGTTTTAAGCAAGGTTTGCTGTTGAAGGTTTGCTGCTTGTCTGAACTCACTGACCAGCTTTCCATGCACCAGCACCTGGGCACTTCTGGAGAAGGGCCCCACAGTCCTCTTAGAGTGCTTTTTAGCCATTTTGTTGTGCACTGAAACTCCATAACCCCAAAGTGAGAGACACTTCTTAAGTGTGGATTAAACCAGTGAACAATACAGGCCCCACAGCTACACAGGCTGCTTTCCCTGGCTATAGGGAAGAATGGGCTTGGAGAGAAATGCAGGGGAGACCAGTGGTGAATCTTTTTCCACTAAGAAAAAAATCCCCCCCAAACCTACAGCAGCTGACAAGGGGGGTTTAATGGTAAGTAACAGCCCCCACCTGCCCCCCATTCCATGAATTCTGAGTGCCTTCATCTGGGTGTATGACCCAGAGCCTGTTTTTACTTCCTATGCTATTGAGTAATAAAGACCAGGATATGGAGGGAGAAGGCCATACTACTATAATGGAAACTTGGGAGTCCCCACAGAGCTGCACCAGTTGCATTTTCATTTCCACTGGTGCTGCTGAACACCCTACCTGGGAAGAAGCACAAACAACCAGAGAACTACAGCGCTGTCATGCTGGAAATAAAGCCTGTCGAATAATCCTGAGTGTACCTGTATTTAACTGCCATAGCCCTAATTCCTTGTAAGCAGGCACCCACCATAAAGCATGGCTCAGCACTAACTCATCACATCAGCTCCTCGTACCAGGCAAAGACATTAAATGAAAGTGAAAATCCATCAATTTTTAATTCTTCTAAGAGCATGGCACTGGGCATGCAAAGGTTTTATAACCAGGCTCTGGACTGCACCTGGTCTCTACAGGAAGGTTTTTGAAGAGCTGAGACAATACGTTCCTCCAGAGCTACATGCAAATAGCAGCACTACATCTGCAGTGCAGGAGGAAATGAGTTCACAGGGAGGTGAAGCTGCTCCCCCATGAACCACTGATCCTCAGCCCCTTTTCCAGGTATGCTAAAAGTAATCTCTCACACTCTCAGGAAAAAGACATGAAAAACAGCAACTGACTTGATCCAAATGCAGGTCATACTTACACTGATCTGGGCCTTGTGTTTGTGAGCAATTGAACCCAGCTCTGTTGTACAGGTGCCTGTGACAGCCATTTCAGGAGCGTGAGACCTTGCAGAAAGCCGTTCCACTGTCTGAGAGAAAATACCCTCCCCCTTTCATCAACAAACTCCCTTCCCCTCAGCAAGTCCACGCCCAAACCACACCCACCCCCCCCATACAGTCAGCCCATGGGCTGCCATGGCCCAAATTCAGAGCATTGGGGCTGGGGGAGTGGAAGGAGGTGTCCTGCCCATACCTGGGGGTGTGCTGGGAAAGGTAGGATCAGGTGGAGATTTGTTTTCTTTCAGGCAAAATTAAAAGAGCTACATTTAGGAAGAAGAAGCTCTAGGATAAAAAAAAAAAAAAGCAAATAATCCAGAAGTGGAGGGGGAGGGGAGAATATAAAATGCTCTGGTTTTAATCAGGAAAAGCAATTTAGTTGCAGTTTTCTGCATAATTCTGCTGAAGAAATAAATTATGCAGAAGAATGTGCTTTTCTCCTGAGGCTAAAAAAAGAACAAGCGAGGCTCAGGGAAATGCCTGGGACTTACATGTGTTCGCTATTTAGCTGCGTTTTTTGACAATTCCTTGTAGGTTGAATGGTTTATCCTGTAAGCTTCAGCTCTGAAATGGACTCCTGACAGGCGTGCAGCAGCAGTGTCCTCTCAGATGGGAGAAATTAGTTTACTCTTCTGTAGCATGGGAGCATCTGGGAAAAGCCTTTTCTGTTCTTTCTGGGGCTGTCGGAGCCCCTCACAACCGTGGTGGGACAGCTCTGCCCCATGGGCCTCGCTGAGCCTCCTCCTTCCCTGACCTGCTCAGTTGGGTATAGGTGACTGTTCCTTGGGATTAACTTGCAGGATATGGAAACCTTGTCAAAAACAGATGATGATGGAGGCAAGGTTGGCTTTCCATTGCTGTGCTAAAAGAAAAAAAAAATGCTGCAGTTTTTATTTCTTGGATTTTTTGTGCAGCAGTTTCCAAACTCATGAAATGAAGAAGTGCTTTTCCTGAAAAGAAGAAAAATGCAGGTGCAGAGCACTGAAATTTTGGGCTCCTTAATGGGAAGAACCTAAATTTTAAAATTACTTATTTTCCCCTGAAATGCTTAGGTTTGGAACTTCAGAGGTCAAAGCACTTAGATATACTGGAAAGCTTTTATTCTAAGCTTTAAAATATTAATTTAGAAATCCTTAAATGCAAGATCCTCATGCACTACCCTATCAAAATTTTGTTGATTTTTTTGTTTTTGTTGATTAAACACGAGTACAAAACTTGTGCATACAGTGGATTTTGCAGGGGGGAAATACCTATTGAGAGGCAAAACACAGACTTTATCCTTCAAACTTTGGGTTTTCCCCATATAGATCCAGCTTCAGACAATTACTGAGTCCCTCCTGCTTAGTCTTGAGTGGTGTTTAGAAACTGGGAACAGCGTTTGTGAAGTTTTTAGCAGGGGGCTCTGAGGTGGCTTGGCTTGGGCTGTGCAATCAGTTGTCACCCACGTAGGGAGGTGGCATCAGTGACTTGGGGCCCTGGAGATAGGAGGCACTGAGGAGGACATGAGGACAGGAACGGGGACGAGCCCTGAAGCTTTGGAGTGCCGAGGTGTCTGGCTGAGGAGAAACTGGATCCTCTGTAAGGAGATTCTTCCCCTGTGGCATTCCTGCATTGGAGCTTGTCTGGGAGCCTGAAGAATGGTCTGGGGCTCTGTTACCACCTGCAGAGGATGTGTGTCCCCATGTCCTCTTTTGTGCCAACTTCTCCCCGGTAGCTCTTCGTGGCTGGCATCGCTTTGGGGTCTGGTAAGGAAATGGATAACGGGCGCCTTCAGGACATCAGAGGGGAGGAATGCTCCTGGCTCTGGAAACTTAAATCCTGTTGAAGCCTTCAGCAACAAGCAGGATTTTCTCAGAGAGAGGTTTGCTGGTATCTCCTGAGGTGTGTGGAGAAAAGGAAAGGATGGCCAGACAAGGATGGCAGCAAGAAATTTGGATTCTATTTCCACCAGTTAATTTAAAACCTTGGGCAGGTCCCTCCATTTCTGGGAGGGATATATTGTTACCCTGGAACAGTAATACCCCAAGGAGGTGCAATGCTGCCAAGGTAATTAGAATTTATAATATGTAGATTCCTTAAGACACAGGTGCCATGGAAGCTCTTAAATATCATTTTATATTTGTGGCTATAGTGGTGATGTTTTCTGTGGGTCAGGGGCTTATTTAAATGACTCTGTGATTGTGAGGAGATAACATAATTTAATTTAATTCCCTGTTTACTGTGAATTTGATTTGATGATGCCTAACAACTGCTTTATGACGAAGAAGACATGCATGATTACAGTTCATAGACATCTCACAGCTGGAGAAATGAGTATTTTTTCTTATTGATATTTCTGTGGAAACCATAATGTACAAGCTGCCTTCCTACCCTGATGTCTGCAGTTTTGAAAAAAGCTGTTTGGTGCAGGGAAACCCCACTATTTCTAACAGGGGTAAGAGCTATGTTTTCTGTAGCAGGTGGCTCTAATTTTTCTTTCTCATTCTGTAACTGTGAGTAGTGACTGATCCTGGAAGATGCATGAAGTGCGACCAGGATGAATGACAATGCAGTGGGGACTGGCCTCTCCTTGAAATAATGGCCTGTTTTGTGAGCATGGTGGTTAAAAATAAGACACAGAAACATTTTTTTTGCTTAAAACTGGCCCTCTGTTCTGTGAAGGAGAGTTTATGCTCCTACTCCATATATAAGGACCCCCCCCCTCAGCTGGGGGTTGGAACTAGGCGATGTTTAAGGTCCCTTCTAACCCACTCTGTGATTTGGTATGCATATAAGACCACTGATGGAAAATCATTATTTTTTTAAAGGAAAATTTAAAAATAAGACAATTCCTTTTTTTTTTTTTTTTTAATGCAGAGATTTTGGAATGTCAAATCCAATGCTCCACATCCAGAGAGTCTGTTCATATTCTTGGGCAAATCATCTGTTTTGCAGGCTCCGTGTGTCTTTAGTTCAAGTAATGAAGACCACTTTTACACATCAATTACAACATGGAAATGAGTTCTGTGACAGGTGAACATACTGAAGGTCATTTGCTTTGTCAGGGCAGTGAGAGCTGTGTGCTGTGCCCATCGCTGCGGCTCTGACGGAGGATGGTGCTCAACGACGGTGTTTCACAGCAGAGGCTCTGAAAGGGCTCAGTTTTGGGACAGCGCCTCAAGCCCAGCACTTTCTGGTAGTGGGTATGTGCACAGAGACATGATTTGTGCTGAATCAGCTCACTTTTAGGGCAGTTTTCCCCTTGTCCTTCCCCCATCCCCAGCCCGGTTGATTTGCCTAATGGAAGCTGACAGTAAACCTCAGCCCTGATTGTCAGATTTCTCTGGAAACCTCAAGGGAAAGAAAGGAAGGCAGGCATTTGAGGAACAAAAATAGCACACATAATGAGCTCCCTTATTTAGCCAAACTGCTTTTTTAATAACCTTGCTTTTCATTCTCACCCTGGCACAGACAGACACACTGAACAGGTGGCAGTGTCAAACAACAGGAGCTGCTTTGGGGCTTGGGATGGACAGGACAGTGATCTCTTCCTTCTTAGTACTTTTGTTTAACTCATCTAAATCCTCATCTCTTGCCTGATTTAGACTGCGCTTAACGTGGTGTCCCTCTGGCACATGCTTATGTTGGCTCTCTGTTGTGAGCTTCGGGAAACAGGGCCAGTCCAGGACAGTTTGTGCTTTTTACATCCAGACAGGGAAAATATTTTTTCCCCGAGGAAACCTGAAAACCATCTTTAAAGCAGGAAAAAGATGCAGACAAAGCATGTAAAGGAAGTTATTCTTCATATACTCTTTAGAAGTTGGTCATGACAGTCTTTGCTTTTGGGCCTGGGATAGTCTGTGTTATATTCTATGGTATATTCTGATGTTATATTCTATGAAATAATCTCCTGGAAAAAGGTTGTGTTTTTTAACTGTTCCAGAAGCGTAACTGACAAGCAAAAGAAAAGCTTCCTTATTGACTTCCCATAGAAAAAGACAACAAAAGATAAGATGGAAAATATGATCAGTGTCATATAGATAGTCAGAAGATATGACGGATGATATAGGGTTTGATTTATTTCAGGATATGTCTGTTCTACCTCCTGGTCCTTGGGGAGGACAGAACTTTTCCAAATTACCCAGCACTGGAGGTGATAAGCTGTACCTTTGGCATCACCTCCCTATTAAGCAAACTGTCTTTACCTTACTCCTCACTTGCTCTGGAGTCTTATTTTATGGTAACCAGTTGACAGTGAGATGTATTACAGAATAGCTGTTTTTTGTCCAGGAGGGTCTCAAAACTATAACCTACTTGAGCTGTATGTTCCCCTGAGCAATGGAGACTTGCAGCTTCTTCAGGGGCCCAACTAACTCGCACCACACAAGTGTTCAGGCTCACACGCTGGTGCAGCAACTGGCAGCTGAACAGTATTTGTAGTTATTATTTTGGTATTACTTCAAGTAGGCCTAATTTCATTGTCAGTTTTGCTTACAACGAAGAAGAACTTAAGACTAAACTTGTCTATTAATTATCTAAATATTTTCAAATGAGACTGATCTTAAAGAAGCAACTTGTGTTTTATCCCTTGGTTGTTCAGCTCCTAAATAACACTGCCAACTTTGGCTGTGCATCGAGAGATAAATGATGTCTGAATGTTATCAAATGTTAGACAGCCCCAAATAAATCCCATTAAGTTGTCTGGGTAAGGAGAACGCAGAGGTGAGGTATAGCACATTTTGCGTTGTCTCAGAAATTTAAATCCATTTACAGTAGATGTTTTATATTTATCTGTATTCCAGAACTGTGTTATCTTTATTTTTTTTTCTTGTGGATTCCTGTTGCTTTCTAGTGCTTTTAGTTGGTGAATTCAATCCCAGATAGATGTTTTGTCTTAGATATATCAAATCAGCTCCTTCTGAATCGGGACAGGAGCCTACCTTTCTGTTCGGGCATGTTTTTAGGGTAAGGTGCCCAGCTCAAAACCAGGCTGAGGCAAAGCCAAATGTCAGTTTGAAAGTGTTTCTATGCCTTTCTGAGAGAGTGATTTACCAGCCCCACAAGAGCTGTTATTGTTAGTTAGACTAAGTGCGTGTGCAGTCGATGTGGAATTTTCTGCTGCATCAGGTCTGTGCTACTTTGTGCTTTGGGAAGTTTTCTTCATCATTCACTAGCCCAAGCTTGGAAATAATGTCCAAGAAAGTAGATCAGGACAAGTTTTGCACAACCCTTTTATATCTCCCTTCTTTGCAAATTTTTTTTCAAAAGCAGGTTTTCCCATCTCTGTCCTTTTCTGCCTATTCTGCTTCACCACCCTGTCCACTGTCTTCCCTTCTGGCCAGTACTGCACATGGAAAATGATGAAATAGCTCCTGAGTGACTTCACCAGTCGGGTTCTGCCTTATTTCCATCAAAATTAAACTTTCTTCTTTCCGTGATATGTAATAAAAGACACCCCCCACCAGCCACAGGTGAGAGAAGTGCACATTAAATCTTCCCATCATTGTGCACTGCTTTACCTCCTGCTGCTTTTATTGACAAGTCTTACAAGTTTGTTATTGAAAGTGGAAGAATATAGTTCTTATTTGTCTAGCTGAAGTGAAGAGGAAAGTCCCTCTCCTTAGCTTGAGATAGCCCCTCTCATTCTCTTGGCCTGGGTGTTGTTTCAGTCCTTGTTAAATCCATTACACCCTGGGAGGTGCTCCGTTTTAAGGAGCATGAATGCATTTCTCTCTACTGATCTGGGAGATATAACTACAACAAATGTCACTCATGTAATCTCCTTTAAAGAGCAGAAATTTGTCTGTAAGTCACTGTTGTGGCCCAATAAGGATGATTTTACTGAAGAATATTAGGAGGACAAAGGCCTCTTTGGAATCCAGAAAATAAACAAATATCAAATTTGATTGTTACCCCCTTTCAGAAATTGACACAAAGACTGATGGTTAATAAGCATGTGTTCTTAATTTGCATTGCAAAATTTTTAACACAAACTACAGCCAGCCATCACAATAAACAGTTTGTTATTTTGCGAGTCTTCCTTTTTCCTATTGCCTACCCCTGGGAGAGAAGCAATATATCTATAAAGGAACAGTGAGAAACTCTGCTGGAGAACAGCAAGATAACAGATTGCAGTAGATATCCTCAGTTCCCTGAGTGGGTGCCAGGTTAATGTCTCACACCAGCTCAGAGAGTCAATGGACAATTTATTCTGTTCTGGAAATATTTTCCCTTGTTTCTTAATTTTTGCTAGCAGTATATTTACACATACACAAAGTGAATTTCAGATTCAACAGATGGACAAGATTATAAAGAAAAGACAGGCTGCAAAAGAAAGCCAAGAAGCTATTGTCTTTGATTTATGGATTTGTTCCAGTCCGAGAAGCTCAGAGCATTCTTCGATAAGGGCCATAAGTGATTAGAAAATAAGGAACTATGGAGATGGGTCAGAAGATGTTGAGATTAGATCTTCATGGCTGAACCAGGTCATGGCTGAACAGGTCATGAAGATGAACCAATCTGCATGAAATGCTGCCTCTGTGTCAGCTTCTCAAAACTGTTGATTTATTCATGTTATCTTTACATTTTGCTTCCAAGGACCACGATATGGGGAATTAAGTAGCCAGAGATAGGTACATTTTCACTTAATGTTTCATTAGCTTCTGTATGTTTCTGGTTTACTTAAAACCTATGCAGATGACTGTTTTTTCCTTGTTCACCTTCTCAGAGATTCATGTTTGAAAGAAGATTCATAAAACATTTCCAAGTGGGGAAAAATTCCTAGGTTAAATTCAAAGTCTCTCTTGATCTCCCTGGGATTTAATCACTGACAACTCTCAGTTAAAGGGGAAACCCATTATATCTACATTAGCCCAAGGAAATAGTATTGCAGCTCTCAAAAGTCTTCACAAGTTTTTCCTTGTAAAGTATGGAAGATCTCATATTAAAAACTGTTTCTATTTATTTCATTATCTGTACAGCTGAAAGTTTCTTGTTTCACTTGTAATTTTATCATGAGGATTTCAAGCCAAGGTAGTTCTTAGTAGCAGTAACATGCTTATCCCTGTGATGATCTTGGGGTAGAAGTGAGGCAGGATTAGCAGTAGTGCCTTTCAGCTAATCATCATCTTCTGCACTCTTCCATGAAAAGATAAGGCTAAACAGCCTGGGATGTCTTGGATTAGAACTGTCTGTGATGAATATATGGAAACTCTAGCAGTTACCTTGGGGTGGGGAGTGAAATGTTACATACTGACTTCAGAAGACACTGTCCAAGTCTTCATCACAGTTCTTTTATTTTTAACTAAGAATAGATGAAGAAGAATTTTTATCCCTGTTTTCTATTGGGGACACAGCTATACTGAAGTGTACTTGCTCTTTACTCAGGAAATTTGTGCAAGAGAGACCAGTTGTATCTAGATTGCCCGAATCTCATTGTGGTTGCCCCAAGGCCATCTTCTGGCATTTCGATTTCTCCTATTATTTTAAGTAATGTCTTATTCTAGCTTTTCAAATTCCTTAGACTAGTAGAACTGACATTTTTCAGTGTCGTTTGGTCAGACACCAACTTCTGTTACATGATAAACTCATTGACCCCAGCAACTCTATGTTCACCGAGTCATTTAGAAGATTTCGGTGCTGGACAGCCAGACAACATCCTTGTAGATTTACTGGAAGCCCTGTGCTTGTGCTATTGAGGAGTTCAAATTGATAGTCCTTGAAATGATTTGTAAAAACAAGTCTTCCTCTCTCTCTCGTCCTCCAGTCCCAAACCCAGGACTCTCAGAGCTATGACTTATTTTCTTTGCCATGCAATTCTTCATGATTGACAGGTCTTATTTCATCCTTTCAACTTTGCTTTGATCCAGCTACAAAAGACAGTGCATGTTCCTTCCCAGGTAGGAGCGGTATTCATCTGTTAAATAGGAAAAGACTATGTCTATTCTTTATAGGAAAAAAAATGAAGTGAGAACTTATGGTTTTCTTGTCTTCCACTTGAAAAGTGAAAGTGCTTGATTTCTCAGCCATACCCAGCCACGTAGATGTGATTTTCCTCTGTCATGTGATCATTAAGAGGAGCTGAACACAAACACGGGTCTGCTGTTTGCCATTCCCAGGCTCAGGAGATCTCAGCCATGTGGGTAGAATACGCATCCTGATGCTCAGGCAGGTGTCCCAGGACCTATTTGAGTTTGTGGCCTCCTGTAGGCAGCTTTGTTCCATCAGATTAAACTGGGATTCTTTCCAGTTGAGGCATCTTAGTGCGAGATGCCATTGTCATTGTCTAATGCTAGCACTGTGCTGGGGACTTCAACTCAGAACAGAGCTCTCTGTGTTCTCATAGGGCTGAAAAATGATCATGTGGTTTTATGGGCTGTTTTTGCTTACCAGACTCCAGTAGTGCTTGTGCAGAAGGAAGTACTCAGGAGCACTGGTTTTTGGCCAATGCATGGAACAGGACATTGGACTGGACACATGAAACTTGCCCTAACTCTCGGGCAAGGATCCATTGCACAGATTTGGAGGAAACTTGTAGGAATTTTACCAACCCAAGTCTATTAAATCCCAGTGAATTAATATGGGTTTTCTGGTTTGTAATGGATCCTCAAAGACATCAAAAGTAGTTTCAGGTATGAGATGCAAACGGGTTGACAAAGAAAGAGGTCAGTTTGCATAATAATTTAGTTCAAGTCCAGACCAAAAAGCCCAACAACCTTCTTTATCCCCCAAATTGGTGAGACAGGTTGATGACTGGTTTGAGTTGAAAAGGTCGTTTGGAGTCATCATTTTAACTCCTGTCCTTAGCAGAGAACTTGGGCAGATTTGGGTTAGAATTTGTTTTCTATAAAATGCTGGGAGCGTGTTTGGATTTGGTCTCTGGTGGCTGGGAACTGCTGTATGATGGAGCCTCCCCATTCAGGTGCCTCAGAAGGCCTCCAGGGTGTTGGTGGGATCCTGGGACCCCACCTGCCTGTTGGGTCAAACAGGAACTCCAAAATGCCCTAAAGTATTTAGGCAGAGTAGGAGTATCATTATTTATTGCTATTTGGTTTACTTCAGCCTCTGATGAGATAAACTAACAACATCACAGCCCCAAATCAGCCATCTTTAATCCTTTTAGGCTCCTCTTCCCCCATGCACAATAGAAAAAATTCCAGTAATTGCACAGCAGCTCATCTTCAGTTGCACAGCTCTGGCTGGGGAGACAGAGCCGCCAGACTCCCTCCTCCCTGTTACCCAGCCAAGTTTCCTTTATAAGTCCTTTTAATTGGCTTGTTAGTGTAACCTGAGGCTACCTGTCCTGCTTGGCTGCCTCACTAATGAGGCTCAGCTGCCTTTTCTCGGACCCAGGCAGGCTGGAGAAGGATCTCTAAAACCTGGGCAAGTGGATTTCAGAGCTGTTCCCTCCAGTGCCTTGGTAGCCCAGCCTCTCTGGCAGTAATGTCACTGGTGGCTTTCGCACAGGCAGACACCTCATGCACTCCTGGCAGGCATTGCTCCCCTTTCAGACAGGGACTTTGTGCCTAAAAACCCATCTGCTGATAAAACATGCAAATATATAGAGCACTGGGAGTGGATATGGTTGTGTAAAACCAAAAAAAGGGCCTTTGTGTGAATTCACGGGATACCATGAGAAAATGTTTCCCTGGACATCAGTGAGAACACAAGTAAGTTCAAAGCAATAGTGAGTTGGGATTTCTAGCACCAAACCCACCACTGGTCCTATCAGACTTTTGGTACCTTCTTGGCAATGCTCTTGCTCTCAGCCTTCGGTGCAACGCACGCTTCCAGATGGCAGTCAGGTGGCACAGGCTGCTGGGGAGCACTGGGGAGGTTGGTCCAGCTGAGCTCAGTGCCCAGTAAAGTGGGGATGGTGACCTTGGAGGCAGTGGTACCTTGCAGACCTACATGAAGGACAGTTACACTCTGCAGTTCTGGCAGCACAAAGGTTTGGCCTTCATCAGCCACATGCAAAAGGGGCTCAGCAGCCCTGGTACTGTGCTCTACACGCTCCCTGGAGTCTTGAGGGCTGTGCAGTGAGGAGCTCATGTGAGGTGGGCAAAGCCGGGGCTCCACACCTCTTTCTCTCCTACAGCTGCTCTTGGAGAACAGCTATTTTGTTCATCCAAGATCAACAGAGAAGAGGCTGGCAGAGTCCTGGGAGCTGTGTGCCAAACCTGTGGGAAGAACTGGACCAAGCAGGCTCAGAGCAGTTGTAATGAAACAATTTTTTGTTGGAAAAATTTTATCCCATGAACAGTGTTAAACAGTTTGCAGCATTCATTGCTGAAATTTAAAAACATGAAGGGAGAGGTCATGTGCTTGCTTGCACTAATAGCAAAACTTTTCCAAAGCAGAGTAACAGACAGCAGTTAAAAACAAATGAGATGATTTCCTTTTGTGTTGGCTGATGATGGGAAGCGCCCCTGTGCTGCAGCTGTGGAAATGCTGTGATGTTGGGGTTTGTCAGAGGAAGGTTGTCTTCAAAGGAAGGGGAAGTATCCATGCCAGCTGTGTCTGAAACAGCACCACTCCAGTGAGTCCCATCCAGGAAAGGTGAACTTAAAGAGAGGTTAAAGGAAAGTGGAAGTAGGAAATGGGACGGGAAGAGTTTGGCTTGTTTAGTCTGGCAAATCACTGACCAAGAGATGAGCTCATTGCTGTCTAAAAATACCATGTGGGAGTACAGAGCAGTGAGAGAGGAATGCATTGGCTAAGAGCAAAACATAGATTAACTATGAATTAATCTAGCCTGGCAATAAGACAGTATTTAGCCATTGAAGTAAGAAGATTTGGGAACAGAGCAGCATTGATGCCAGAATACCAGAGAGAAAAATACTGCCAGTTTAAAGTAAAGATACATCTGGAAGCATGTGTGAAAGAGATGATGTGATGTGGTGGCCTCTGCTGCCAGGGCCTGGGACTCGGTGTCCCATCGGGTCCCTGTCAACACAGTGATCCTGTGTTCCCACGAAGCCATCGCTATCACCATCCCAGAGGAAATGTGCACTGGCTGAAGAGTTGTTCCTCTTCAGATGCCTTCTGGTTAATCACTGACCTGTGACCAGATGCTTCTTTGAACCAGAGGGCAAAGAGTGCTTGCTAGAGAAAGGAAGCTTTTCCAAAGCTTTGATGTGCCTGTAATATAAATATGCAATTCCTACAAAGGACCAGAATTTAGGGAGGTGCAAAGAGTCACTGGATGTTTCAATGCAGAATTAATCTACTTAATAAAAAGTCTTGTAGGGGGTATAAATTCCGATGCCCAAGTGTATAGGTGAAACTATGCTAAATGGGGATTAGGCTGAAGCCTTGAGTAGAAGTGGTAGAGTTACATTATCCCTTGCTTAGCTCTTGTAAGGCTTAGTGCATCTTCACTGAAGCACCTGATCCTGGGCATTGGCAGAGAGAAGTTTTTGGATTAGATTTCTTGAAAAGCATCAAAGTCCCCAGGGTCCTGTTATTTCCAACTCTTTCACTCTGTAGCAACCTGGAAGTTATACAGGGCAGGAATTTCATCAGCTTTTGAGTTCCTAGGGGTGATCCTGTATTGCTCTTGAGGAAGCTAGAGCCTATCATTTGACAAAAAGTAATTCTTTCTTTTTCCGCCTGTCCTCTGGGGCAGAGGTTTTGGTTCTTGCTGTTAGAGAAGTGTGCACCAGCGAGCTCTGCCCAATTTAACAAAGCTGCCAGGGCAGGAGCCCCTTCGTGTCCCAGCTCACACAACAAGGAGTAGGGGTTGGCCTGAGCATTGACACCAGAAATTATGTTCCCATGGCCTTCATAAGTCTCACTAAAATAAAAGCCTGAGCCACATCCCAGAAGCAAAGAGAAACCCCCTCGCTGCTGTTAGCAGAGTAGGGGAGGTGCCCCACATGCCCTGGGAATGGCTCATACAGCAGTGCTGGTGTCCCCACCTGGTCACTGAGGTGTGTCCCCTGCCAGGGCAGCTTCCTGCCTGCCGTGCAACGTCTGATGAGCCACTCTGCTAAATGACATCGGGGCTAAAGGCATGATCATTTCCCTGGACTTTATTTTTGGGACTTCTGAGTAGATCTGGTGCCCCAAAGGCTAAAGCTGCTGCTGCCTTTTGGGAAACTCTAGTGAAAAGTAATATCTCATCTCCAGGAGAAGACAGCAGTTGCACAGCACAGCACAGCAGGCACTGGCTTTCATCATTTTGGCAGACACCACTAAATCACACAGCACATCATTTAAAACAAACACTGTATAAGGGCTTGTAAAATAACAATACAAAGCAGCTCTTAAATTTCCCTGGTGTCACACCAAGCCAGTTGCACTGGCAAGACTCCAGCTTTTAAGGTGCACGCCATGTGAAAGTGTCTCACTGTGGACGAGACTGGAAATACAGTCCCAGCATTTCATTCCTCCCACATCATAAGGAGACAAGCTTTCCCCCGTTGCAGACAGGAGTCATACTGAAATCATGAAACAATTTACTACGTGGGCAGGTCCTGATTTCAAGCTAAGGGGCATGGTCCTCACCTCTACCAATCCCTCAGCTCAATTTTCTGAATAGTTCATGGAACAGGGAAGGCGAAAATCCATAAGGAAATTGCCTGAGTGATCCACAGTGGCTGGCATTGCCTCTTCTGTTCAGGAAGTATTGAACTCCAATACCATTGTTTGGATGTGGAGAGAAGTGCTGTTGGCTGAAAATACAGTGGCTGGGATATAAACTCATCTAGTTTCTAATGTGGATTAATTGCAGTAATTTTCAGCTGGATAGAATATCCTCCATTTCTATCCTAATGTGTTCACCAGCATTGCTCCTAAGCCTTGTGTGACTGACACCTTTGTCTGATGGATGACTTGCTTATTCCACACATAGAAATCGCCCGTCACCTGAAACCAGAGGAACAATGACATTTTTAAATTTCAACAAAACTCCTGCCCTGGACTTTCAACCCTAGATGGTAAGGTTTCCTCTGAGCCCCGTGGGAGTGCTGTCAGGGTGTCCCTGTGTGCTCTGGACACTGCAGTCCTATGCTCCCGTTTGGTATGTCCCAGCCTCACTCAGGTCTGCCCCCTTTTCTCTTACTGACTCTCTGATGCCACTGTAAAGATTTTGGGGCTCTTGCTAAGCAGGGCTTGATCCTTTTGTGAACACCTGCTGCTACAGAGAGACAGGTGATTATCTGTAAGATCAGAGTGTATGCACACATAGTTACCTGATCACCTTTGATAGTTTGCATTTATTATTATTATTACAAAGCTCCTTTTTCTGGAATGATGCTGAACGATTTACTGTTTCAGACCTGTTCTGTTGTCTGGTAATCTGAATCTAGTCCTTATACTGCTTTTGTCATGTTAAAATGGATTTTGCCATTGACATGCTGGGATATTAAGTAGACACAGGCTGCTCTGGAATAGCATTATTTGAAAAATCCTTATGTGCATGTATTAATTGGTGGCATGTTTCTAGTCATTCTTGTTCTTTATAGGTGGTGGAGTAGCACCGAGTAGTCTCAGGGATGGGTGGGGAGAGTATGAGAAAAGATCCTGAGAAGTAAAGTGAAAAAGCAGCCCTAGCCAAGACAGTATGACTTGGGAATTCTGCTTTTCTTAAGGGATAGAGAAAGAATAAATATGTGATTTCTAGATTGTTTACCTACAGCAATTAGTCCTATATTGATAGAAGATTAATCAATTCTTTTTAGTGACTCTCCACTAAGTTTTCTTTTTTTCCAGTACAGTTTGATGGGTGGAATGGACTTACCCCATGTTAATCAAGAAGACCCATCACTGTGCAGTCACTGATAAGCAATTATCATGTAAAATAACAGCAATGAACTCAAATTGCCCCTCACTGCCCATCACTGCTCTGCTTTTTATAGTAATGATATAGTCCATTAAAACCTACAATCACTGTAATGTTTATGCATTATTGGGGAGATAAATTGCATAATTCTCATTTTACAATTTAAATGTAATTAGTAGCTTACTAATGACTAAAACCTGAATTTGCTAGACTATCAGTTTTTCTAACACTTGCCAAAATTATAGGTAATTACTTAGAGCTTACAATAATTATAAGTCCATCTTTTAAATAATTAATGTGCACTTTCGTGGTACAAAACAGCCAGTAATCAAACGACCTCTGGCTTTTACAGCAAGCCCATGCAATTAGTCTTATTGTGTAGGTCTATAGAAATGTTCCCATCACAAGAGTCTGTTAAGTTGGCAGCCTTGATAGTGATGGCTGTTGTGTTTTATGGTACCAGACAATGATTAACACCCAACAGCCTTTGGAGATGTGGGTAAGGACAAAATCCGAGTGCATTTCCTGAGCCACGGGATGCAAATCCAGAAAAGTAATTACAGATGAGTGGAGTTTGAAGTTAAGTTCTCTTGTCTCTTGGACTGTCAGATATTCTGCTGGGGGGATTTTTCAACTCCGTTCATCTTTTGCATCATGTGACTTGAATCATTAGGCCAAGAAAGAGCTCCCTGTCCTGGGGGGCTCGTGTGGTATTAAACTAGATTTTTTTTTTTTTTTTTTTGTGGTAGCATCTTTGACTGCTGCTCCAGGGTAGATACTGCAGAACCACAGAACCATCAAGGCTGGAATAGACCTACCAGAACATCCAGTCCAACCATTCACCCAGCACTGTTACTGGACCCCTAAACCACTAAACCATATCACCCAGAGCCAGATCCAGATGCCAACATGTCCAGGGATGGTGACTCCGCCACCTCCCCGGGCAACCTATTCCAGTGCCTGACCCTCCTTTCAACAGTGACACCCATTTTCAACAGTGAAAATTCTCTTTCTGATATCTAATCTGAATCTCCCCTGTCTCAGGTAAAGACCATTTCCTCTTGTCCTCTCACTGCAGGCACGGCAGAAGAGACCAGCCTCTCCTCACTACAACTTTTCAGGCAGTTGTAGAAAACAGAGAGATCTCCCCCCTGAGCCTCCTCAAGACTAAACAGACCCAGCTCCCTTGGCTGTTCCTCATCAGACTTTTTTTCTAGACCCTTCGTGAGCCTTGTTGCCCTTCTCTGGACACGCCCTAGCATCTCAATGTCCTTTTTAAGGTGAGGGGCCCAGAACTGAATGCAGCATTCGAGGTGTGGCCTCACCGGTGCCGAGCGCAGGGGGATGGTCACTGCTTGGTCCTGCTGACTACGCTATTCTGATACAGGCCAAGATGTCACAAGCCCCATATAAATGTTGTTTTTTTTTTTTTTCTCCCTAGTCTCAAAATTTAATGGAATGTCAGAGGGAAATAGATACCTAACTTGTGAAGCCCAGAGGTGTCTGCTCACCAGATGGATCTGGCCCACATTACCTTAACTCCTGTGCTTGCCATTAGCCAGTAGTAAAGCTTTCTTGAGGCCTCGAGGCTATGTACAGAAATCAGAAGGCACAGGACTGGCTTGGTTGGCTTAATTTGAGCCCATGTCCCTGAAAAGCTTTGTAAATTCAGCCCTGTTTCCCAGAGATGCACCATGTCCTCTCACTTTGCATTTTCAAAATCCAAAAAAAGGTCTTTATTAGCCAAAGCTGATAACAGTAGTGATTCTGGTATTTGCTGTCTTCTCTTCAAGCCTGTCTCCGAGACAAAGTTTTATGATTCTATTTTCTGTGAAGAAACAAAGCAAAAGAAAAAAATAAAGTCACTCTACAGAAGGCAAAATCAAACCTTAAAATTAGTGTCAGTGCTTCTAGGGTCAATGTATGGACCTCAGCAGTGGAACTAGCACAGTGTGGTGGGCTATAAATACAGTCCTGTCTTTGTAGTAGTGTGAGTGAAGTGTTTTTGTCAGTCTTGTTCTTCAGCTCAAGAATCTGCCCCTTGCCTGAATACCCTGCACCCTTCTCCTCCCATAGCCCCAACACCTGTAACCAGGAGTGGTGAGGGGTGACCAATCCCACCTGCCCTGTCAAAATGTAACAACAAGCAAACCACTTAAACTCTGAACCCTAGTTTACCTGTCTCTAAAATGAGTATTATGGTAACAGTTACCACAGCAGGGCAATGGGAGGATTAATTAATGTTTTTAAAGACTTTGAGGTCTTCAGATGAAAATTACTACAGTATATAAGTGCAAAGTAATTATGATTATCGTTCACTTGCATGTATAGATTGTAATTAGCTGTGGATTGTATTGCATTGACTGTGAATAATTTAAAAGCTCTCTTCAGGAAGGTGTCACTTTAAATGTTTTTATATTTTGCATTTAATAATACCAAGGTTTAGCTTCTTTCTCCCTTTCCTTACCCTCTGATAATGATGTATCCTACAGTGTTGGTTATTGGAGCCCTGAATATAAATTCATCTGTTTCTTATTCTGCTTTCCTTAATTTGAGGAGAGGAGAGACTATGACGGAATAGAATTCTGTGCTGATTAAGGAGCTTATTTAACACTGCAGGACGCCCTGGCAGGTCCCTCCTGTGCAAACTGCCAGGGAGAGCCTCAGGCTCACCACCCCCTGGTACTCGGGAGCTGTTCTTAGGGCACCTCCAAACTGTCTGCAGAGTGATGCCATGGATGTGACAGGGGCTGAGTGTATCCACAGCCCTTGTGACAGCTGTGTTGAGTACCCCCTGCATATTTATCTCGTGACTCCACTCTTTATTGAACACGGAAGATCCTAATTTACTCCCGTTCTCTGCATGTCTTGCAGCATAAAGGAGTAAGGAGAAAGGAGCAATTCTAGAGACTCCTTCTCTGGGCTTGTGTCCTTTCAAGTGCTTCCCAAGTGTGTCTTTAAGCCTTGTTTTGCGAGCCTATGTGTCACGTGTGGCAGCTACTCACCTTTGCTAGACAGCCTCAAGCTGAAGGCAAGAACAATCCTTGCAGTAATTCCCTTTCTCTTGGAACTGAATGGATTCAGAGAAAAGAGGTGTACCCCTCAGGTTGTTTCAAGAATCAGCTGCAATTACAACCAGGTTTATCTCCTCAGAAGTGGAACAGTTAAGTTAGGAATGTGGGTACCGTGGCGATCCCGCCATAGTCTGGGGAAGGAGGAGAAGAGGCCAGTTCTGCTGACTGGTGTAGGTTATATGGGGAGCCAGGTTGCTGAAATTTAAGTGCCTCACTTAAATGCTCAAAAAATGCCAAGCATCCAGTTTTCTGCTCTGCACCTTCTGGATACATGGACATTTAAATTGCTTAAATGTCTAAAATCCATTTAGTCTGATCTCAGCATATGTCCACACACCACTGGAGATGAAGGCAGGAGCTAAAGTTCTGTTCTGTAGTGGTTCCCCCGAAACTCGAGAATTTGCCTTCTGAGAATGTAACAAGCATTAGGTTTTTATGATATGTGAATCCCAGGAAGTCAAAGCCAGTTTGTTTGTTTGGCGACCCCAAACCCAAGGCCCTGTCTTTGGAGCTTATTTGAGATTTTTATTTTATACTGTGAAAGCAGAAATAATAGTGCTTCTTTAGGCAAACATCAAAACCCAGACTTAAATTAACATCTTTTAATTAGGCAAAGGAGAAATTGCTATTTGTACTGCATGTCAGAAAACACGTGTTGATGGGCAGCAGCTGTAGCTCGTCTGTTCCTTGGTCCTGCTGCAGCGTGTGTGCCATGCGGTCCGTGCATTGGGACCCCGCTCACATCCCCTTTTGTGCTGGTGGTCACTCTGCATCACATGCAGGGCACCTCTGCCGCTCTGTCCTCTCAATGTAGCAGCTAAAGAAACAGTAGAACATGTCCAATCAAGTGGCATATTCCCATAGAAGTTTCCAATTACTTTGTTTCATAGCCTGGCCTCCCAACTTTAGCTCACGACCTCACGAATCATCATAGAATCATAAAATGGTTTAGGTTGGAAGCAGCGTTAGAGCTCATCTTGTCCCACTCCCTGCCACGGGCAGGGACACCTTCCACTATCCCAGGTTGTTCCCAGCCCCGTCCAACCTGGCCTTGGATGCTTCCAGGGATGGGGCAGCCACAGCTGCTCTGGGCACCCTGTGCCAGGGCCTCCCCACCCTCCCAGGGAGTAAGGGTGGAACACTATTGTTAACAGCACAACTCGGGGTGGCTTTCTGTGATGACTTCAGTGTCTATCTGGATGCGAAGGGAGCATGCCAGGTGATGCATCGGGCTCTGCTCCGAGGGCCCAGCAGTGGCCCCAGAGGAACGGGCAGGGACTGAGCCCAGCAATTCCCCCTGCACAGGAGCCACAACTTCTTCTGAGCCCAGTCCCCGACCCCTGCACAGGCTGCCCAGGGAGGGGCTGGAGTCTCCCTCAGCGGGGATATTCCAGAGCCCTCTGGGCACAATCCTGAGCAGGGAGGTGGCACCAGTGACCCACTGTGGTCCCTTCCTGAACCGTTCTGGGATTCTGTGGTTTTGGGGTGATGCAGAAGACCACTTGAATCTGTTTTGAGGGAAATGGCCTTGTTTTCCAATGATTGAGCTAAATTTACAGTTGGCAATGCTATCCATCACTTCAAAGTACCTTGAAAAAACTCATACTGCCTACAGTCATATCTGGAACTCATAATCTACTACGTGTGTTTGTCTCTCTGAGGAAGGGAGGCACAGCACTGTTGTCCTGTTGTTACCAGTGAGCAGCAGAAACATGAGGAGTCTGTGGAAGAGGAGGTAGTTAAGACAGAGCAAGGCTAAGGGAAGAGGAGGCAACTTTAGAAGGGGAAGAAAGTAGTTTGTCCTTGTTATCTGCAGGAGATAGAACAGAGATGTTGACGTTTTATACTGCAGCCAAGGAGATGCAGATGGCTGCTGTGAGGAATAAATGGTGGGGCCTGGAACAGCCAGCCTTGGGAAGCCCTGCAGCTGGGGCAGTGTCTTGGAAACATTACAGTAGGATACAGTTAAAAAACTAGGGCGATTGATGATACGATGTTTTGAGAACCCTTCTCGCCCTGTAAGACAGGACTGACTGGATTACTCATGCTTGGAGTCACAGGTTAGCTTCTCATTCCAGGACTTGCCTCTTTCCCATGCTGAAAAATGCATAATTTACACATCAAGTCTGGGTAGAGATTTACCCTTGGGTGATTCATACAGGCTAAATTCAGGCATCTAAATTGAAAGGAGCATGGAGCATGGTGGTTAGGGCCAGGTAGCTCAGAAGTGTTTGAAGGATTATTTTTCTTTTTATGTTTTGAATAGCGACTTTGGGCTTGGGAGTCTCCATCTGGTTTTGCTGCCATCAATGTGAGCTACCACTGAGCACAGCAGTGAGCTCCCCAACAGCAAAATTAGCTGAGGTCAAGCTGGGGACCATCTCTTCTTCCACTGCAGCAATAGTCTGGGCACCCCAAATCTTTTAACCACCAATAAAAGAGAGAATCCACAATAAAAGGCATTTTGTTTCCTTTAGACTTTTACTGGAATGATGAATAAGCTTTACAAAGTGATAACTGAAACCCGAATCTTGTTGATTTATTTGAAATGACTACAGGAAATCAAGATATCCTGCAGGTCTGTTCATACCAATAAACTGTGAGTTTCTCTTCCTCTGCAGGAAAATGTACAGTGATAACCTTGTAGGAAAGGTTTGGATTTCTCTTAGTAACAAGGTGGGTGTGTGTCCAGTGTGCAGCGTTGGCTGGAACTACTTAGCATGCTCAAGTGTAGAGACTGAAAGAAATCAAGAGTTGTTTACTGTATCTGTAAGTGTGGATCAATGGCTTGTTAATCCATGCCAGCCTCACTAAAATTAACAGTGTCTGAAAGAATAAATGATTTTATGGTGATGGATAATCCACCTAGAGCAAGACACTATTAGAGAAGATGTAGAACCTGGGAGTGCAGGGGAAGTAGTTCATTTGAGAGGAGAAGGCTGTTGTCAGCAAATGCTTTTGCAGGTAGTTATGCATTTTGAATTACTGTGGAGAGAAAGGGCAGGAACATCAGCTGACCTGGCCTGGCAGAGTTGTGTGACTTCAGCAGAGATGCAGGGATTTACATCTGCTGAGGATCCAGGTCTGATCCAAAGACGGAGATCAAGTCCATGAAGAGACTTCTGATGATTTCAGTGGATTGAGATTTCCAGTCTATAAACTCCCACATCTCAGCCTCCCGAGCCTCACCGCACCCCCAGCATTCCTAAGGTGTGAATATTGCTCTCCTGAACACTGGAGACTCCAGTGACCCTCCTGGAACAGCTGAGCACCTCATCTCCCTGGAGATGCTTTATTCATGTGTTCTGTCTGTATCCCACTAGTACTGTGTTGATATTGAGGTAAGTCAGGGCCCAAAGAATTAGATTAAAGGGTAGGGGCAAGAAGAAAGCTCTTCCTCAGTTCCCTGTAACAGAATTCCTTATTGGCTCATCCCATGGAGATGTTAATACTCCCCACATAAACTTAATTGTGTAAGAATGGCCACACCAGATGAGACATTCTCCTCTCCAAAAACATAACCTGGTTTGGAGTGTGACACATGAGTATATTTTGACTTTCTTTTTCCTTGTGCTTTTTCTCTGTGGGGTTTCAGGATGCTGGATTGGGCTGTGGTTGTGAAAAGAGTGCAGTGCCCTTCCTGGCCTGTCCCAGTTCTCTGCTGTACAGAAAGGAGACAAGTTGTTGTGTTGTACTTTGTAAAGACAGGCTGGGAGCCCCTCTGAGTTCCTGGCATAAGTTATGAGATAGGAATACGTACAAGGACTTTTTTTTGAAGTTGCACTCCTAAGAAGAGTAAATGAGAGTAATTCTTCGGGGCCTCAATATTCAGATCACAGCTCCTTGCAGACAGGTCTGTTGTTGCTGTAATTAGGCTTAGTTTACAAAATCTTTCACTAGCATTTTACAAATTGCCTGGTGATTTTGTAAGTGCCCAGTTACCCTTAAGACAAAACCATTAGAGACTGTGATGCTAGAGGCTTGAGCAATTGTGACTTAAAAATCTTAGGTAAGAGTACTTAGCCTCAGTCAGACCCCAACTGTGGCTTGTGATTAGCAGTGACAACGTGTGGCTGTCCTCTCCACCTCCAAAACCTGCTACAACCTCTTCACCAAAAGCCACTGGAACAGTAGATCTGTCTCTTTAATTAGAAGTGTATTAATAAATCCATCTTGTTCTCTAATCTCCACACACATAGCACAGTGATTCATTAGCACAGGAAGAGACAATTTAGATTTTCTCAGATAATAGCAGCTGTCACTAATCAAATTAAAGGAGGAAATGCAAATCTGAAGTTGGACAAACTGGTCTGGCAGGGAGGAAGGCAACAGGCTGGTGTGAAGGACCTTCTGCACAGCTGAAAGGAGGACAGGGGCAGAGGAAATTCCAGGGGCATCAGCAGCTCCTCACCAAAGGAATTGTCCCAGTGCAGGGACAGATTGTGCCCCACTGCTGTCCCCATGTCTAGAGCCTGGATGCTCTTGCTGACATGTACACCTTCAGTGGGGCTTTGAAAGGTGCAGAAATAGCTTGTGCACACAGTGCTTGGTGCAAAACCTCCTCTCTTAACACAGAAACATTAGGGTTTGTACCAAGAATATATTTTTCAGCAGTTATCAGGCTTCACTTGCCAAGGGGTATGCTCACATCCTCAGTGGAAGCCCCTCAGGGGGCTACACTACCTGGACAAACAGGAAAAAAAAGGGTAAAAAAGAGAGTTGTACATAGCTTTTCTGAGTGAAAAATGCAATGTTTGTTTGGGTCTTCTTTTGTTTGGGTTTCTTTTTTTTGTGGTGGTGGTGTTTTTGTGGTTTTTTGTAATATGTTGATGGCTTGGCTGGTACTAGTGCTAAGCAGCATGAGCTGCTGCTGCCATCAGTCCTCATCAGCAACAGAGAACCATCCAGGCTGCACCAGCAGCAGCTCCAGCTCAGGGGCTTCTCCCTGACAGGCATCAGGAGCAGATACCTGAGACTGTGAGTGTTGAAACCCCTGACAGACAGACGAGGAGCAAACACCTCACAGGAACCCACACTGAAGGGAAATTTTAAGATCTCTTCCTCCATTTTGACAGCCATTGACTTTAGACAGCCATGATGGGCATGTGTATTTCCAACGCCTTTTAAAATCTTTTTGCTTTTCCTTCAGGAGCATCCCATGTCAATGAGTGCTGTAGGCTAATCACAGTATAAAAATATTTCTTTTTGTGGCTTTGAATTTTTGTCCTTTCAACTTCCTTGAAAGCTCCTCGCTGGTGTGCTGTGGCAAGAACTAAAGGTCTCATAGTCCCTTTCCCAAATATTTTTTGTGGTGTGATCCATTCCTGTTTGTCCCCATTGTAAAGCAGTGGCTTACCAACTGGTTTTTATGTATGAAGAGGTATTTTGTTAGTTGGTTTAGCTCCACGTGGAGGATGGGACACTCAGGGCCACGGCCACCCACTGCCAGTGGCAAGAGGGCGCAGACCATGTGCAGGGCTCTGACCCTGGAGGCGGGCGTTGGCAAGGAATCTTCACGTATCTTCCTGGTTCCAGTTTTGATAAATAGATGAAGGCTCTCTCATTTTGGTAGTGTTATAAGGAATCAGATGTTTGGGATAGCAGGAGAAGCATGACGTGGCCTGTCCCCAGGCCTTGCTGCCACTCGTGCTGTGTGGTTTTGGCCATTCCACACTTGTGCCTTGTGCTTTACCCTGAAGCAGAGCAATTTTGAAGGTTTGCCTAATGTCCAACATTGCCTGTGTGTACTGAAAGCAGGAGATCAAAGGAATGAAAGTGCTCCCTTTTCTAGCACTTCAATGATATGAGAAATTAAAATATGAATTAATCTAAGCAAGATGAAAATGCAGATTTCGAACAGAGCTGCTGGAGTCACCTTGAACTTGTGCCTAGTGCTCTCTAGCCTGGGTGATTAAGGACACTTACAGTCTGTTAAAAAACTTGTCATTATAATGTGAAATAACAGAATTATAGAATTGTTTAGTTTGGAAAAGACCCATAAGATCAAGTCTAACTGTTAGCTCAGCATTGCCAAGTCCACCAGTGAACCATGTCCCTAAGGGCCATATCTTTTAAATCCCTCCAGGGATGGTGACTCCACCACTTCTGGTTCCCACTCCTGGGCACCCTGTTCCAATGACTGGCAGCCCTTTTGGTAAAGAATTTTTCCCTAATAGCCAATCAAAACCTCCCCTGGTGCAACTTGAGGCCGTTCCCTCTCATCCTTTCCCTGTTCCCTGGGAGCAGAGCCCACCCACCCCCCGCAGCTGCCCCCTCCTGTCAGGGACTTGTGCAGAGCCAGAAGGTCCCCCCTGAGCCTCCTCTTCTCCAGGCTGAGCCCCTTTCCCAGCTCCCTCAGCTCCTCCTCATCAGATTTGTGCTCCAGACCCTTCTCCAGCTCTGTTGCCCGGACTCATGGGCGAAATGGGGTTGAGTTACTCAGAGAAAGGAAAGACAGGAAAAGAGGAATGTGTTATCGTGGCACTTATGTTTATATTGACTATAATAATCTGCCTTCAAAGAGGGAGATACTGAGTCAGGTCTGACCCTTGAGAAGGATGTGAGATTGCTCCTTCCCAGAATGTGATGGAGGTGTTTGAGAGAGACCTTTTGGGCCAGGACCAGGGCAAGCCAAGCATGGGGAGAGCTCAGAGAGTGGCAGGGAGCTGGTGACTGTGGCTCAGGGACAACAGCCTCAGCAGTGGCACACAGAAAAGGTTCCTAGATATCCTGGCTGCCTGCACTCCAGCAAGCTGCTGAGCACTGCTTTGAGAGAAAGCTTTAAGGAAAGGGATCTATTCCACAGGAACACAGTGGGAACCCCTATCTTATCTGCAGTCCTGAGTATTGTAAAAAGAAAAGCTGTTAGTTCTATTTCCTATGTACAGAAAACCTCACTGGGGTGTCCTAGGAGAGAAGGTCTGGGCAGATGGAGCACAGAGATGTGACTGCCTTGGTTGCTGTCACAGCAGTGTTTCTCAGTGAGTTTACAGTACAATTTTTAAGACATTTTCGTTGTACGCAGAGAATGTCATTCAATACCGGTCATTTTACATTGCATACTGCATTCAAAACATAAGAGCTTATAAAGACAATTTGTGTTTACTACACATGGTTGTCAGCTTTGCCAGGCACTAACTCCCGAATCTCTTTTTTTTTTCCCTTAGCCTGAGAACCTCAGACATTATTAAGTGGTCTGAAATATGTTCTAAAACATCTCTGCTGTGAACTGCTCTTTCTTTCTGGTCCAGCCAGGAAATACAGCAGTGGAAGAACTCAGGCCTGTGGGGACAGTACCTCCTCTCCCCTGGAGGACAGCAGAATTGATGAGTGGAACTCATCGCTGGACTGTGAAAACCAGAATATTCTTCAACTTGAGGTAGACGTTAGTCTTTTTATCCCCTCATAAAACCGTGATGGGCAGAGGGCTCATTGCACTGCTGCTTGGGTATTCTAATATGAGTGAAAACATTTCCAAGTGGCTGTTGGGAGTTCCTGGTTCTGGAATGCCAAACTGAACTTTTTTCAGAAAGAAACATATTTTCACAGCAGCTGTGGAGGTTTGGTACTTTCCACCTATCCTAATAAGAAAACTTATTGGAAACAATAATGCACTGGGAGAAGTAATGCTCATTATGCCAATATGCTGCATGTAAAAATGTTCAATCGCTTTCCCTCAGCTCCATTACTGATTATTTTTAACCGTAACCATCAGTAAAGATCCAGTGCAGTTTCCACTGACATGTGAAAGCTTTTTAACTGTAGCTGGTGCTGAATTAGTTCCTAAATAAACCTGTAGTCATCACTTGAAAGGACTGTGCTAAGTATATTATAATGGAAGTCATAATAAACACATTTCCCTGAACTAATGCTAGAGGATCAAATGCATCAGATTCCTGTGTTAGCCACTGAGCCAAGAGAGGGAAATGGAATTGAAACATCTCTTCTGTCATTTATACATGGGAGTGAGAGACATGCTTTCTCATTATAGGTACTTTAGGGCTATGTTTAAATGAAACGCCTTCTGTTGGCTCGCCCTTGAACTCTGTCCCCTTCGTCCAATTAAGCAGAACTCTGTGAAAGAGAAAAGTAGCTCCAAGCTTGCCCTGCAAACTGTAGAGACTCAGCTCTAATCCTGCCATCAGGAGGGGTTTGAAAAGTTTAAATGAATTGTCTGTGGAAAATTAATTATGAAGCAGACAAGTCTGCCTTTGTGGCAAGTGGAACTGATTCAGCTGTGGAATGCCTCCTCTTCGGAAAGTTATATTTGAGGTCTACGGCAGCAAATACTGGGAGAGAAACAAAACAACTTTCTACTTCATGATAGGCAAAGGACCAGCCAGAGCTGCTTGCAGCTCACTGACTCGATGCTTCAGCTGCTGATAGCGGTTCTCTTGCTGTCATGTCTCGTGCGCTGATGTGCTCTAGACATTCTGGTAAACTCACTGTTCCTCCTTCACTCTGTTATTTTTGTGAGAACTTGAATTTAGTTGACAGTGCAAGTTACTGCAGCATATACAATAACCCTTCATAACCCCAACTAGCAGTGATTTCACTGGAGTCCTTATTTAATTATGTAAAAATGTTATTGACCATTCACAAATGGTCCCTGACACCACAGGATGTCAGGTATCATTGATGGGAGAATCTCATTAACTTTAGTAACCACAGAGTTAGACCTAAGATCTGGGTAAGACTTAACACATTTGAGGGTGTGAGCACTGGACCTGCTTATTACAGAATATTGCCCAGTCTTGATGCTGTCAGAGGTCTCCACGCAGCTTGATGCCAGCTTTACCTCTGCTAGGAGAAGCGAAAACAAATCCAGTGTTCATTGTAGGAAATTGCAGTGATACAAGGGAAGAGGAATAAGGAGACATTTTCAGATATGAACCCATTCTGGATATACTTTTGCAGATATTAAGAAACCAGTGTCATCATGAGAGTGATTAGACATGACCAGAGGACCAGAGAGGTTATGGGATCTCTGCTAGTGGAAATATTGGAACTAGACCAGGTCCTTGGCAATCTGATCTAGCTGAGACAGCTTGGAGCAGGAGGTTAGCCTAAAGGCTTCCGAGGTCCCTTCACACCTAAATTATTCACTAGTTTTGTTTCTATCCCATAGACAATCAGTAGTGAGAGAATGTATGACAAATAACTATCAGCGTAAACGTATTCTGGTTGGTGGTGTACATTTAACACTCTCCAGAGCCTGAAGATCATTCAGAACAAAACGAATCCTCAGTGAAACAAGTTAGTGTCAACAGCAAGTAATTTGGCTTCCTGTGCATCAGGTATCACCAAGGGAGCAGAGGCAATGCAGTCCTTCAAATCATTAAATCTCAGGTTTGAACTATGTACATTTTTCTCTGAAAACTGAGCATTGACTCAGTGTCTGACAATCTCTGAGTGTCCTGGCATGACAAATAAAAGATGGAAATGTGAATTGCTCTGGAAGACCACCTTCGCTCTAAGCATGTACCAGTCACCTCATCAGCTGCACTGAGCTGTGCCCAGTCGTAGAGAAGAGATGAACCGTGTAAACTCAACATCAGGAAGGAGTTTTTGGCTTCTTCTTTCGCTTGTTTTCCTTGCTTCCTCCATGATTTCTTTTTTTTTTCCTTCTTCTGGGGATATTTTTCACAGTTGTGTGATACTTGATAGGACACAATTGAGCAATAAAGCAAAAATTGTTGCAGAGTCATTTTAGTGAAGTGACATTAAAGTTGTCATTTATTTGTTGTCATTTAATTGACAGCTTGAATTAGGGGAATGTGTCAATGGATTTCTCCTGCTGGGGATGGGGAAAGGACATAATGTCATATGGTGATGGAGAAAGGAAGCACTTTAGCTTTTCTCCATTGCACAGGAAACATTGTCTTGCCATAATGTTCCACTGAGGCGTGAGTAGTCCTTGGCTCTACAAGAGAGGAGGAAAACAGTCTGTTCGTTGTTAAATCTACCCGAGTAGCAGCATTAGTCTTCAGGAAGCCTTTTAATAAAAAAATCTGTTCAGAAGGGAAAGGTGGTTATGGAGCTGAAGAACTTGGTGGTATTTCTTGTTCTCATTGCAGCCCAAACAGTGATAGAGAAAGAGGAAAGGCAGAAGCGGATGAAACTCCACTTTTGAATGGTCAAGCAGCTGCAGCAAAGAGAGATTTGCTTACAGAACCACATGGCACAGGCAAACAGGAGGTCAGACTGAAAACCAGGGAACACAGCTCATCAGGGGAGTAACTGGTCAGAAAGTAGGAGCAGTGGAATGAGTGGGGATTCACAGAGCATGTTGCAGTTTTTACTTTCCCACATCTTCCATTTTATTGTCACATAAGGTAGCATTGAGATGATTTTTAAACAATGCAGGTCTCATGCTAAAACTTACCACAAGTGATTTGCTCTGAGGTTTTTCAGAGCAGCACCACAAAAATCCCAGAGAAGCCTCTCCTGCCTTGCCACCTGTATTCGTAGACTTGTACAGCAAATGTTGTAATTACAAGTTGGTACAAGTTAAATTAATTGCCCACTAGTCTGTTTTTAATTAGAATCAGGCAAGCTTGGTAATCTTCTAACATGTCCAGGAGAGCTGGATGAGCGTGTAAGTGCACCCATGCATTTTATTGATTTGAGTTAAAAATTCAACTCCTGAAATGAGACCCATAACAACCAAAGCACGTTCTGGGATCTGAGAGTCTCTTCCGCACACAGAGTACCAATGCTTCCAAATTTCCTTTTCTCTGGATACAGAATAAAACCAAGAATATTTAACAGTTAATACCCAGTATCTTATTTTAGAGAAACAATTTTTTAATAATAGTTAGAGACATTGTTTTATAATTGCATATTTCATACCAGGGATGTAACAGTCACCACCATGAAAGCACCTCTGAGACACAGAGGGTGAAATGCATCCCTCCTCCAACTCAGAATGAAATCTGTCCCACCAATTTGAAGCCTGGCACAGAAATAAATGTCATCTAGTGGCTTTGGCGGAGTTTGCAATATATCTCACATTTTCTGTCATAGTTACTGGAAAACACCAAGGTATCTCAGAAATCCTGGCAGGGGATATTGATTGGGAAACACTGGAGGAGGCCTGAGTTTAAATGCAAGCAGTGTGTATCAAAGGAGCTGCTGATGGTTACAGCACATGCTGACAGCATGGATGGGGCACAATGCAAGGAAGTAACTCCAAGATTGCTGAAACAGAGCCAAAGAATGGCACAGACAGTGCAGGAGTTCCCAGTAAGACATGATTAACCTGCCCCAGTCTGGGCTAGATTCTGGCCTCCCTGCACAGGAGGCTGTGGGGACATCAGGCTGGGCTGGGCCTGTCTCATATGAGATAACAGCCATCACAAGAGTCAAGTCATATCTAGCTGAACTGCCTGGGAAGCTTTTTGCTGTCATGCCCCAAAATACTTCACTGAGACAAGTAAGCACCTTAATATGGATTTAGATGCCTATCTTTTAAGCACCTAAGATCAAAAATCAGGCTGCAGGTTTGATCTCCCGTGTCTTGTGTTTCCTCTCTGCTGTGATGAGTGAAGCCTCACTCTGTGGCTGCTGTGTCCCTGGAGGAGAAGCTGTCTTCTATGTCTCTAAAACCCAGTTGAGGTAAGGTCAGACCTGGCCAGTGGCACAGAGCCTGGGCTCTTATGGGGTTAATCGTTATAGGGAGGGGTAGGAAGTAGGAAGGCTGGACTGGCACAGGCATCTCATTCCCATGACTTTTCTGAGACCAAACCACCCTTAACCTGCATGACTGGGGATAGATTGCCGATGGCTTTGTGAGGGTAGGAGAAAGCAATTCGTAGAGGGTAAACTCTGGGGGACACCACTGTTCTGCTGGTTACTCCTTGACTTGGAGGGCCTTTTTGCAGTGTGTGATCAAGGCCCCTGCTCCACAGGCCTGACCATTGTGCCTCCTTGTTCCGGCACTGTGAGTCCCCTCAGAGCATCAGTGTCATCTCCTAAATACACGAGGATGCCCCGTTAGCCATTATTACAGCTCTCTCCTTCCCCAGCTCTTGGAAAGCTTAACAGGATTTCTCCTGTGTCTCCTTTATGCTCAAAACTTTGCAGCAGATTTCTTCTGTTTCTGTGGTGCATCTGCTTGGAGGAAGTGTTTTCTTCTTTCCAGGTTTCTTGTGTCTTTTTGTAAGTGCATTTCCCACTCTGCTCTGCCATGTTGCACTGCCAGGCTGGTTTTCTTCTTCCTTTTTAATACTGTAAATGTGTCTTACCCTCATTAACCTCCTGGTTGGTAAAATAAGAACCACAACACCGACATGTTTATATGAAGCTGACTTATTATCCAAGACTGGAATAACAAGTGTATCTATGGAATGAGACTGTGGGAAGAAGCATGAAGGACAGGTACTAATTGCCCTTTAAGGAACTCAAGCCTAATGCTCTCCTGCTGTTAATTCCTCATTTTTTCTGATCTCCACAGTCACGGTAGTAGTGCAGTTTGAGGAGGTCAGGGCTATATTGGCTTAAAAATGATAAATGCTTTAATAAACGGATCTGTACAGCTGGTGTCAAAGTGCAACAAAGAAAAGACAGGCAGCTGGTCGTGCTGGGACAAAGGGCTGCACTTCGGCCGGGAGGCAGCCCCGTTTCATCTGCAAGCCAAAGTCCCTGTTGCTCAGGTATCTCTTCTTGCCTAATTAAATTGTCTGTGTGCTTAGGTGGAGAGAGATGCAAAGTGCAGCAGCAGTGTACAGTGCTTACATAACCTGAGTGATTTCTGCGGCAATCATTGGAGGAGTTAGCTAATGGCAGGGTACGGCAGCCTCCCGCTGAGTTTCCATTACCTTGTAATTTTCAGCTTGTTCACTGTTGCAAGAATGCCCCCGTCTTGTAATTCCTCCAGCATTCATGTCTCATCTTCTCCAGGCTTGAAGTACATAAGATGCTTTCTGCAGGGGGATTTATTGAGATAAGTTATTGAAGTCGAGCTCTGAGGCAAGCATCCAATATTATGCTATTCATCTCTGAATTTATGTTTCTTCTTTCTTTTGAAGGTCTAATGTAATCACAAACAATTTGTTTTGTATATGTTTAAAAATTCATCATTTTCTTGTACAATGGAAAAAACAGCACTTGTAGCTCATTAGTGGTGGGATTCACAAAACATCTGGCTTTTCCTTTTGATGTAGTTTCTGTGTGACTAAAATTCTGCCTTCATTTTGAGTGGTTCAAATGTGGAGGTAAAATCACTCTGCCAGAAACTCATTGCATGTGCCCATGAGTCAACCTGTCTAATCTTCCAGTTTGAGACAATTATCTTTTTTTTTTTCCCCTCTGTCATATTCTGATCATCTTCCTGGGATATGGGAGAAACCCCTTCTGCTGACCCTCTCACAGGGAGGGTCTCTGTTCCTTGCCTCTTTCTTCTGTTAGACCCCCCAGAGCTCCCTGTGCTCGGTGCTGTACAAATGTTTTGGAGCCCAGAGCCTGGTACTGAACTTCCAGCTTTCAGTAAGTGAGAGAAAGGTGGTAGGATTGTCCCTGCCTGACAGCTGTGGGTGTTAATAGAGATTTCAAGGGCCAAGCACATAAAAATTCCACTGGGTAGCAACTGAATTCAGTGCTTCTGGAATAAACCAGACTGTGAGCAATCTGGCCAACCTCACTTGGGATATCTGTGGTTGAGCTGGGAATTAACCAAGCCCTCTTCTTCCGATTCCTTAACCACGAGCCAACCACTTATTTTTGAGGAGCTGACATTTGACTGTAAGCTGAATGTTCAGAAAGAATAAAGAGACCCCAGGAGCCACAGCAGATGAAGAGTCAAGTGCTGATCACAAGGACAACTACTGGGGTAAAGCATGGGCAAGGTCTTTAGGGCTTACTCCAAAGCACACCAGAGTCAGAAAAAGTCTCTTCGAAATGTCAGGTCAGGAACTTACTACTGCTGTGTCAGATGTTAGAACTGTTGCAGCTGTGTGCTGCTAACATAATAGTGATTTTCTTCTAGGGCAACAAATCACACTGCCCAGGTTGATAGGGAGAAAAATGTGACCAGACAGCAAAATTTCCAAATTTACAGAAATATCCCGGGTCTGCAAAATCTACTTTAGGCAGGATGTATTTTCCTTTGCACAGGGTTAATAATATTGTTGAACTATTCAGCTGCTCCTGATAAGAGAGCAGCTGTAAGCTCCACAAAGCCACACATAAAATTTCGGAGGAGGGTTTTCTGCCCAAGTGACTCAGCAGCAGCTGACAGCCCCTGATTCCACCTCCTGCCATGTCTGTCAGTCTGGGCAGATTTGTTCATTTGTAGAGCTTAATCCACTTCCAGCCTAGTGGAAACTTCAGAAATTCAATGGAGATCTGTACCTGCCTGGGATGGCTGCTGCAGGGCTCAAGATGCAACTGACCTCTTTTTGTAGAAGTGTCTGTTTCCAGATAAACGCACGGAACGATGCGAGGGCTCTCGGGTCACTGGGAGATGAGTAACACTCATCCTGGGATCAGCTTCATCCAGTGGATGGATGCATGCACTGCTGCTGAAGCACAGCCGTGTGCTGCTGGTAGTGGATCACCTCTGCCTCCAGTTGCACCTATTTCCCTCATTACTCATAACCTCCTGTATCTATCCTGGTAGCCTGGCAGGTTGCAGTTTACATTCCTGAGGCAAAAACCTCATTTCCAAGGTGCATCCACTAGTTACAGTATCCTGAAAACAGGTTTCACTGGCATGGTCCATCACTTGCAGTCTCCAGCTGTTTGATCTCCCCCGTGGCAATCATGTCAGATGGAAAAAAATGACTTTCACAGTGGAATCTGTCTTTCCAAAAGGGATTTACAGGCAGTGAAAAGTCAAGCTGCCATGAAGCTGTGTGAAAGCTGCTGATGGGGGTTGTGTCACAAATGAGTGTTTTAGGTCACTTAAAGAATTGCTGGCAAAGGTATCAGCAAAAGCAGGTTCAATATAAAGGAGAAAGCATGACAAAGTTAATGGGCAAGGTTCACTCTACTACTTACTAGGTGGTTAAACACGCAAAGAAAAAGCAAACTAAAATCTAAAATCAATCAATCTAAAACCAGAATCAGCCTAAAAATTGTCTTTGTGAAGGTTGGGGGAGGTGGAGGGTGGGAGCAGAGAGGTGAAGGGGTGAGGATAGGTAGGGTGAGGGTAAAAAGGAATATAAGAGACCCTCTGGTCGAGGCACAGGGTTCAGAGTGCACCCCCTTGCCAAACTGAGCCCCGGACTTGACCAACAGTTTAGGCCTAGAGGTTTAACAGCACTTAAACCTCTTATTAAACCTAACAGCTCTTATTCAATAGCTTAAGTTTAACAACTTACAAAGGATTTGTGTAGAATTTACTGTAGCACGACAGGAACTCACAGGCCTCATTTACTTACAATCTAAAGAATTTAATAATTAGGAGAGCAATATTCATGTACATTTGCTGTGGCACGCTCTCACTCGCACACACACAGACCTAAAGAGTCTGTACAAGGTACCAACCTGTGAAAGAATTCCCCTCGAATTCAGCGAAGCGCTCACATTGAAAGCCTTTGGATCTTCCCAATGGGCAAAGGGTTGAGCCTCGGGCAGCGGGGGGATCAGCCCAGGATCCATCACTGTCGTTCAGCAGGTCCTCCAAGTACGGCAAACTTGAGATTTCCTGAGGTGGGAGAGGCCCCAGCAGAGGGAGGTCGCTGGTGGCAGCTGCTGCGGCCCAGGAGAGCTCCAAGGGTCTCACTCGGGACCGCTGTTGGTAGGGTCAGGAGAAATGGGCTTTAGTCACAGTCATTCTCCATCCTGGCTGCAATTCAGGTTGGTCACTTCCTTAGAAATTTCGATAACAGAATTATTATTCCAGGCTTGTTATTCAGGAGAGAAAAATAAGTTTCCAAGACTTGGTTAAAAAGCAGGAGCTCGTCGGACAGCAGCAGTTCCTGAGAACTGACAGTGTTTCTGATAAACTCAAGAGGAGCTGAGCCCAGGGGCTCTTCATCAAGAATGAGGCCTAATGAGCATTTATGAGGTCATAGTATGGCCTGGGGAGGGGGGGGGATACACCAGCACAGGCTGGCACAGGAGTCAGGTGCCAGGACCTCAGAGCCATCCTGGTCAAGTACAGCGTGGACACAGTTAGTGAGATCTGGGTTTCCGGCTCCTACGGCCCCTTTCTAAAGTCTCTCTTGAAATATTCCATCTGGTCAAGGGGCGTCTCTCCCCATCCTGTTTTTGGGCTGGCTGCCTGTCTATGCTCTTACTACTTACAAAGGATGACTCAGGGGTCGTGTCAGGAGTCTGAGCTGTGGAGAAGCCCAGGCTGGTCCTTCCAGCCTCCCCTGCCAAGCCTTGCCGGCCTCAGGAGGAGGTCAGTTCAGACACCCATGCCAGCAGGGCTGGTAGAAGCTGCAGAGCTCGGGTGGCTCCAGTCCAGCTGTGGCTGTGGACACAGCTGAGGATGGGTCTCCTCATCCCCCAGCCGCTTCCCAGCATCTGGGAGGTTCTGTTTCACTGTATTTAGACATGGTTGAAAGGGACCAACTGCAAAACACCAATTTCAGCTGTGAATTTGGACCGTGGTTTTGGAGCTGAGTTTATTTCCTTGTCACTGAGTATGTCTGGAGGAGGCTACTTCTTCTATTTAAAAGATTTTTACGTGCATTTAACACTCATGTACATAATTATTAATTTTTCTTTCCTTGCTGTGAGGTACCAGCTACTTATCTGCTCAAACAAAATTTTTCCAAAACCTATGTTACTCAGCTATGGGTCCAGTCAGTTAAAACTCTCAGAGGCATTTGTGAAGTTGGAACAAAATTCTCCCAATAGTGCAGCTTGAAGATGCACACCAGAAACTACTAGGCCCCATACCATGACCTTGATAGAGACTATAATTACAAGTGGATTATATGGCATAGAATTAACCCATAGTTAACATTTTTGTATAAAAAAATACCAGGAGTCATCATAATCAGTCCACCAGAGAAAAGTAACTTTTATAAAAAAACCAGTCTATATTGCATTTATAATAACCTGGCAATTACAAAATGCCTCCTGCTTTAAAAAAAGCAACCCTGTGTTTTGGTCTAAAAGTTTACTTTTCATAATCTCTTTTGGATGAGAAATGGTAATGTTGGCTCTTGTGTTACTTAGGACACCCTCTGAAGTGGTGTCCCTCTGCCTACCCCTGGAATTTGTACTCTGGGAAATTTCCTAAAGGTTCAGGAAGGCAAAAGTTGTTCTACCCAAGTGAGCCTTTGAGAAGAGTAAAAATGTGTGCACCAGGTTTGATCCTGATGTAGATAAATGTCCCAGTTCTACTGAGGGCAATAGAGTTGCTTCACTCATATTTACTCAGAATTATTTACCAATTTCTTTGGTAATTTATTTTGGAGATCAAGAGTATTATTTCCAGAATATGATAAAACATCTGATCTGAAAGTTTATCTAGTTATTTGTGCCTTATGTTAAGTATATTTTGGAATTCTCTGAATGCACTGCAGTTTTACTAGCCAAAATGGATTTGTGTTTTAAATGAAGTATAATTTGGAAAACTTCTGCTTCTACGTCAAAGGCTTCTAGTATTGGCCAGATCATACTCTGATATTAGTTAGAGACCCCTCATTTGTGACTTGGCACAGAGGAGATCATGTACACTCCCAAATCCTTTGATCTGAATGTGGCCAGTATGTCCTTCAGCCCGTGTGTTTGTCACACTGGGGTCCTAATGAGTCTTTGCTGCAAAACCAGATTCTCATGTACATCTTCCCCTGGAAAGGGAAGTTTGGAGAGATTTCCACAAAGCAGATGGTGAGGACACTGTGTTGTGTATCACCGTGGAGAGCAAAGCACAGCTAGCTCTGGAATACAGCAACCCTAAAAGGCAGGAAAATAGGAAAACTCAGCACAGCACATACTGCTGTGTGATAGACTCGAGAGGCCATTGTTTAATGTTGAGGTCTTTGTTATTTTGCTCCAACATGCAATAAACATCTGTAGAGGGCCTCTCTTAGGCAGCAGACTCAGAGGGTGCTCAGAGCGGTTGGTCTGAGCCTGCAGCCACCCTGTGCTGTATTTGACACATCTGTGACATTCTCAGCACATGGTGGGTGTGGAGCCAGGCTGGGCTTGGCCCACCATGGGCTCCCGTGGCCCTGAGGCCTCTCAGTCACTATCCACTCCTGGCATGGGGGCCAGGCTGTGCCTGGCCAGGGCAGCTCTGCAGCTCCTGGAACAGTTTTGGGGTTTGCTTCCAGCGCCCAGTTCAGCGGCAGATACAGGGGTGAGATGGCCCTGGGAAGGGCATCAGGCTGGGAGCTCACACGTTCAGTGACAGGAGAAGGCTCCTTCCCCCAGGGACAGAGAATTTGTGTAGCATCATGTTTCTCAGTGCTGTGTTTTCATTTGTACAGCTCAGTTTGTTTGTAAGATAACCCCATCTGTCTCCTACGCAGCTTCATCTCCCCACCTGTGCTTCTGGTTTGTCTGGGGCTTACCTGAGGACTCAGGTTAAAGGAACAGTATTTGTAAAGGGAAACAAGTTGCCTGAGGTGTTATTTAATCTGTGTCAACTGTTTAACATGAGGGGTTTCATTCATTTATTTATTCATCCATCCACTTATTTTTTACACCTTCCTGTAAACACATGGCTGCAATCACTGTGAGGTGCTGCAGTTTGGAGCACTACCCTGGCAAAACATGACAGCTTTTGTCTTTCCTCAGAGCTCCCAGAGCTTCAGATGGAAGAAGATGAAGAATTAGAAAGTGATCTCATTATCCTCTATTGTGCATTAACAAAACCCTGGCACTAACACAGTGAATACAGATGGATGTGAAAATAATTGCTTAGTGCAAGTCAGATTTGGATTTTTCCTCTCACTTTATTATCTGGATGCTGAAGGGAATATTAGTGAATTGTGGCATGGGAAAGTAGGTCAACATCAAACCTGGATGGAGGGGAAATGTGGTCAAAAAGTACAAGACTGACCCTCTTATAGCGGGCAATTGAAAGATACGCTGAAATTACAGCCAGAATGATCTGACAGCTCTTCCTCTGCTTGCGCTTTTGAAGAGCTTGGCAGTGAAACTGTTGTGTAGGCATGCCCTTAAAAAAANAAAAAAAAAAAGGAAAAGAGAAAGAACCCTGTATTGATTTAGACAGAAAAGTCAAATGTTTCTGTTGCTGCAACTGTGATAATGAATTCAAAAATATTTCAGGAGCTTCTGGCTCTCAACATGACACGCCAAGGGGATATGTGTCCTGGAGGAGAAGCTCCCCAGTGTGGCAGGGAGTGGTGGGAGAGGATTGATGACCGTGCTGCTGAGCCATGCACAATGCTCAGCATTGGGAGGGCTTTGCTCTAATGAAACCTTCAACCCTCCGCTGCCTTGCAGCCCCTGAATGGCAGCTGCCAGCACTGAGGAGAAGCTCGGCACAATAGAAGGGTCAGACTGAAAAAGTGGAACTGGACTTAAAAAGTGGTAGAGGTAAGGGGACAATAAGAATGTAAGAGAAAAAGTTGGGGGGTTTTTTTTGCCTCTGGTAACAGCTGATTGCAGCATTCTCTGTTGGGAAAGGCGTCGTTCTGGGAGATGAGGTTTGCGCACGGGGATTTCAGTGCATTCTCCTGGGGACTGGCCCGCCTGTAACGGCTACGCGGAAGGGCCAGAATGAATCCATCCTCCTGTTTGTCTCATCTTTCTTTCTGGGCCGGCAATGATGAAGCAGAGCCTCATCTTGTGAAGTGCCGTTACCTACAGAGACTGAACACACTCCTCCTGCTCCAGAGTGGGTACAGTTTCTGTGTAAGAGAAAAGGCAAAGTTTATCTAAAGCAAAGGAAAGCAGGTGGAAGAAACGAGGTGAAGTGCTGGTGGTACCACCTGTCTTCCTTTAATATCAAGAGGGGAAGGTAGGCTTAAAACACATCAAACTCAACACTTTCTCTAAACTTCACTGTTCTACAGTTAAATGGACTAAAAAAGGATAAAAGTGTCATTTCTTCTCACAGGTGGTGTAAGGAGTGTTGACTCAGTTGACTGCAATTTGGAAGAGTGTTGGTCTGATTTAGCTCTGGGGAACACAGAGATACCAGTTATGGCACAAGGGAAGTTTTGGATTAAGCTGTTATGAACCACTTAAACCTAGTCAGCAAACTGGAGAAAAATTTTCCCATCGCCAACCTGATAAATGACCTGATGCTCAGATGGAGCCACAGTCTTTGAGATCCAAAGTCTGTTTCTTTACAGGTGCATTGACATGCAAAATGCCAGGGTGATGAGGATTTTTTGAACAAAAGAAAACACAAGAATTTTATTTAAAAGGAGTCACGGTTCTTCCATTTGCTAATCACATCTCTTTTTTAACAATTGTCACAAACATCTCCAGCACTGTGGCAAGGACACAGCATAACTTAAAAAAACCTGGGGAAAATATTGCACACAGACTTCTCTAAAGAGAGAGGTGGAGCCTGGGCAGCCTTTGGTTTCATGGCCTAATGCAGTCAAGGAACACAAGATTTCCCTGACCTTAAATGCTTTCTTTGGGCTGATTTTTAAAGGAATAACCTTTAATACAACACAACTGCTGCAGTGGCCTGCGGAATCTCTGTGGCTTGTAGGCTACTACAGGTTTTGCTTTTCAAGAGACACAGTTTTGTCTGCCTTTTAAATACCTGTGTGCTTTCCCCCTTGAGTAGGCACTGCAGTACTGCTTCTGAGCCAGAACCCCCTCGTGGCTCTGGGCACGTCTCTTACCTTCTTCAGCTCTTTAGCTCCTTGTGCTTCGGGATGAGAGCACCACCACACATCCAGAAGATGTTGGTGTGCCCTGTGGATTTGGCTACACGTGGCCTGAGTGAAGCAACCCGAAGTGCAGAAGGCCGATGCGTTGTCCATGTGTTACTGTAAAGTTAATGCTCATTTTGTTCACATGGATTCAAGCACTGGTTCAAGCACTAATCTGAAATGCAGCAGTGTAAAACTGGGACAGCTTCCTGGATAGCAGCAGTGGCGCTTCAGGTTCCCCCTTACACTGGGATCAGGACATGACCTGTTCTGTGCTCCAGAGACAAGTGGGATCAAGTGGAGAGCAGACTGCAGTGGCTGACTTTGGTTTGGATGGGATTGGGGGGGTTTCCTCCCAGCAGTTCCGAACAAAGGCAGCTCCAGACACTTACGTCGCTCAGCACGTTGGAATTTGATTTTATGGATTGACATGGATTTCATTCAACACAGGGATTTGCATAAAATGGCTAGTGGTTTATGCTGTGATAATACAAAAGTCAATAACAGTGTCGAGGGGAAAAAAGGACAGATCAGTGTAGAATGAGAATGCCTACCAGGAGTCTCACGACCTAGAGAGGCGAGGCTGGAAGAAAGAGTTCCTGCTGCTGGCACAGGGCAGAAACCTCAGATAACACAGAAGAAAGGTGCCTCCTGCAAGGTGAGCAATGACTGTGTGGCACCCCAAGGAAAGGGTGTGACATGTGGGGGGAAAGGGAACCACACTGAAAAGAAAAGAAAGATGTTTTATCTGAATAATAAGGCAGGAAGCTTGGGCTTATTTATCTGCTTTTGAATTTTAATGATCAGTTCGAGTGATAATTACAGAATTTCTATATTTATATAAAACCAGCACATAAAATAGCACAATTTGATATTTATGAACTGCCAGTTTTCCATAAATACAGAGATTTGTTAATGAGCGCTGGGAACTATTCATTAAAATTCAGAAGTAGATAAATAATGAATAGGAATTGCTGTTTATTCATTAAAATCCTAAAAAAAAAAAAAAAGGCAAAGAAAAAATATCTCCTCACTTATTGTTGATGAATCCAGCCTGTTTTATAAGCGATTTGTTTTAATTAATGCCATTTGACAATATTAGTGCCAAAATAGCAGAGAGTCACTTGCACATTGCAGGCTATAAGTAGGTCTGCATTAAAGCATCTGAGGCCCTGGAATAAACAAATCTGGGCCCAATATGAACACTCCTGACTGTCTCAGCCATCAGGGCATCCCCACTCGGGAAGGAAGGGTCAGTCAGTCAATGCCTGAGTGATGTGGGTCCCCCGTGGACTGCGGCTTCTGCAGGGGTTTCTGTGCTGCTTCCGAGGGAGGATTTATCCTCCTTCAAAGGAGGGCCTTGCTGGTGAAATATCAACGGACCAGTAGATTTCAAAGGAGAGGCACAGTTTGAACTTGGTACAGGTCATAGGTTTTGTGTCAACCTATCTGCAAACTCAGCCAAAGGTAAATATTGGTTATATTTGGGTCCTTAGATTTCAAACCTCACTTGTGAACTTCAGAACTGACATCTGTTCTTCTCAGGATAACTTGGCCCAGATTTGAGGTCTAGGTTGTGGCACTGCTCTTTGGGACCCTCTGCCCTGGTTTGTAGAGGGTGGGGAAGATCTCTACCATGGATCCCTTGATGTGGAGTCGGGCAAGGACACTGAGCTGGGGCCAAGGGGTTGAGCACCTTTCTGGTGTGAGCCCTGGGCACTTCAGGTTGTCCAGGGTCACGTCTGGTGGAATGGTGTTGGTTGGAAAATGGACAGATGTGTGAAACATCCCTTCATACCATGTGGATGCACCCCTGGAGGAGTTACTTGTAAGTGAGGCTGTCTTAGGTTTTGTGTAACTGCTGGATGAGGAATGGCTCTGCTGTGCCTGGAAACCTGGATGTTTATATTGTGTAGCTGACCATCAGTTCAGCATTCAGACCACTGAAAAATTTGGAGCAACATCGTGTTGCAACCAGGGCACAGGCTGTCAGGAAGCAAACTTCCAGACAAAGCCCTTTGTTTGTAGCAGTCCTTTTCTTTCTCCACCTATGTTGTTCCCTTTTATTGCTTTGTTCCATATATACTTGTGCTTTTACACTCTTTGATATGTCCTGCACAGTGTGGAGGCGGCAGCTCGGAATGCCGATGAATCTCTGGAAGCCTTGACAATGTTTTGTTGGTTTGGGGTTCTTTGGGACAGCTCACCCCCTTCCCCACAGCCAACCCAGGAGCATGGGGACAGAGCCAGGGGGGTTTTCCCCATTGGATTTGGGGATGCTGGATCAGGCCCTGCGGGGCACTGGCTACCTTGTTTCTGGCTCTTGCTGTGGAATCTAAGGGGAAAAGTAATGCTGTCAGTGGTGTAACTGTCAAGAACACAAGGTAAAGGGTTGTCAGGGAGAACATGGACTTGGAAATGAGGATTCAGGGGCCCCTTTAAAAGAGTTTCTTGTCTCTTTTTGAAACCAAGATAGACAATATGGGGCTTAGGATATTAAAAAGGGTCTTAATGACATTTGTGCTGTAAAAGGTCCCATCTCCACTTTTCATTCCTTCTGTCTCTCCTTGACCTCTTGTCTTTTCCCTAAAGTTGGATTTCAAACAATAAAATGGGGGGTGTTATGTAAAATACCAAATCGACTCCTGTGAGGAGCAGAATTAATTCTACTCAGGAGCAGAAAACAAAACCCAGAAGCATCAAAGCGTAGACATAAATTCAATATCCCACTGAGCCCATCACTTAGGCTACTTCACCCTTTCGTGCATGTCTATCTTTCAATCAAATGTAGATGTAGGGAAAGGGTTTGTTTTAGTTTAGCCTGGTGCTACAAAAGCAGAAGGAAAAGAGCAGCAGCAGTCGCTGTCTGTTTGCTGCATGAGGTTTATAATTTCACAAATGCCAGATGCGTTAATCCAACCTGTCATGTTGCAGCTCTGTTTGTAGATCAAATGGGATTAAAAGATTTAGTTGAAGCTTTCCTGATACATTTAAATAATATGACTAGAAATGTAATATTTGGGAAAATGAATATTTTAGAGGTACAATTTGAGGCACCTGATATATTAATACCTGATATATTAAAAAGGAACAGAAAAGAGGTGGTCAAAATTCTGCAAAACATGCCACTAATTCACTCTGTGTTAGCATGAGGAATGTGGCCTGGCTCTGGCTCTGGCACGGCTGGGTGTGCTCACCTATGGACATCCAACCAAGATGTTTTAATGCAATTATTCTTGTTCAGGGCTCACTTACACACTTTACTGGGAAGAATTTTTGAAAATTCCTGCAGTACCCTACCTGTTTGTTCCCTTTATTTTTTCCTGGCATACCCACTGTTTGATTACCCCCGTATGTGGGAGAACCGGCTTAATCTATTGTCTCTTTTTACCCAGTGCTATCTGTTTAAAAAAAAAACCCCTCTTTTTCGTGGTGGAATTTCCCAGAATTAGGACATCCAGTGCACAAGTTTCGTTGAGCAGGAGTGTCGCTGACCGCTTGACCGCCCGGTGGCCAAGCAGGCGACCTCGCTTCAAGTGTCCCGGCGGCGAGACAGGGAGAAGCACCGGAGTTCTGAGGCAGCTCCTGCTGGAGCTGTCTGTGCCTGCGGGCTCCAGTGGGGCTGGCAGCAGCCGATGGACACAGCAGCGATGGGCAGAGGCCAAGGAGGAAAGAGGGACTCTTTGTTGCAGTATCCAGGTCTTTATTCCCTACCCCAGGGGGTTAGGAGGCGAGGATGGGGAGCAACGAAAGAGCAACTCGGGGGGGTGTTACATAGGCTTTTAAACTCCGGGAAAAAAGGGAGGAACGAGGGGAAGGTCCAATAGGGGAATGATAAGGGATGACAGGTAACCAATAACATTATAATAAAGGAGGGACTAATACAAACTATCCAATAAGAAGACACAGAACAACAGAACTTTCGAGAACTTAACTGAATAAACATGAGGTAGGCAGTAACAAAGGGAGGAGACAAACTCATAATTGGGGATTCGGGGGTGTGGCGTGATCTTTGGAGCCTCCTGCAGGCTCTCCTTCTGACCCACTGTTGTGAGTTGGAAAGTCCACCCATCCAACCTCATGGAGGTGGAACCCAAAGGTGGACTGGGCCATTGCCACACAGGAGCGGCATGGGCCATGTGACTGATTAAAGAGCTGTTATAAAATACCTCTTTAGGCTTGACTTGTTCTGCACCCAGGACATGTGGTTGCAGTGTGAACAGAGGCATCCAGAGCTGCTCTGGTTTTGGTCCTGTGCAGGTGAGTGGGACAGCAGGGAGGAGACTTCTGCTCTGTGGCTGTGGGCAGCCTGCAATGGTCACTGCAATGAATGGCACCATCTTGTCAGTTTGACACTAAAAGGGCAGCAAAATAATTTCAAGCATGTTTTCATAAAATCATAGGGTCACAGGATATCCTGGGATGGAAGGGACCCACAGGGATCAATGAGCTCAATTCCTCGTCCTGCACAGACACCCCAAGAATCCTACCCTGGGAGCATTGTCCAAACGCTCCCGGAGCTCTGGCAGCCTCGGGGCCGTGCCCATTCCCTGGGGAGCCTGGGCAGTGCCCAGCACCCTCTGGGGGTAGAGCCTTTCCCTGATCTCCAACCTAAACCTCCCCTGACACAGCTTCGTGCCATTCCCTTGGACATAAAGATGTGTGAAGGGGCATAGTGTTGATGATATGGAGAGAAAGAAAGAAATGGGATGTGGCTCTATCTGTAGTAGGTCCACAGCTTGCAGCAGTGCTCTTTGGTTAGGCAGCTGCACTGTTCCCATACGGGAACAGCTTTGGAGATGGGCTGTTAAGGGTGATCAAGAATATGTCAAACAAAGAAAGCTTTGGCAGCAGAGACATGATTGCTCTTTCTAAGCCCACAGGGAGGAAGGGAGTTTATGCTCCGATGGTGAAGAGTCCTTGAAGAGAACAAATAGGTATAGACTGGCCATCAATAAAGGAGAGACCACAGGCTACCACAGGAAGGAAGTTCTGGAGCAGCAGGAGTGTGGGATGTGCACTTACCCAGTCTCATAACAAAGCTTCTCTGTTTCTGAAGGTCTTGTCTGACAGGGTTGCTTCCTGCAATTGCAGGAGACCGGACCCACAGGCACAGGAGGCTGGAGTTAATTAGCCCCGGCTCAGTACAGCCAGCTGGGGGTTGTTCACGTTGCCTGGGGCAACAGTTTGCCAAAGAGTGCCTGGAAGGTTAAATCAAGGCAGACTGTAGGATAGGGGAGGTTTCTGCAGAGACAAGCACCAAGGTGTGAGAAAAAGGTTTGTTTAGTGTTTCTGGATATTGTGGGAGTAGTAGTTATGTACTGGGCTGAGAAAAGAACTGCTGGCACCTCCATGTTCATGGCTGTGCATTGTTCTTCAGTGTCATCAGGAACATCTAAAGGTGTCAGCATGGTCTTCACCAGGGTCTGGGTGCAAGTGTTGTCAATTTAATGTCAATACTACTGTCTTTGAAAGAACCTTCCTCTTTTGGCTCTCCACCCTGCCAGTCTCCCATTTGAGACAGTCCAGGAGAGAATGAAATGAAGGTTAAAAAGCTTGTTGGCTTTCACTTGAAGAAAGAACTCGTGAGCTTTGGGCAGAAAAACATTTCCATTTCAACATCTGCTTTTCCCTTTGTCAGTATGTGGTGTGGTAATTCATACACATGTGACATTTATATTTTCCAAATCAAGAGTCAGGTTAGCGAGGGCCCAGATTCTCAGTCATTTCGAGGTTTGGATGATATTTTCTTCCTCTTTCCCACACCGTACCAACCTATCTTCCCAAGCACAGACGGTCACTAGGTCATTTTATGTCCCATTGTGCTGTTTAATACTTTATAAACTACCTGTCTCTTAAAGTACATCATACATATGAAATGCAAATTCCCTTCTGACTTTTGTTCTTAACAAAACAGAGAAAACAAATCAGAAGCAAACTTAAAGGTACTGTATCTTACATGGCACAAAATTGTTCCGTCTTGTATCTTCTGATTTTTTTTCCCCACCTCTCTGAAATTCTCTTACCTACTGACACAGCTGTGAAAAATCAGTGTCTATGTTATATATTTCTGACAAGCCCTGGTATTATCCAGGGAACAATCCATTACTTACATATTGAGAGATGAGAGCATGTGCCTTTAACTCCTGTTAACTCACCGTGATTTCAAATATAAACACTTCTCAGAAGTGGGTAAAGTAGAATTGAAGGCATTAGGATTCTGTCATGTCCGGTTACAGTCAACCTTCACATTGTAGCCTACTTCTGAAAATAAAGAACAGTGAGGTTTTGATCCAGTCATTTTTGGCTGAGCTAAGCACCTATTTTGCTATTGAACTGTTTCAAAGAAACAGCTTTTTTTTTTGCAAAGTGTTTTCCAGGAGAGAAATATCCTCCTAAATCTTTTAAGAAACGGCTAGATCCTAAGTTAGGTCCAATTATAATAGCATCTGGTTTCCTGGGACCAGATTTGGATAAGCCTTTAGGACAGAGGCCTAGATGGATTTCTGGACACACGTAGATAGCCAGGTCTCTGGTGAAATTAGAGCTTGTTTTCTCAAGATATATTAATAGGTGATGGAGTGGTATTTCCATGCTCGGTTTTTGGCACCAGAATTAGCCAGGCTGAGGTGATAGGAGTGCTGAGGACCATATCTGTCCTTGCCAAGTGTTGCAGTGGTGGTCTGGGTGAACAGACAGAGTCAACAACAGCCCTGCCTGGAGCCAGAGCAGCAGCTGGGGTCCCCTCCCCTGCCAGAGCCCACCTGGGACAGGTTGATGCAAGCATTAACCTCTCCTGTATCCATCACTCACAGCCCTTCAAAGGCCTGAGCACCACTGTGGGGTCAAGGGCATGGACTGGATGGGATCCCCTTAGACCTCGCAGAACACTCAGGCTGTGTTTTGAGTCACCCTGAACTGTTACCATAAATGAAGAGAGTTGCGAACTGGAGCACTCCGTGTGAGCAGGTCACTGAGCCCAGAACTTGTGTTGGGTTTTGAAACCAAGGAGTATGGATCCTCCCTGCTGTTTCCTCTGTGGATGTCAGCCTAAGCATCTTTATTATTTTGAAAATACATCATCTTTACCCTCTCATCTTCGCATCTCTGGTCACAGAAACACTGTTTGAGGAGAGAATCGCTACTGTGGGGCAGCAAGCCCTGTCCCTGCCTAGCTCAGCTCATAAATCCTGCATGGTTTGATGAACTGCTCACACAGAGAAAGTTTCTGATGTGTCTCTGTGCTTGCAGGAGTAGGACCCAAAGCAAATCAAGTTATCCATGACATCAAGACACACTTGCAAAAACAATTTTAATCAATTACAACCACAATTGCATGCTGAACAAGCTGCAACTGGATTGTCTTATGTACCAGCCGATCATATTGGGCATGTAAGATTAAATTAAAGTTTTCTAATTGCGTTTAGGAACATACAAAATACTACAGTCTAAAGTGTATCAAATTAATTCTTCAGGCGTAGCCTAATTGGATGGAAATTGATTTATCATGTTTGGACCAAATGAGCCAGTAAGGCATGACTAGTACAGGCGAGGTACGGAGAACAATGTCTGTGTCAGTAATGCTTAGAGAAAAGAGAATGTCTGGAAGAAATGAAGGGTGTTATGTTGGAAAGTCTCTCTGAAGAGGGAAGAAATGATACATTCAGAGTCTCCATTGTTCATACATACAAAGTGACTGAAAAGCCTTTGGTTATTTCTGAGACTCCAGGAGATAGTTAGGTCAGTGAGGGAGGGAGAAAATTACTTTTTTAGGCTTTGTAAATATTGTTGTTCTGTAAAAGGAGATTATCTGCTGATCAAGCCATTATACTAATGCATTGTCAAAATGGGGATAAAATTGCTCCTTTGTAAGAGTTGTGCAGAATCTTTAGACAGCCAGGCAGTCAGACCAGGCTGGAAGGCATCACAGGAAAGGGCAGGTTCTCCATAGGAGACAGCCTATTTTAGATTAGTTTCCATATCTCTTTAAGTTCTCTATAGACCTGATTAAACTCTGTAGCACTTGCCTATATAGTAATGGCACAGAAAGCTTTTGAATTTATCTCCCTGATTCACCTTTTGCATAAGAAGAATATTCGCTATCATTAACACATTCAGCCTTATTCTGGCTGCCAGCCTGAGGAATGCACTGACTGGTGATCTGAATGTGTGATGGCCCAAAAAGCACTTGCCAGGGAAGAATGTGTGGCTGGAGACCGTGGGTAGGTAACAGGGACCATCTGTGGGTTATCTGGGCAGAGCAAAGGTGGAGATGTGGTGCTGATGTTCTGTGCCTGCCTCGACAGTCCCATGTCTGATTGAATGCTTTGGAGTGTGCAAAAGCACAAAACATTGTGGTCTAACACCAGATGCATCATTTTTTGCAGTTTAGCACTGTGGTGGGAGGACAAGAGTGTCTCAGCCGAAGCCTGTACCCAGGCGGTGGGAGCAGGGAACAGTGGGCTTTGAGGGGACCCCTCCCTAGCTCATACAGAGGCAGGGCAGAAGTGCTTGCAAATAACATTTAACATTTGTGAATTCAGGACACCACAGCCTTTTTTATTCAGTGGTTCCCTTTTTGGAGGCAAAGGAAATAATACAGGAAATAATAAAGTGGGCCTGCTGTTGTCTCCCTCCTAAGGGCTGGAAGTACCTTCTATCTTCCCTCTGTCTCAACATCCACTTATGAGGGACTGAATATTTTCCATTTACCCAAATATTGTATCAGAAAAGAGGATTTTCATACTGAACAAACTGAGTCAGATTGCCTATTATACATTTTCAAGAGATGCTTAATACTATTAATAATATGAGTAAAATTAAATTTGCTTCTCACAATGAGAGGAAGAAGAATGAAGTTTATTAAATCTCCCCACCAAAAGCACTGACTTACTGAAAATAACAAGTCTTCATTAAGAAGAAGCTGATTTGCCCCAAAGAACTGCTTTGCGCGTGTAAACAGGCCGATTGTTCTGGCTGTGAGCAGCGCACAGAATATCTCTCTGAGGAGAGCAGAGTTGTGCTTTCTTGAATTTTATCCACATAGGTTATTGTTGTTCTGCTCTCCCCAGAGCGAAATGAAACCTTTAAGCACCTGGAAAATTTGGGGTATGGACACCAAAACTGAGGGAAGATACTGCTGCCCTCCCAGGGAAGGTCCAGTGACGTAATTGGTCGCACTAGGCAGCCTGCCCAAAAAGCCAGTGCGGGGCTGAACGATTCGATGCCTTTCTGTTTGCTCCCTTTCTGCAAAGAGGACAGAACATTTCCTGGGCAGGTGATTCTCAGCATAGCTACTGAACAGCTGTGGAAAATTCGCATATTCCCCAAGTTGGCCCTGACCTTGCAGTTCTTGGTAGGTTTACCTTGTAAACCTGTCAAGCAAATATTGTGCAGTAAAGCAGAAAAGGGGCGTGGATCGGCTTTACTTCCAATTCTTGTTGGTTTTTCCCCTATCTGTGGGTTTCCAGAGGAAATTTCGGCAAAGCAAATCTGGTCTTCTGGCTTCATGGAGCACCAAAGCACAGCGTAAAGCAGGATGCAGTAAGGGCTCGTGTGTGTGACCGGCCTTTAAGCCTTGTTGTTAAGGTCATTGACATCCCAAACTGTCCACAGCTGCACAAAGAAAAAAGTGGGATATTCCCCTTTTTAACTTTGTAGCCTGTTGGCACTCTGTCTGAATGATATTTTTCCATCAGTAGGGAGAACCTGGCTGCTGAATGCAGCCAAATATGATGGGGACCCTGTGGCACACAGCACTGCTGCCAGCTGCAGTGCAACAACGTACTCTGACAAAATTTCAGTGAGTAGATGTACAGTTTCACACCCAATTTCTTTTTAGAAAATCATCTTCAATATTCAAGGTGTTGTTTTTCTTTGCTCATAGGAGAACAGCCTTTAGCTATTTGTAAGACATGCATTTAAATTTTTCACTCAGTGCTGTAAAACACACAATATCAGTTGGTGAAATGGATTTATGTTCTAGGTATATGTGGCCAGAGCCCAAACTGTGCCATGCCGTGGCTTGGAGATGGGACATTTCCTGTCCAGCTGAGCTGTGCTTTGTGGTTCTTTGGGAAGGCATTATCGGTGCAACTTTGCAAGCTGAAGATGCACCACTGGCGTAACTGTGCAAGGCTTCACCAAAGCTACTGGATCTGCTGTGCTTTATATCAGTCGTGGATCATCCTCAGAGCCTTAAAATGTTCCTCTGAGGGACTTTGAGCCCATCCTCTCCTCCAGCAGAGCCAGGCCAGAAGAGAACTTGAAAAGCAGAAGGAAAAGGCAAGAGACAGAGACAGATCAGAGCAATCTTATGCTGTAAAAGTAAATCCCTGTGGAGGCTTCTGGGATTATTTAAAGGAGGTGGTAAATGGCTCAGAATAAAAACATAACATAGTTCAGAATCACCAGCTGTGTTTTCCTTCCTGCGATCTGACAGTGCTTGTGTGCTGTGTCTGACAATGATTTCAGAGCAAAATTCTGCTGCTTGCTGGAGTTCACCAGTTGCCAGATTTCTGGGCAATGAGACACTCTTGAGAGAGAAGCTATCCCTCAGACAAGGGAGAGACCTCCTACCTGATTCCTCCTCAGCAGCCTGTTTTGGGGTCAGTGAGTCCCAGCCTCATGGATTCACTGACTTTGTAAGGAGATTCACATAAATGCTGTTGTTATAAATGCTTAGTAATAGCTGTTACAGAGGTGACTAATACATGTATCAAATGGTTATGTGCATAATGGGAGCTGACACTGTAAGGCATTCATAAGCAGCCTGTGCCTCTGCTGGTCTCGTAATAATCTGTGCAAATTGATTAGCTACTTATCCAAACACCCTTTACCTAACCCTTTAGAAGCTGTTCATAAATATACCTCTAATACAAACCACTCTCCCTCAGCTGCTTTTCTGGCCTTGGACACAGTGCGAGAGGAATCAAGTGCATTAATTCCTTGGAAGTCCAGCTAGTGAGTTTGCATGTGGATCCTGCATGATTCAGTAAGGTTTCTATGGTGCCAGGAGCTGGCTGTATGTGCGATTGCCCCTGGTCCACACATACTGCTGCACACCAGCACGGGGCTGCTCTGGTACAGAAAATAGGGCAGGATGTTCCCAGTAGCACAGGATTTCTCCCAGTAGCTTCCCATCACTTGTACTGTGCTGCAGGGCGATGTCTGTCTGGACTTGTTTCACACAAGCCACGTTTGAAGCACTAGGACTGGAAATCCAGACATCTGAGAAGGAAAAGCCCGTGTGATGTGATGCACTGACACATCTGCCAAGACTCTTTGTGCAGAGACAGAGCACTGTGCTTGATCTGTCAGCTCATTCTCCCTCATTCCCCTGACCATATTTCTAGGGCATCCCCAGGTCACCATCAGTCCCCCTTTGCTCAGCCCCTCGAGCAGCTTCAGCCACGTTGGCCTCCAGCATGTCGGCTCTCCCTGCCCCAGCACTGCCCCTGCTGCAGCCCTCAGTGGGAGCTGCCGTGCCCAAACCTCACAGAGCCAGGGGTGAGGGCACAGGCTGAGCTCAGGCAAAGTGGAGCTGCAGTGGCCCATCCTCCCTCCTCAGGTGGACAGGCTTTGCTTCACAAGGAGCTTCTGCAGAGATGGTGCCTTTGGCAGTTCCCTGTATTTTCCAACTATCTGTTTCACTACCTGTTTCAGGCTGAGCAGGAATGAGCTTGGAGCACGAGCATTTAGCACTGAAGGGAGCATATGCGGAGCTAAATCTTTTGCTGGTGGAAATCAGTCCAACCTCACTGCTTCCTAGACCTGTGGGAGCTCCTGTCATTCACATCAGCTGAAAATCTGTTCCGGAAGCTGCCCTGGAGGCTCTGGAAGGTGTGGTTTCTAGTCACAGTATGCTTTTCTCTTTTCTGAGAAAGCTGAATGTCCCAGTTTTCCATAGGACGATGTTCATGACTAGTAGAGACTAAAGTCTTCTAGTCACCGTGAACCATGCAGGTATCACGACTGGAATCTGCCAAAATGTGCAGTGTGAATATGGTGACTGTATTATGAAGAAAGTACAAGGCGGGAGGAAAAGGAAGGGAAAGTATTTTCATTATGAAGGATTATATTGAAAAAAAAAACCCAACAAACCCACACTTCAATTAAAACTATCCACAAATTTTAGCCATCTCTAGAAATTGCTCCTTTCAAAGCAGCATGAAGATTTCACTGACAACAAGTGATTTTCATCAATTCAGAGAAATTTTATCATTTCAAGTTTTTAATAACTCTGCTGATGCAGGTGGCTCATGTAAAAACAGGCCATTCAAAGCTGTTTCAAAACCATTTGAAATAATTTCAAGAGAGGTTACTGCAAAAAATCACATCCATTACTCACTGAACCTCTTTTCAAATATCTGTCCATATTTTCTGGTGAGATGCTTCAAACATGTGAATAGAGTGGTCTCCGTGATGTCAGTGGTAGATATTGCCCATCAAGGATAATTCTGCCTCGTTTCTCTTTTCCCTCTTTTCCTGGGTCTCTCAGCAGGCCCTACACAGGTATCGATCCCTCCATTTTACTCTCAGGACTTAACTAAACAAACCAGGGTTGTCTTGACTCCTTGACATTTGTTTCCCCTCTTGCAAGAATATCTACACACTGGCAAACCATCTGTGATCAGGCAGGATTTATTGTTTCACTGATTCCTGGAACTGAAAATATTAATGATGTAAAATATTGATTTGAAAAAACAAACCTCGGAGTTGCTCAATGAGCCTCTCATCCAGACACAATGCTAAGATGTCCATCCATTTTCCATTTTCATATTTATTGGTAAGTGAAAAATCAGGCATGTCAAGCTGTTCAATTTCTAAAGTGAAGTACTTCTCTCCCTCAGATGCACATGAATAATTCTCATTAACCTTCAAGGGATTAATGCAGTTTCTTGCAAATGGCTGCAATATACAGTATTTAATATTTATGCTTTCCATATGGCTAGTGCTGTCATACATTCTTGTCAAACATGCTGCACAGTTAATGACATTTTAACTAAATGTGGTCCGGAAGACCTGGATGTTTGAGGGACACTTGGGCCCATCTCCATTTTTATGGATGCTATTTGAGCCTCATAAAAAAATTCCTAAAGAGATTAAATCAGCTGCTCTACCTAAACATAATGTTCGGCTGCCCTTAAAGCAAAGCTGAATGTGATGTCAGATGACACCCAGAGCCAGTGAGCTCTGTAATATCCATGCAGACCCCAGAGTGCCTGAGAGACACAGAATCACAGAATCATCTCAGAATGGTTACGGTTGGAAGGGAACTTAAAACTCATCTCATTCCAAGCCCCTGCCGTGGGCAGGGACAACTTCCACTAGATCAGGTTGCTCCAAGCCCTATCCAGCCTGACTTTGACCATTTCCAGGGTTGGGGGTAGGATGGAAGATGAGCTGGGAACAGTTTCCAGGTTGGAAAACAGAACAACAGAGGGTAAAAGTAACCTGGCCAAAGGTCCAGCAAACCAGTGCCAGAGACTGGGAGAAAACAATGGTGTGCCCTGTGCTCTGGTTAGACCCTGCTGTCCACAGGATCCCTGTACCCTGTGCTGTGTGAGTCTCTGACTGGGGGCAACTGCCTGGTGGCCACTGCCTGGTGGCCATGGGGCCATGTTCCATCCATGGAATGAGTCGGAAGATTGCTTTTCACTCACACTGTTCCCACGGGCTAAGGCTGTATCCCACGTTAGCTCAGTCTGATGGATGCCCAATACACTGTGTACCCATCAGTGATGAAGCAGTTTTAAACATTTTATTAGCATTTTTCCCCCCTTAAATTAAGTTTGATACATTTTAAAAAATACAGATACAGATTTTATCTGAACAAGTTTCCTGGAACTATTCAAAATAAAGTAGGAACTTTATTGCAATCTTTGTATTTCAATTTTCCTGTAATCTACTGCATGTTCCGTCACTGAGAGACATCTCACTGCATTTTCATTCCCTTCTTTGCCACCCCTTACCTCAGAAATGAACATATTCAGAATTTCTGTTCAGCGTCAAGGCAAATGTCAAGATTTTCACTGTTGATTTTGAGTAGCCTTGCACAGCTTTTCAGGGAAGGAACCAGACACAGTGGTGTTTCTTCTCTTATTTATATGTCCACGCATTGCTGCGTAAGGAGAGATGGTCACAGCCTGCAGGCAGGAAACCTCCTGCTCCTGGGACCTCAGCCCAAACACTTCTGCCCAGTTCCCATGGAACAGTTCTACCCCAGCGCTCAGTCTGGTAAAGCCATCAAAAGAGAAGGCAAACAGTTTGCTACAGCTTCCTGTTTAATGGACTAAAAATCCTCTCTCAATCAGAACCGTAAGCATTTCTTCCAAAACTAAACCCTTACTTTCATGCTAAAGGGAAAGGACCTGTAAAATGTTGATGATGCTTGTGGTTTGGGGAGCAGGGTCATGGGTTGTGATGACAAATGACAGCACAGATAGAGAGGACAACCTGGCAAGAGATAAGTGCCAGTTGTCATGACAGTGTTGTCATCCCAAGTGAGGATGTGACCTGTTCTAGAATATCTAAACCATTCGTCTTTCAAGCCTAAAGCAGAAGGAGTTAAACCAAATAGATTAAAATAGGCAAGCAGGTGAAGCACTGCCTTGAGATGAGATCTGTAACAGAGGCTGGAGAGGGAGTGAGAGACAGGGCTCTGGACTGGTGTTGCCAACACTGTTGGATGCTGATAATTTCTGGCCCTCTCAAAGCATCTAGAGTGGGTTTTTTCTTAGTTATAATTATAGACACACTTACATTTTAGGGTCATCCAGTGCCAAGCGGGGTCATCACAACTCATTAAAGTAAAATTAGCCTCCCCATCTTCGCCCTTCTTGCACCAAACAAAAAAAAAAGCTGCCTGTAATGGTACAGGATGTGGCCTGTGTGTGTGCCCATAATTAAAAGGTTGAGCTACTCTTGTAAACAAATTACCATGAACAAAGGGGTTTACAAATGCTGGCTAATTAGTTTGGATTCCCTAAAGCTTTTAGCTGTTTTTTAATTCAATAACACAGTGTAAATTCTCTAGCCTGGAAAGTCTAATAGGAATTGGCAGAAAACTAAATAATTGATATTGTCAGCGATTGCAGCCCTCCGATGTTATTGTCTGCCAGTAAGCAGGACTGCCGCTATTTCCTGAGAGGATAAAGAACTGGTTTTAATGAATTAACAATATAAATGGTAGACAGCTGGCTTGCAGCAGCAGCTCAGGAGGCAATGTTTCAAGTTGAGGCTGTGGGACCAGTGAAAAAACCCCTTCAGAGAGGGACTCGATGAGAGATGTGCTCATCACCCCTCATGCTGAGGGCCCAAATCCCTTTGGCTTCGTTCCCCGCAGACACCCCAGTGAAGCCTTCAGGCTCATTTCAAAGGCTGGAGGGAACAGGAGCCAGCTGAGCACCTGAGCAGACGCTGGTGGAGAAGGGGAGGATGCCTCAAAACAACACGAGCTGCAGCTGCTGGGAGGGTGGTGTAGGAACGGGTTCAGTGGGGAGCAGTGAAGGGCTCCCCTAGGTGTGGGAATGTGTTCTGGCACTATGAAGGTCACGTGGGTGCTTCCTGAGGAGCTCTTACCGGTCATATGGTGTCTTGTGCCTGTTGGGCAAACTTGCTTGGGAAAGCAGTCTGGGCTGTCCCTCAGCAGTATTGTACTGGTTTGGAAACAAACCACTGAGAGACTCTAAGTCAGAAATACAATTTAATAGAAAAAGAGATAAATAAATGAAATAGTAAAAAAAAAAAAAAAGAGAAACCACCGACAGAGTCAGAATACAACCTGGCACCCTGTCAGTCAGGGTGCTGGTAGCAGTCTAGACGAAGTGGTCTTGTTGAAGTGGTGATCCTGAAGAGAAGGTCTGGTCTCCGCCTGAAGATCCAGTAGTAGCTCTTGTCCTCTGGAAATCCAGCAGGTCAGGGCCCCGTGGTGTTCGAAAGCTCAACTTATATCCAGGATGGAATGCTTGGTTCCTCCCTCTGGGCAGAGCATCTCACCATGGGATAATGTGTGAGACTGGATGGCCCATGAACAGAAGATATCCCCCTGGAGGGAGGATGGGTCACGGGAGAGATAAGGAACCCTGCCCCACCTGGTTTCAACAGCTGGCCCATGAACAGGAGATAGTCCGGAGGGAGGAGGCAAGGAACACCACCCCACCTGGTTCCAACAGCTCATGAAGATGGTAATAGAATACAATGCAACCCAGGACAAGTATGATGGCTTCTAGGTTCTGACCGTGGCTCTGCTGAGCTTCTCTTGGTCCAGGGTGTTTCTCCTGGGTTTTTTGTTTGTTTGGGTTTGTTTATACTTCTGTTAAAGCATAATTACCTGACTAAGTCCCTGAAAGTGGAATTTGGTCACATCATAAGCTAATATGTGTTTTAATCCACTTTGCCCACCTCTATCTTCATTGTGTTGGAAACCAGCAATGTGTAGGGCTCCGTGCAGCCCATCTCCCGCTCTCCCAGCCTTACCAGCCTTTCTCAGTAGCAAAGTAACAAAATATAGTGTTGGAACGATGCTTGTGTCATACATAGATTTTTAAGTGGGTTTTTTTTTTCTTGCAAAAGTGAAGCATTTAGTCTCTGGAGAAATGTTTTCTTGGCTCCATTCTTGTGGGAGCCGACACATTGCCTGTGTGCTCTCTGTGATCAGCCCCGTGATCTCTTCTATCAGCCCTTTATTTGCCCCAGTCTGTCACCAAAGCAGGCTGCCTGCTTTGAGTAGAAGGTGTAAAGACCCGTTCTCAACCCACTCCTCACACCTCTCTCCAAAAAAGAGCTCGCAGCAGGTTAGTTTGGTCTCCACCAAAAGCTATTGTTTTAAAGCTATCAGCTGGTAGCAGCTGGATCTTGACCTTGCTTTTCACTTGATGTGAAGGAAACAATCGACTTTCAAGGAGGCAAGCTGTTACCAGCTCTTCCAAAAGAGGTCAGTGAGAGGAAGTAAAATCAGAGCAAGCAGTGATATGGGCCACAGCTCAGCAGAGTTAATAGCAAGTGAGAATGTGGAGAGAGCTGAAGTGGGCTTGAATACACAGGGCCAAATCCCAAACTGGCATAAACTAGTTAGGCTTTGAAGGCAATGACCTGATCTGTGTATAGTGCCTGTGGATCCATCCTGGAGCAGCCTTGTCATTGCTAGCAACAATGGCAGAAAGAAAAGAGAACTCTTTTTCTCTGTTTTTTCTCTATTTGTTGAAAAGGCATTGGTTTCCTCTGAAGAAAACTAAAATAGCTTCATACAAGGACTTGGCAGCCTGGAATATCTCTCAATAGCCAGTGTGAAGCACAGCAGAAGAGCACCTCATTCTTTACAGAGCATAATGCACAGTAATGCCACTCAGGGAGCACATGAACAAAAGTAATGAGTTTCACAATTTTATGCACACAAACCTTTCTGCTTTCATAACCCTTTCCCTTCAGTACTCCCATCTCATACATGGCCCGAGACCAGTCCTTCCCTCCTGCCCTTTCTCGGGTGTAGTAGAAAGCTTTCCTTCATCCTCGGGAGAGGACAGTAACCCCTCATCTCTGCTTCTCTCTCCCAAGTATCCTGCTCTCCCGATTTCACCCTAGACTGCTTTTCTAGTGCAGGGCTGGGATGAGCAGGAAGAGAAGGAACGAATCCAGGTAGGTTGCTCAGCTTGCAGGTGACGGTACATTTTCTTTACCAGCCTTTTTTCTCCAACCCCCAGAAGAGTGATCAAACTAATGACTGCATTTTGTAGCAATAGGAGCACCCAAAATGCATTTAGATCCTGCAGAATGCCGAAATCACTGTTTGTTGTTGTTTACTGTTGCCAGTGCTGCTGCTCTGGAGGATGTGTGGTGCAGTCCAGGAGCTGTATGCAGGGAGGTGACATCACACTGCCTCCTGCAAGGCACAATTAGGTCAAAATAAATATCTTCGGGTGAGCTCAGTGAGTAGGTTCTTCCTCTGAGGTTGGGAATGTTTGTGCTTCCAGTGCACAGTACTTGGGAGAAGGAGAAGCTGGGGGTGGGAGAATTGGCGTGACTTAGGTGTACGTGGTTGATCAAAGAAGATTTAGAGCTGCATGTGGGCAGAAAGCTGGGACAAACCTCGAGTGTTGGTAATGTTGAAACCCAACGCGTCTAAGGCCATCCCACTCCCCTCATCACCACAGCCCATGGTTTAATGTAGAGCAGAGAGACAGGGTGGCACCTAGGCTAGATTTGTGATGGAAATGGGGCATATTGTCATTCAGAATGAAGGCTCAAGAGCTGAATTCTGAAGGTTCTCTAATTGAAGAAAAAAGTGGCTTCTCAATTAGGAAGCTTAGCTTACAGTCAGATGAGGTTTGCACAGAACACTGAGTTTTTGTTAATTCATGCAAAAGTACAGCTTTGGGGCCTGCAGGATACCCTCTGCTCTCATTGCAAGAATTCACCACACTCTGTGGAATTGCAGCCTAGTGGAACAGAGATTAAACTGAACTTTATTAATTCAGAAAACAAATACACCTTTTTTTCTTTATCTTGACAAGCTGTAGATTTATTTCCCTTGTCTAGATTTAGGGGCTTCAGTTCCCCACCAGTGCTCCTGAGCCACCCCAAATGCTGAAGAACAAAAATACTTTCTCCACCACAGGATAGAGGATGTTTGTTTCAGGCTTTTAGTGACTTGAGCTGTTTGTGCTCCCATCCAAATGTTATCAGCTGAGAAAAATGCAGTTCTGATTCAGATTCTCATCTTGGAGTAGTAAGTCGTGTATTCAGTGGCATCATGTGTGAGCTCCTGCAGACGGACTCTGCCTAGGCTCTCTGGGTCCTGTGGCTTTCCCAGCTCATTTTGAGGGGTCCTTGTACCCCATCTGTCTAGCCTGGAATGGGCATTACCAGTTTCAAATGCTTTTGGATGAAACTCGCAGCTTCTCACAGAAGTAAAGTTCTCTGGGTACAGCAGCATGAAAATGTATGGCGTAAGCAGGAGTGTTATTGAACGCTTGTTATTTAACAGTCTTGTGGAATGGAGTCTTGTCTGATGGAGCCTGGCACTTCTGCTGTGGACAGATACTTTCATCTTTCTCCTCCCTTAGTCACCCTGCAGTACAGTTCCGATCTTTCCCAGTTTCTAGGGTTTGTGCATGTGTAACTGCTCTAAAGGAAGCTGAAATGATTCAGCCACGGTCAAAGGACTCAACCTCTGGGGCTGCAGTGCCTTCCCTTCCCCATGGGCAAGCTTCTCTCACACTCTGCTGGCCAGCATGGGTGGATTAGCAGATCCTGCAGGCCAGAGCTCCATGTGGCAGGCAGGCTGCACACTCCCCAAAGACCTGGTGACATTGCCAGGTGACCAGAGCTAATACTGATGTTCTTGCAATGGTCCTGCAGGGGAGAGGGTGGCTCAGGAGGTGTAGACAGCACAGGAAACAGCAGCACTGGGCTGTCAGCCTGTCCCCATGGGTTTAGATTGCAGGGATGATTTAATGGGGTTTCTTAGATGTATTAGCCAGGCAGGATGGTCTTTCTGCTTGCTCTTGTGAAGACAGAAGTTGTGAGTCTACAGGCAAGTATACAAAATGTTCAGGCTAAACAGTGTCTGGACTTTAATATCCATTTAATGCTCCCAAAGAATAATGTTCCGTTGCATGGCAGTGTCATTTTGAGGGTCCCCAGTCAGTGTAAGTCCATCTGTCCAGTGCCTGGGTCACTGAGCTGACATTCTGAACAGATAAAGCAGTGTGCTCCCCATTTTGCAGAATGTGAACTGGAGTTCACTGATATCTAAGCTCCTGCTCAAGGTTATGCAGAGAGATTGTCTCAGGACCAGAACTGAACACAGGCCTTGGATTCCCAAAGCTGTGCTTTAAATAGAATGGACACATGCTCAGATGGTGGATCTAATGACGTGGCAGGACGCAGCCTCCCGGGGCTTAGGCAGCACTGAACGGTGTCAGAGAAGTGCTTGTGAGAGTGGAGGGGACCCAGAAGACCCCTGGTGAGAGCCAGGCTGAGCCCAGCAGCCAGATCAGCGGTTCTGGTTCTTGCACAGTTGTCCTGGAGATTTTTCCTGAGAAAATAGAGCAGGAATCAGCCTGGCTCAAACCAATCCTTCTAGCAGCATTCCCTCTGCTCCTGAGATTATATTACTTTTATGGGTGCACTGGCGTGCTTTCAGCTAAGAAAGACTACAGCTCACAACTAAAATGTCTCTTCAGACACACGACTGGCATACCTGTGTATTGTTGAGCTGCAGGCAAAACGCTGCTGCTACAGTGAGTCTGTGACTGAAAACAGCCCACCCAGGCACGGGAAGGGGATTTGGTAATGGCTGGCATTTTGAGGAGAATCCACCTCCTGGCAGCCCTCAAAACAGCAGCACTCTGCACTGTCTGGAGGCAGCAAGACCAGGCATTTGCCCATGCTGGGGTCTCCTTCTGCTCCATCAGCCACCCCATCCCTCACTCTCAGTGCTGGGTGTCAGGTGTGGCAGCAGATTCCTCAGGTTATAGGGAAATGTCACAGAATCTCAGACTGCTTTGGGTGGGAAGGGACATTAAAACTCATCAGGTTCCATGCCCTGCCATGGGCAGGGTCACCTTCCACTGGACCAGCTGCATCCATTCTGGCCCAGAACACTTCCAGGGAGTTTCTGAAGGGTGTTCCCAGTTTTGTTGTGCACTCTTTGGGGAGGGAGCATCTGCCCGCTGGAAAGGAGATTCTGGGATTAGATCCCATCCCTCCAGCCCCTTCCATGACCTGCAGGGTCCTTGCATTTGGAGAAGGGATGTTGGTAAGGGGGAGGGGATACTGAGAATGTGAGCAGTGCAGGTCTGGAGGCAGCAGAGTAAGGGTTAGGGAAGGACGAGGAGTGCAGATGCATATATTGTACAGGAGAGAGGCCAGAGGTATGGGAGGGTGCAAGGAAGCCTTCAAGGGGCTGTGCTGCTCTAGGCAGCGGCTCCACAGGCCAAAGCTGCTGCCACTGTCATGCCAAACTGCCTTAGGGACCAAATCCGGCCAGTCCCCCTCCGTTCATCATGGGGAATCGCATCTTATTCCAAAAGACATTTCAGGCCACTTTCTCTTGACATTTATTTCATTCAAGTGAAATGGCCAGAGTCCTTTGTTATATAATTCATGCAACTCCCTTGAGTCTTGCTCATGCCAGACATATGAATTTGGAAGTTATTTGATAAATTGAGCAATCTTTTCTTTCAGGAAGCAATTTCTGTCAGATTTTGATGTGTGATACCATCACACTTGTTAAGATTTTATTGTTCTCAAGGAAATAGAGATTTTGGTTGTTCTCTCTTTTTGAAATTTGGCCTTACTGCTTTGCCCAAGAACTTGGACTCCAAATCAAAATTAATTTTCAGTAATAGTTCTGAGCAAAAAGGAAGAAAGGTTTTCCTATCAATGGATTCAGATTGAGGTCTGAATTTGGTAGGTCGATTTGCATGCAGAAGGGAAACTAATTAATAGACGTGAAACATCAGATTTTCCTATCAATAATTTTTTGAGTTCTTGTGCTTTTTTTTTTTTGAGTCATTAAAGAACTACAGTATTCCTCCAAATGAACACTTTGTTTTACCAAAAATACAATTTTCAGGGATTTTTTCCACTGGAAGATCAAAAAGAAGCGTGTGGGGTTGTTGTCTTGCTTACATTTTTTATTTTGGAGGGTCAAATTAAAAAACTCCCTCTCTAGTATGGAAAGGTGCCCTCTTGGCTTTGAAAGTGCTTCTTGTGGTGCCTCAGCAGGCAGGGGTGGGAGGCCTTGCTATCACAAGTTGTAGCGGTTCATTGTTTTAGCTCCAAAGGTGACTGATGTGTCAGCAAGGATGATGGCTATCATGAATATGCATAGCAAGAGGTGTAGCTGCTCCAAGCAGCTCAAAGTCAAAATGTCAGCCAGGCTTATAAAAAAGTAAAACACCACCA
>VZTA01002168.1:164862-175361 GCA_013398855.1 Mohoua ochrocephala | reverse complement strand
AAAAATAAAATTGAACAACCTCCTTCCCCCCTTGCTCCTGTTCTTGGGAAAAGGAGCACAGAGAGGTAGCAGAGCTTGCATCCATTAGAGGACAATGCAAGGGTGGGCTGGGAGCTCCCTGGGTGTGAAGGTCACCACCTGCATCCTGCGAATGCCACTGCAAGGGGATTGCCTCTCCTTGGATTCATTTGGACTTGGATGCACAACTTCCATCCTGGGATTGCTTTGCTACTTTACACACGGGATGTTCCATGGCTGTGGTGAGCAACCTCCACACATGGGAGATGCTTCCCTGCACCCCAAACACAAGCAGCTGTGGTGCTCTGCAGGAAGGGGTTTCCTGAGGAATTCTGCCATGGCACTGTCCTAGGAGGGAAGCACTGATGTTTGCATCTGGAAACCCGCTGGGAATCCTGGTGTCAGCTTCCTGTTCAGGGGACAAAGTGAAGAGCCTCTGGGGTGTGGGCTGGCAGCCATGAAGGAGACAGCTCCATTCTCTGCCATGAAAAACCCATTTTCAGTCCAATTACCCAGAAAATGTGGGTTTAAAAGGCAGTTTCTCTGTGGGGAAAAAGCTAAGAAATTGAGTGAGTGGAAATTTCCTCTGGAAATCTAATGTGAGGCAAATTCCCATAGTGATATGAAGTTATTTTTGTAAAGAAATGGGTTGATTGTTTTTTCTTGCTGATTTTTCCAAGGGGCTCTGCCTGTGTTCTGGAGAACTATTGTATCTCCCAGTGAGCTTTATCAGAAAGGACATGAGAAGCAGTCATAATGAGAATTAATAAGTTTCTGCTGATTACTAAGGAATGCTCTGGACTTGTCGAACACAGTGGAATTAGTAACAAGTTAATCCATCAAATCTGAGGCCAGCATCAGTAACTGACTCTTCCAGATGGGGACACGTAAAGATGAAGAATAATTTGCTGAAGGCCACTGAAAAGTCAAGAGCAGAGCTGGGATTCCCCTGTATGAGTCAGAGGACCTTCAAAATACTTCCACTTGCTGTAGAACAGGAATAATCCCTTGGATCCCTCCTGAACCTATGCCATGGAGAAAGAAGAGCTCCAAACCATATCCCCCATCCTCGGTGCTCTGAGTTTGCTGGTGCTCTGTGTGCTTGAGATGCAGCTTTTCTTCAGCAGGACATCCTTGTCTGGAGTGGTTGGCTCCCTGGAAAGGGCGAGCTGTGCCTGGGGATGCCACAGCAGCAGAGACCAGCCCCTGAGAGCTGCTCTTTCCTGGGCAGACACAGCCCCCAGGGCATTCATCCAGCACATCTCAGGGCTCTGGAGGTGTCAGTGTGCAGCTGGCAATATTGGCAAGTCTGGATGAGCCGGGCATGTGTGTTTTTCCCAGGTGTTTCAGAGCTCCACTGCAGCTGATTTCCATGGGCATTAGGAGCTCAAGTGCCTTTTGAGAATAGGAGACTGTGTCTCTCTTTCCTCGTATGTGAAATGGAAGCAAGAGCACTTAATCACACTCCTGTGTGAAGACTGCATTAACGACATCAAATGCTACAGGAATAAAGGACAATAAATAACAACTTTGCCTTTTTGCTACAGCCACCAGCAGGGACCAGCAGCAGCAACTTGCTCTGCATTCCAGCCATCCCCTGGGGTCGGGGTTTCTGTCTTACTGCACTTTTTAGCAATAATTATTTGGTCAGTTTTACCTGTTTGGCCTTTTGTGGGTGTTTGATGGGAGGCACAGAGGACTCTTATTCCCCTTTTGGTGTGAATTTATGGGTAAGCCATGCTTGAACAGTGCAGCAGCCCAGTGCTGCCCTTTAACCCAAGCCAAAACCTCGTGTCACTCCACACTGCTGCTACTGTGGTCATGTGTTGTCTAAGCAAGGAACAGCAGCACAACTTTTCAGTTCTTGTATTTGCTGCTCTGTTCTTTGTGAAGAATAGCAGGTGTCCTTTGGCTGGGCTGGATTTGAGGCAGCCTCAGACTGGATACAAGCCAGGAGTTAGAGAAGAGCATGCAAAACAATTATAATATAATGACATGATCAAACAAGAGGACAGCAAGTTAGAGAGAACCATGACAAGTGCAGGTGGAGTCAGAGCAGTGTCCGTGGTTGGAGAGCTTTGGTTTCCCTGCAGAGGATACACGGATGTTCCAGCTCGTGTTACAGTAATAACCTGAGCAATTGCCCCTTGTGGTAGGAATGTGAAGAGGGGTTTGGGGAATTCCTGCCTGTAACCACGGCAAGAACTCCACTCCCTCAGCTGATGGAGAAAAGCCTGGCGCAGGGCTGCGGCTGGGGAGAGGCAGGTAGCTCTGTGCTTCTGACTGCAGGTGTAGCACTGGCACTGCCTGGCGTGCCAGGACTGCAGCAATTAAGCACGAAAGAGCATCTCATAAGAGAGGTACAAAACCCTCTTTGTCCCCTGGCAACTCTGCTCTAGGCACCTGCTTGGTATCAAAGAAAGCTTCCAAAAATGGAAGGTAGCAAAAGAGGCGGAAAGCAGGAAGAAAAGAATCATTATTGTTAAAGCTGACATTAATTTGCATTCTCAATTTAGTCTCACGAATGGCTCTTGGGGGTAATGAGTTACCTGAATCAAACCCTATTGAGGATAGAAATTGTTTTTAATTATAGCACAGAATAGCCTGAATGGCTTTGAGAAGGTGCCCTTTTACTTTGTGTCTGCTGGAAGCAAAGCAGAATTCCTGGTGGCATCTCTCTAAATAATGTGATTTGCAGTAATGATGTGAGGCTGTAGGGAGGTTCCTTTCATTCATGAGCAGTAGCCATCAGTCTTAATTTGATAATGCCTCGCCTCCACCCCTCTTCTCCCCCTCCCTACTTTTCTATGGACGAGATTCTTCATGACACTTAAACCAGCTAATGGTGTTTAACACCTATGCAAAGGAGATGTAACCTGAGAGCCAGCAAATGAGCCAGGTTTAGCACCAGTGGTAAAGACCGTGGACCCTTTGAAGATGTTCATAATTTGGACACATAATTGGCCTTTTGTCAGAGAAGGGGCCAGCTGTGCCCCCTCAGAGGGTGGATGGAGGTTCTCTGCTCCCCTGGGAAAGAGGCATGAAAATCCAAGGAGATCAATGTTTCACCACCAAGGAAGCAATGACATTCAAATCCTTATAGGATATGTTTGAGCTTTCTGGAGAAAACATAGTCCTGAAGTATTGAGGGGCCTCTTGTGGCCCTGGGAGTGCAGACACAGAACTGAGGGTCACAGGGACCATGTGCCACCAACACACAACCAAACCAACTCAGCACAGCCACAGTTCCTGTGCAGAAAGATTTTAAGAACAGAATTGACTCAGAGAAAGGGAGACTACTGTCCTGGTTTGAGACAAATTTTCAGAGGAATACTCTGGGAGGAACGTCTCCTCTATAGAAGGCAGGTTACAGCCACCCCTCCCCCAACAGGTTCAGGAAAAAATTCCTCGAAGGAAAGTGAAAGGAGGAAAAAGCTATTTATTTAACAAACACACGGGAAAAGAATAATGCTAAATAATAAAACCTCTCACTGTGGAGAGAAAACCTGGGAAGATTTTAGAGTCCTTTCCGTGGGTGTGGGCTCGCTCTTTCTCTCTCTCTCCCCTTCGGAGCTGGGTGGGCTCGGGCCCCTCCGGGCCGAGGTGTGAGGGCTCCCAGTGAGGTTCTGATGTTCTGGTGTTCTGAACAGTCCAGAAGAGAAGAAGAAAAAAATCCAAAGTCCCAGGGAAACAAAGGAGTTTAACTCTCCGTCTCTCTCCTCCCAGAAAAGGAGCCAAGAGCCGGGAAAAGCAGGGAAGGTGCTTTCCTCTGCTCTGCAGCAGCAGGAACACAGGGGAGTGAAAGTCCTTGAAGCAAAACTGTTTTTGAAAAGTTCGTCTGGCTTTTTTCTTTCTCTTGCACCCAATTTTAAAGACACAGAAAGGCACAGGAATCATGTCTGGGCATAGAGCAGGCGACAGGGGATACACATCATAAAGTCAGCCCAAGACAACTACCAAGGACAACTTTCTAATTAAACAATGGCGGTTAATTCATTTCTACTGTCTTTTCTTCCCAAAATCTGGCAGATGTACAGAGACTCCCACACTCAAAGGTGCTCCCTCTTCCAGGGAGACTGAACACTTGTGAGCTTTCTGCTCCTGAAGATGTATGTCTGGTGCCATCAGAGATGTGCTGGCAGGTCCTGCCGGGCTCCCAGCTGGTGTTTCAGAGGGTTCAGGTCTCCGTGGGGTCAGCGTCATGTCTGTCAAACCTGGCAGTAGAGTTGTACATTCAGCACCTCAAATCTCACCCTTTGTATGGTTAATGATGCCCCCTCACTCTGACCCCACCAGGTCTGTACTTTGACAGTGTTCCCAAAACCATTCCTGACCAAGTGCTAATGAGATGAGTTTCCAGTCGGAGCAGTTGCACTGGTGTTTGGGAGAGTCACAGTTTCCCTGTCCCCAAAGAGGAACCTGCGGGGAAGGACTGGGGTTCCTAGCACAGAGAAATGGGAGCTGCAGTCCTGGGTGGGAAAGATTTCCCTATGTGCACAGTACCAGAGCATTTTGTGGTCTTTCATAACCTCATGTGGCAAGTGAAACATTTCATTGAGTTATTTTAATCCATTAGCAACAGATTTCAGGAAAACACCAGTAATGTATGTAACGTGCACCCAGGAGAAACAACAAACGGTTAGTTAGAGAATTTAGATTTTAATTAAGTAGATAACGTATGCTTGCATTTAGTCTTATAAATGAAAATGTATTCACTGTAGAGTAGCTGGGTTCTATTAGATTTCCCTGAACATAAAGAGAAGGGTTGATTATTACTGATTACTGAACTATTAAAGGTTTGTACCTTGGGCTGCTTGATTGTAGCTCTGTTTGCTTCTGTTGCTAAAAGGGCTCTTGTCTGCTACCCAGATATGTGTGAAATAGGCAGCGTTTGGACTTAATGTGAAAATTAATTCTAGGTTACAAACCTCAGCAAATGATCCAAATAATAGTGCTGGTTGCTTCTCTCTGGTTGTAAGAGCACATTTCCATGGCTCATGGAAGCTGGTGGTAGGGATGCTGCACATCACTCTCACTCACGAGAGGCCAAGGTGAATGTGCTGCTAAAAGAAGGGGTCACTGAGAAAAGAGCTCTTGGAAGTGAAGAGCAGATCAGAGCTTGCCCAGGGTATTCCCATGCTCTGCGACATCTCTTTTGCATGGGAACATCAAGAGATTACAAGACATACAATGCAGTTATGAAAGTGCTTTGTCTCTGGAGGTCTTGTGAATGTTAATTAGACAAGCCCAGAGGTGACTTAGGAGGTAACCAAACATGAACAGTGATTTAGTAGTAGGGAGACTGAGGCACAGGGTTAAGTGATTTACCTTTGAGGAAAGCTATGGGAGATCCCCGCCTGGGATGCAAATCTCCCACCTCCGGCCACTACCTCTGCTTCCTTGGTGCTCTATTTATCCATGCTCTTGTATTTGCAGCATGCCATGGAATGCTGCTGTTCTCCCTATTTCTAAAGGCAATGCTGAAGCATTACATAAAATGCAAGATTTCAGGGGCTTCTGTAATACAGAGGATCCAGGTTTCAGAGCTGTCCCAGCCACTTTCTCACTGCAGAGCAGCCACAAAGCCAGAGGCTCTGCTTCACACCTGAAGTGATCTCTTTTGATGGGTAATTGCCTGGGGAAAGGGTTTGCCCAGCAGGTGGTACAGCCAGATGACACCCAGCTTTCCAGCTGGCACTTTGAGCTCTATCCGATGGAAACAAGCTGGGATAGCTTCATATTGCCCTGATTCACTGAAGACCAGACAGTGGCTGCTGGCCTCAGGGGAAAGGGAAGGAAAATATATCTGAAACCTCACTTTCTTGTTTTGGGTCTAGTTTGGCATTGCTTCACCAGACCACAGCCTCTAGACCAACATTCTTTGTTTACACACACATTTTTGGCCTTTCTTGAGCTCTTGTCATTTATCTCCATAATCTTAAAATGCCTCCCAGCATTTGGAGTCCTATCTTGGCTGTGCTTCCCCAAGCAGCCAAGGAGGACATCAATTCCAGCCATCACCCTGAAGGATATAGTTACCCCATAAAATGGTTCTCCCAAACTGTTACCTCTAGCACAGACTAGAGAATTTCCCTGCAAGGAAAGCTTATTCAGGTTAGTTTGATGGTAAAACCGGAAGGAACTGACCATGGAAAAGTGGAAAGAGTCCAAGACTCCTTGCATTCATGGTCCTGGCAATATGTCTGGATATCTAGAAGAAGGACTTTTTAACAATTTCCATTAATGGAAGAGAAGCTTCCTAAACTGCCTTTGTTTCTGGTGGAACTCTGTTTGCTTAATTATGCTTCATTGGAATTACCTTTGGAGAGCAGTGAGGTGTTAGGGGCTATGGGTATTGATAAGGGGTTTGGGAGAGCTGGGATGCTCTCTTGCTCTGTTTCAGATTTAGTGTGTGTCTCTGAAATGCCTGCACCCCGCCTCTGGGGAACGATCAAGGCTGCAATTCACAGAGCTGCATTTTATTTATTTTTTGGTACCGATACAGCTGGAGATAGACACCTCCACAAACCCAACAGTAAAGGAGCGGGTCTAATCTGATGGGCCTTCTTTAGACACATGCATCCTAAGAAGAAGACTTCTATAGAAAATGAATACCTATGAGATGCATTGGAAAAGATTTTGCCTTCTGTCATCTCTTCTTGCTGAGTGCGTCGGCGAAAGAAAAGCTGAGCCTTCCTGGGCTCCTTGTTCAGCATGTGTCACCTTGTCTTGCATTTGTGCTGCATGGCTGCAGCAACTGGGGGAATTTTTTTCCTTTGTGTATTTAGGACAGTGGAGAGTAACTGAAATTGTTAAAAGGCGGATGGGCCTGGGAAGGGGTGCCTTTCGTGAGGAGAAGGAAAACTCAGTGCAGGACAAAGGCAGTGTCTAAGGCCCTGGCTGAGCAGAGAACAAAGCCTCTGCTGCTGATACTGCGTGGCTGCACTGAGCACCATCCCTTAATGAAGTGATACAATGCCTCAAATGGACAAAACCACAGTGGAGTCCCACCAGTTCCTTCTGAAGGCAGCATTTCTGGGGCTGCCCTGTTGTGTGGCGCAGGGTACTAGGGCTGCCAGGCCCTTTGCAAGGGGAGGCTGCCATAGTAATCCATGGGTAAGTTTGCAGCCACTCAACCTAATGGTAATAGGATGTATTATTTGGGATTTTAGCTTCTGGTAACAATGAGACCTTCCCTCTACCCTTCTCATTCCTTTAATGCTGGCCCATGTGTCCAATCCAGTTAAATAAACCAGGAAAGTAACCATTAATGTCAAAGTTCCATAATTAAATGCTGACTGAATCACCGCTCAGGCTTACAACACTGTACTGTAATTTTTAAAGAATATCCAAGTTGACATTAGACTTTTTAAACAGATTAATTAGTCACATTTCATTTTAAGTGGCGCTGACTTAATAGGTACTGCAAATGTACAGTATGTATTTACTTAAAGCCATTATAACATAATATTTACAGGATATTAACATGTATTAATTACTGTATAATGAACCTTGTGACTACAATATTGCCATTCTTGCATGGCTGTAAAACTTTTATCGTCTTGTGAGGGAGGAGGGAAATTAAAATAAATTGCATGCACATTGAAAGCTTATTTTTCAGAGGAAATGTGCAAGTTATAAGAAAATGTAAAACAGGGGACCCAGTAAATCACAAACAGCTAACAAATGCTCCAAGACATGCTATAATGTTTTTATGAGCGTGTTTTACAACCCATTCATTACGCTGTCTGTCCTTCTGAAAGCTGGTTATTAGACTGACTGTGCAAAGTAACACATGAATATCTGTGCAACTAGCCATGAAATCACAACCAAGCTGATCACTTTTATTTTGCCTATTTTGCCCTGGAAGATATCCTAAAGCATTTTCCCCTCACGCTGTAATTCCACAGCACGTGGCAACAAGAGAGGTCCTGCTGAGGAGCGGCGTGGGGCTGGTGCGGAGGTGTGTTCCTGGGAACAGTGTGTGCCCAGCTCAGCCTCCTCTTGCTGGGGACAGGTCCTTTTGGCCGCTAGAGCTGGAGATGAGCCATGGCTGTACGTTGCTCAGGTCCCCTGGGCCTTTACGCACGTTGTGGAGATGTCCAGCTGCGGTTCGACGCCACCGGCTGGAGCGAGGAAGGGTTTCTGTGGGTCACTCCTGCAGAGAGGTTGGGAGTCAGCAGGGTTGCAGGCTGCCAGGTGGTTCAGTGTGCCTCCCTTTCCATGTGGGATTTGCCTGCTGGAAACAAGGAGGATAATAATGCTTGAGGCAAGAGGTCACCAAAGTTTGTCAGCTGACAGAGGGAGAATATTTGCTGCGTGCTGCGAGTCAGCTGTCTGGGGGAGGCTGCAGGTTGGGCTGTCTGTCAGGGGGGGTTAAAGGTGTACTTAAACTCAGATGCTGGAGGAAGTAAATGCTCAAGGACCTCTCTGCCTGCTCCTTTTTCATTATGTGTCTGATGTGCAAAATAATGGAAGTAGATAACCCTGGAGACCCCGCTGCCGACCCTGCAGGCTCCTGTGAAGTGAGCACACCACATGCCAGAATAGGCACAAAGAAGGCCCACGGGCGAGTGGCAGCCAGGCAGCGCTGGCATTCTGCAATTTCCCTTCCACTGCCACATTACAAACGGCTTCATATTCAAATGGCTGCCTGTCTATGATTGTCCAATTATTCACTGCATTCTTTCTTTGATGGTACAGATGTTCTCAATTTCTCGGAGTAGAGGGGTTTTTTTAATCTAAAAAGTCGTTCCGCCTCAGAAATGCAAAATTCTCCACAGTTCACCAGGTTCTCTGATGGGTTTGCATAATTGGTCTTCAATTTGCCTATTGTTTTGTAATAGAAAGCCTATGTTTAATTTTATTTTTGTAGACCTGTAGAAAGAGCAGAACATTCTGCCATTTATGTCATTCTTCTCATTAGGATCCGAGCGGATCGTGAGCATTTAGACGTGATTATAAGGAACAGATTGTGCTGAAAGGAACACATGCTTTCCTCTTCCATTGTTTTAAACACTTTAGGAGGCTGATCCAGCAAGACGTTAAACATGTTCAACTCTCTTTGTACCTTTGTGAGAGGTGTCTTTCTCCTGGCAAGGCCAGGCTGATTGCTTTGGGTGTACTGGCATGCCAGGTAGGGCAGCCTTGGTCTGTTGCAAACAGGAATTGTTCAAATTCTGGACATGGGTGACTGCATAATTTCCTGGGAAAGGACATTTTGATGTCCATTCTGAGTGATGGCTGCAAGCTGCCCTTGCAACAAGGGGGTACCACACTTTCCTAGGGCCCGTTTCTTCTTGTGTAATAGATGTAGCTATAAACATACCTGTGTGGTTAAACTGTTAAACAGGATTCATGAAATAACTTGGACTTCTCATTTATATCATTCTTTGATGCTCATTTAGTTCTCATTCTTACATGGCAAGGTAGAGATACCTGTGTGGTACAAATATTTAAAAAAGCTACAGAAGAGAGAAGGGCATTTCTAAAACTTCAAAGGAAGAACAACAACTAAACTCCAGCAAAACCTTACACCAGCTAATGGCAGCTCTGGGGGTGAGGGGGAACTTAATAGATTGGATCCTGGGAAATAAAAAAAGAAATTGTAAAAGATTAGAGGCTTGCTAGGATAATTCAAAAGAGATAAAGGGATGACCCAGGGAATTAAAACCTCACAGCAATCCTACATAAAAGGATTAGGTTAGAGCCTCAGCAACAAAGAAGGGGCCAGCACTGAAGATGTGCTGCTTACTCCAGGACCTGGCCAGGTGTGTTGGTACCCTTCCCTGTTCTAGAGAAATGCCCTAAGCTTGGTTTTCCCCGAGGCATTCAGTACAGTGTCTGTAAAAGTTACCGGAAAAGCTCCCGGTGTCTCTCTGGTACAGACAGAAATGCAGGGACACTGTGGAAAGGACCTTCCACCTACCACTGACAGTGGTACAGCCTTGCTGCAGTGTCATGTGCTGCTCACCACGGTGCCTTAATATTCCTAAGAGGCTCATGGCAGTGTCCCAAAACAGCTTTAGAGAGGCTCAGCTTCCTGAGGTTACAGAAGAACAGTCAAGTGTGGCTCTTTCCTTGCACAGCAAAGGGAGAGCCTGGCAGAGGCTGAGAAAAACCTATCACAGGCGAATGCTGGCAGAAAAATAATCAGGTTCATGCTGTACTGGTTAGATTGGAGAGTGCTGGGGATACTGGTGATGGGAATGAGTCCATCCCACCATGGACATGGATCAGCCTGTACTGATAGACAGAGTGTGGGTCCTGGTGATGCCTTAGGTTTTAACTTTTATATTTTTCAAATCCTGTGCTGCCTGATGTGTAACTCTGAAACTTCTTGTGCCCTGCGAGCTGCTGTTCTCTCATGCTAGTTAGACATAGCAAACCTCTGCAGGCTTCCACTCCAAGGATACCAGGCCCAAAATGTGTCAACTAAAAGCCTCTAAAGGGGGGCAAACTTGGGGTAATTCCATCATGAA
>VZTA01002168.1:123566-164773 GCA_013398855.1 Mohoua ochrocephala | reverse complement strand
GGGAGCAAATTGGGGTGATTCCATCATGAAACTGAGGTTATAATTGGAGAATGAACCCTGATATGCAAATGAACCAAACTTATCAAAGGGTGAAGAACCTGTGACCCAGGGTCCATCTGGGATGGAGCCTCTGGACTGCCCAGGGTGAACCTTTGAAGGCCTTCAAATAAATACCTCCTTTTATTCTCTTCATTCTTATCTGGTCTCCGTGTTTTAGGTGGCCACTTAAGGCATCACTGGAGGGACCGTTCCTGCTGTTGCCAGTCCATATTCCTGATCCAGGAGAGACTGCCTCCTCAACCCCTTTATGTGCTAGATAAAAATGACATTGTAGTTTGCATGAAGGGAACCTGTTTTCTGTCACAGTGTGCCTGGAAGGAACCAAAAGGGACCTCAAAGTGACATGTAATGCCAACACTTTGGAGGTCTCTACATTTGTCTCCAGCCTTGTTCTCTGTATCAGATGAACCGATGCCTCAGAAACAACCCTTGTACTCTCTGTCTTAGAAGGCAGTCAGGAAATGGCTTTACCAAACTACATGCATGTTCTCTGAGAAGATAACAAATACCTCTACTCTACAATACATCAAATGAGAGTGTTCTGAGATGGGGAGCCACAGATGCTACCAAAATCTCTACATCAAAGCCCAGAAGATTCCCTTCTCAGCACTGGGATTTCCAGTCAAAGTCACAATGGACTGACAATTACTTTGTGTTAGATCTTGGGGACGCTGCCCAGAGACAGAGCTGAAAGGCAGGAGAACTGTCTCATGGGTCAGAAGGATGAGCTCACTGCCAGCACACATTTCTTTTAGGCTATTATCAATATCAAAGCCCTTTACTTCTTTTGTGCTGGTTTTAGAAGGAAGGGAGATGCTGCTTTGTTTCACTTCCTTCCATTGTTAAATAAGACATGTCCCTTCCAGACCCATCTCCTTTTAGGAGAAGAAATTTGGTATTTCCCAACCTCTGTCTCAATGGATAGTTCTGTTGGTCAGCTCACAGAAATTCTAGTGCTGTCTTTGTAAAACACTAGGTTGGGATCCCTTTCCCCCCATTATTACCCTCTTTCAGGAGCTGGACAGAGTGGAGGAGGAGAGGAATCAGTCCTTACTTCAGACACTGAAATTTGCACTTTTTGCCCTGTTTTCATGGGTCACTGTCTTGTGCTGCCTCTTCCTTCACAGCTGCCTTTGCTCTCCATACAGCAGCTTGTGAGCGCTGGGGATGGGAGTTGCCATCACACCCTGGCACGAAGGAGCTGCTTCCAGCCCTGTCTCTGAAGAAGAGAGGGCTGCAGCTTCCTTGCAAAACTTCAGTTGCTGTTGTGGGTTGCCAAACTCAGAAAACTCAGGGTTTGATTTTCTGCGAGGCCTGTGTTAGGTGGGAGGTTTGCTCTAAGCAGTGGGAAGTCCTGGCTCAGAGTCCCAGTACAGCCCAGCTCTGAACATCTGGATTGAGCAGATGTCCTCCGAAGGCAAAAGTGGGCCGCAGGCCTGTCAATCCATGGAGAGGTCAGTGTTTGCCCTGGAAGGCAGGTGCCCAGAAAGCACCATTTCTAGAAAGCAGATCTGATGCTTTAAATGTTACAGCTGCTTCTCACTCCTCACTAAAATCTTGCTGTCCAATATTGGAAATGCAGAGAGTGAACTTCACGTCTTGAACTTCTGCTTGCGCCCACGCCGAGGTTTTGCCAGGGTCAGGAGAGGCAGAGCTGGGCTACTGCCCTGTGATGTCCCTGCCCTTGGCTGTGGCACAGCTCCACCTCCCCTCTCCCAGGGCAGGACCTTGCCCTTCTCCGTGCAGCACATCCAGCCCCTGGAAGCATCAAAAGTCTCTGGAGGGTGAAGGCCCTGCTCTGCGGAGGTTCCCGCTGCCAGGGCTGTGGCGAGGGAGTGGAAGAGCAAGACTGGAGAGAGCCTCTTCCCCTGAGTGCTCAGACTCAATCTCTGCTCATTGCTGCAAGATTTTAGCATCCCCTGCCACATTGTGGAGAGGTTTTGCTCAATCGACCAGAGTTTGTCATCTAGTTATGACAGCTTAAGTTTTCCTTCCCAACTGCAAGGCCAGTAACAAAGCAGGTTGGAGCCTGCTTTACGCTGAAAGTAACTTCCACTAAGCGTTTGTGTCCCCGAGGGTAGAGACATGACAGCAATTTTCCATCTGATGACAATACTCAGCACCAGTCTCAAAAATGTCAACTGTAATTAAAATTTGTTTATATTTTCAAGGGTAATATTGCTTATTCTCTTGTTGACAATTGCTGCTTCAAGCTTCTAGGCTTAACTGAATAGGAACAGTTTGTCTTTAAATGGCAAGTTTCCTCCTTCCCTAGTCATTGATTTGTGGCTACGTTTAGGAATGACACAGTTTTAATTGCATGATCCTTATTTTTTCCCCCAGTGTTTTTCTAGGCCCCTTTAATAACCAGCATTTACTAAAAATTCTGAGAGCTCAGGGAAAAAAAAAATCTATTCACTCTCTTATTCTTGTAGCACACAGAACCCAAAAGCCCTTTTCTGTGACAGTGTCAATAATTGTTTAATCCATGTAAAACAAGCTGCTTTCCACACTCACTCCGTTGAGAAAACAGCAGGCTCTGTTCTCTGGCCACCAAAGACAACACAAACCTGCCGGGTGCTGGTCACAGCTCAGCGAATGTTCGGTGACGCCGTGCGAGGGGGACATGGCCCTGCTGGGTGCCAGCAGCTCACACTGTCGGGGGCTGACACAGCCTCTGGGGCTTGATCTGAGCCAGTAGTCTATCAGAAAAAAACAAGATGAACATGCTGGATTGAACATTCAGGACTGTTTGTTTTGGGTGGCTGGGGAGACGTGACTGCTAGAGGTATGGTGGGTATGTTTACAGCACACTGGCAGACCCCATGGCTCCCTTTGAGGTGAGGGTTTGAAAGTGATGGAGGGGCTTGTGCCATCAGCTGTCTGGCTTTGGATGAGGCATCGTGTCTGCAAAGTGCTGGAGGTAAACAGGCACTAAGCCATGGAAGACAATTTTCCTTGCGGGGTGGGTAACTCAGCCTGGATGCAGCCAACTGAGTGGAAAGTAAAAGGGTTCCAGAGGCATCCTGGGCAAAAGGCACCTCTTAGGGCACAGTCGTTCAGGAATATACCCTATAAATACATCTGTCTTGACTGCCACTTCTACAGATCGTGCAGAGTGGTACCTGAGGACTTTCTGAGGGTGCAAGGGTCACCACAGGGAACCTGGGGCTTTGTTGAGCTTCAGTTCTCCCTTCCAAAGCTATTTGGACTTTGGTAGAATTTTTTACAGAACTGTTTCCTTATAAAATCATTAGGGTCTTCCATAATAATTGTTATTGATGTGATTTAGTAAATAATCCTATTAAATGAGCCAATAGATAAAATTCTGCTCTTGGCTGAGCTTTGGCGCTGCTCGGTGCATGTGCTCTGCTTGTGCTGCTTACCAGACTCAGCTGGTGGTCCATGTAAAGCATCTACCCCCTGCCTTGTTTAGGAAGACTTGGATCCGTACTCTGCTGAGGCTTTTCTTCTTTCACTAAGGTTGCATCTATTTTAATTGGCTGGAACACTTTTTGTTAAAGTACCTCGAATAAGTTTACAAACCACTGTGCACTCTGCTTTCCAGAAATCACAGAATGGTTTGGTTTGGAAGAGACCTTAGAGCCCATCCAGTTCCACCCCCTGCCGTGGGCAGGGACACCTTCCACTATCCCAGCTTGCTCCAAGCCCCGTCCAGCCTGGCCTTGGACACTTCCAGGGATCCAGGGGCAGCCACAGCTGCTCTGGGCACCCTGTGCCAGGGCCTCCCCACCCTCCCAGGGAAGGATTTCTTCCCAATATCCCATCTATCCCTGCCCTCTGGCAGTTAAAAGAAACCAATGGAAACTGTCTCTATAGTGCAATTGTCTCCACAGTCCAAATCTTCAGCATGCTACTTCTGTCTTCCCCTCCAGTTGGATAAGCTAGGCCCAGGCCTTATTTTGGGATATTTCTAATGCATGTCTGTGCATAACAGTGTGATGGGTAAACTCATTTGGGAGCTTGGTTTTACTTCAGGAAGGGAATCTCTGTCCCTCTTTGGTTGTCTGAGCTGTCTCTAGCAAATACCAGATGCAGGGACACTTGGCCCATCTGGTATGAGATTTTTTTACAAGCCTTAGTCACCAGCCTGGTGTGGTTTGGCTTGGAAGAGTGGCCAAATGTATGGACTTCTCTGCAGGCTGCCAGCTGAAGAAAGGAAATGGAATAGCTGGATTTTCTTTGGCCTTCTTCAAGCCAAACTTGAACAGATTGGGGCCTGTGGAGGGATAAAGCAGCACATGCAAGTGCAGTGTGATTACAAATCCTTTTCCTTGCACCAGAAATCCGGGACAGTTGTGATTTGCGTGGCACATGACCAGGCCCACCATTCCCCACACCAGCCAACCATCGAAATCCTTCAGAGGCACAAAGCAACCTTTGCATGGGCTGTGCTGAGGGATAGCACACATTTTGCTGAGATTTTGTGTTCATTCTCTTTCTGGTTCCCGTGTAGTCTTGGCCAAATCACTTCATCCCCTCAGCCTGTTTTCCATTTGTAGACAGGATTAGCAGTACTTCCCTTTCCCGTTCTGCCTGTAGGCTCAAAAAAAAAAAAATTACTTATTTTGCATACAAATTCATGCATTTTGCATGCAGTCTCTGGTACAGTCAGACCTTATCTTACATGAGACATCTGATGTATCAGATTGTAAATGATAAATACCCATAACCACAAGGACAAGTTTCCTTGAAGTCTGTGTGCATGCTGATGTGGGTAACAGGGCTGCTCAGTGCTTGCTGAAAGTTCATTACTACAGTTTCCAGTGGCTCCCAAATTATTTCTGCTGTCTCAGTGCCCCTGGTGTGGGGCATCAAGCACAAAAAACATGCAGCCTAAACTGAATAACCTTGCTTCTGCTGATTTCATGTGCTCAAGAGATGCCACACTTGCAATTCAGGAGTCAATGAGACACTATTTTCCTTTGCAAGTGTGTTGTGAGCTTTATTGTTTGATATTAAAGCTGCGTTGTGCAAAGTGGCCCATAAATGGCTAATAAAATCAGCGTTTACAGCTCGTAAAGTGCATCAAGACTTTACCCTGGCTTGCCTAGGGAGATTTATATTTGTGTTTGCTGTCTGGGGTTTAAGAACTGCCCATGGATTTTCTTTTTGGGTCCATTAAAATGATGCTATGGACAAACGTCTTTCCCTATTAACTCAGTTGGGTCCTGCTGAAGCATTGCCAAGAGGAGGAAGAGGAGCTCTGTAGCACTGCTCCTTCCTCAGCATTGGGGTGAGGAGTGGGGCACACCAGGCTGTGCCACGTGGCATGGAAAGCTCCACAACACTTTGCCAAACTCCTGGGAAGCCCTGAAAGTAAAATGAACTCATCATACTCCTGTGAGTGTGGGCAGCAGAAATACCAGTTTTATCCTTGGATCTTGCCTTTGCCTCCATTTCCCTCACTTCTGTCTTCACTGATGGTACACAGATTTTTTTTATTTTCATTGCTTGGTTTTGTTTTTTTTCTTCTTCTTTGAAGAAATTAAGGGAAACAGGCTGAGCCTGCAGTCTGCTTTTTATCTGGTGGTTATACTGGAGCTGCATTTACTGGTTTTAATCATATTTCATAATTGTGAACAATTCTAAATACAAAAATAGATTAAAATATGGGTCATTTCTTCTGGCCAATGGTACCTGTGAAAACTCTTTGTTTTCTTCTAACCTTGGAGTGTGTAGGTAGCTGAGGCCTTGGACCTAGCAGTGCAAGCTTCTGAGAACAAACCTGGCTCAAGTCTGGAGTTCAGGAGTTGTGAAACAGATCTGGTCAGATCTTCTAAGAGGTCCTTCAGAGGAAGAAAATGCAAGCAAGCTTTACTGCAGTAAAAAGTGACTTGCTGACAGGCTTGTCTCCAGATATGTGGAGATGAACGGCTTTTCTATTTGCCAAAAAATACCCCGCATAAAGATATTCAGTGGCTGGAAGCAGAAACCAAACACATCCAAGTCCCTAAACTGCTTACCCACAGGCAGTGCATTCCCTGTCAAAGATCACGATGACTGTCCCTGCTCCCAAATGTGCCCACACACTCACACTTGATGTCAGCCTGGAGTTGGGAGAGGCTTCATAGCCGAGGATCTTTGGGTTTTTTTCATACGGGACCTTACAGACTCTTGTAATGATGAAAACTCTTCCATGTAAAATTTTCAAGCCCTTATGCACTTTGACTTGGGGCTTTGATAAAAGCTTTTCCTGCACTGGACACTTGCAGCTTTAAATCTCTCTGTTCTTGGTCTCTGATAGACCTGTAGGAGCTCAGTGCACGTAAAGTGATGGGGAAGGAATTGCCCTTGAGATACTTTTGTAGCAGGAGAGTTTGAACTAAATGTTAGGGTGTGAGGTTATACCCCAGATTGCTACGAGGTCCATTGAATTTAGCATGTAAGCCTATCATAGAGTGATCTACTTGGAATTACTGCATGCTCTTTAATTACAAAATCTGCCTTAAGGTGTCTGTTTCCTTGGCTCTCTGGGATGTGTGTAGGGCTGTGCAGGTCTGAGCACACAGCCGAAGCACATATGCTGCCAGCTCATAACAGGTGACCCTGTCCACTGTCTTTGGCCTCATAACGGTTCATTACACTGTCCAGCATTTTTGAGCCAGTCTAAGTGAGATTTATAGGTTGCCTGGGGATAATCATTTCAAGAAGAAAGATCAATGACATGCAAGTCTGTGGAAAGAACAGCAAGTTCCAATATCTGCCTTGTTAGAAGACATCAAACATCTTCATAAACTATTTAAAGGTAGAAATGGTCATTAACCTTTGCTGTAGCCGATTACATTCGGAGTGGTCAATGCCATTTACTGTGAGTCAGGGTGACACCCCATTAGGGTGTGCACGGACGGGAGGATGTTAATGCGTTGAAGTCATTCTCACCCCGGGTCTGTCTTGGGGGACGCACTGGACAAGCCAACCGAACAACACGATGTGTCCTTGCTCACCTCAGAAGAGCTCTCTGGCCTTGCTTGCAGTTGAACTGCCGCTGCATCGCTTTGCACCCACCTCAAACAAACAGCCATGGGTCCTTTTTCTACCTCCTTTAGTTAATTATGACTATTTTTAATGTGATGTGAAAGCATCCCATTTTTCCTGTGGGGGAAATCACAACCCGGGTTGTTCCTTGCAGAGCCAGGAGAAGAACAGATTGTTCAGGCTTGGCTTGCTCCTTTGAAACCACCTTGAGGAGCTGACGGCCCCATCCCTCTTTGAGACACTTGCAGCTCTACAGCAATACATCCCTTGGCTGCTTTTCTTTAAACACTGTAGTCATGCTGCTGTGATTTAAGTGTGATCTGTTGTTGATAATCTCAATCCTGCCTCTTCTCCTCCCGGCCCCACTGATGCTGAATCAATGACATTTTTTCTAAGCTGCCTACATCTGGTGTTTTACTGACGACCGCATGTGGCCCTCTCACTTTAATTACTTCTGCTGTGTCTAGCACTGTATGCACTATAATGTTTCAGAGACTGCTTGCAATTAAAATAAAAAATAAGTAATACGTTACAGGTTACAACCCAGTCAGTCACTGTGCAGCTTTATATGCTGAGCTGTCCAAGTGGCTCAAAGCCCACGGAGTAGTAACAAAAGCCTGGGACACAGGAATGGCCAGGGAAGAGTACTGTCTTTCCAGGTTCCTGAAAGGCATCATTTCCTGAAGGTTGCTTTATTTTTCCAGTTCCTTTGCTCTTGAAAGAAAATGTCAACGTACTTGACTTTACATTCCCTGGTTTCCAGGGGACTCAATGTAATCAGTCTCCTTGCTGGGGAAAGGCTGTGTTTGTACCAAGCGAGCTCAGCTGATGGTTGGGGCACTTCAGCATATTTTAGGCATTGTAAAGTTTTGTAACTGCTTTAACAGTCTTTGGACCAGGTTGGGGAGGGACTAATCAGATGCAGTTTTGAGTCTTCTGGCTTCAGATCAACAAAATGCTTAAGCTTGTGCTTAATTTTAAGCACTGCAATGGTTTTGCCCATGAAAAACAGGGACAAAATGTCATCCAGCCATCCTGCTGAGTAATCCTAACAATTATTTCTCGTTCTTGTTTTTTTTCTCAGTTCTTCTTTGCCCCCACAAAATCTTTTAGGCATTCTAGAAGAGAGAGCACAGAAAAGCTGAAATGAAACAGCTCATGCAGGGAAGCACAAGCAACGTGGAGAATTTTTGTTTAGCAATCCAAGCAGCAGATTTCTGTTATTATAAATACTGGCTGAATTCACTTGTGAAAATATACAACAGTTAATTTGCATGTAAAGTGACAAATTAAAATCTAAAATTCCCCCTTTTGTTCTCTGAGTGGAACATAACATGACAAGCTTTGAAAAATGCCTCAGCTCTGCTCCAGTGGCACCCCCAGTCTGGTGGTGCTGTCGTGTTGAACCTGAATGTGACGGAGCTTGTAGCAGCACATGGAAACAACTCGACCCAAATACTCAGAGGTGCTGGGTGCCTAAAACTCATTTCAGTTGGGTGATTTTTAGCACCTGGTCCCTAGAAACTGGAAACTGGGTTGAACTACAGCCACTCTTTGCATGAAGATCAGAAAAGTGCCTTCTGTCAGTAAGGGATAGAAGTATTCGTCAAGCCCCTGTGGTGTAACACCATAGGAGTGGCTGCATTTTGTTTTGGCTAAAAGGCAGCACCTATCTGAGCAGGGGCCAGGTGTTCAAAGGAAAGTGCACATGGAGCAGCCCTTCCCAGCTTCACCCTTCCAGCTTGCAGGAAGGAGGGAGTTAAAACACATGCTGATCCATATGTTTTGTCAACCCTGCAGCCTTTCCTGGTATCTTTTCCAGTTCCTTTCTCTGATTTTGTCAATTGGGAAGGTTATAGTGGCACAGGGTGTTCAAGACAGGCATGAGTGGTGGTATCTGCATTTTGTGGTAGCTGAAGGAAAGCTGTTCATCAAAGAAACTCAACAACTCATCCCTGCTTATGGTCTGCCGTGTGTTGGCATTTCACTGGTAAGGACATCTCAGGCTGGGCTGAAGAACTTCCCCTGGTCCACTGACCAGTCCAGGCTTTTTGATCATTGCCACTCTTACTACTAACCCCCCAGTTATTGCAATGTCAGAGAATCCTCTCGTGCTGCCGTTAAAAATAGCCAAAACACGGGTAATGCTCATAGCTGCACCAGCCCGCTTTTTGCCCTGGAATCATCTCTCTTTTCTGCTCCCTTGTTTTGCACCTGCTGCATGGAGGCACCGTGCAATGCCCCATCATTACTGCAGCAGCTCAGCTTCCACTGAGGCAGGTTCAGGGCATGGACAGCTGCCACTGTTCATTTGTTATACGGGTAAACAGCATCAGCCCAGCTGACACTTGCATCCGTGTGCGCTTTCCTCTGTAGAAATTCACTTAATCTTTTCTGACACTCTTTTGGTGTTTAAAGACAAAAAGCACTGGTTTATTCCCGTTCCCAGACACTGATGTAGAATTCACCTGGAGAATTCAAGTGTTGATAAACTCCTTTGTTTTAAACGATTGCAGTAGAACATAACAGAGGGTAGTTTTAACAAGGCTAAATGAAACCTAAGTTTTCTGGGTGATGCTGATGTCTTTTCTTAAGGGACATCAATGGCAGCTGCTTGCTGCCCTCCAAGGCAAGCGAGCCTGAACTGCTCACAGTGGCAGAAAACATGAGTGAGGTCTCTGCTGAACTAAAATCTGCATTCTCTGGGCCAAGCTCCTTCTTCTCCTGATCCCTGGCCCACTGAATCCACTAGAAAATATTCCCGTGACATGGGATGGGGTGTCCTGAATTTCCCTTGGAGCAGGAGGAGTTGAGAAGCCTCTGCACTGCAGTGTTGGGACCAGTGTGAATTAAAATCACGGACCAAAATCGTGGATCGAAATCACGGACCAAAATCATGGATCAAATGGAGAAGGGAGCAGCACCTGCCATTCCCAAACACAGAACACAGATATAATTGTGAGGCTCAATATAGCTGATTCCCCTGTGTTCCTCCACCCAGATTTTTGAAGAACTTCAGCAGAAACCATTCCATGTGCCAAGTGTCAGGAGCTATGCACAGTTCTGGTCCAGCCTGAGGGGCCCCAGGTTCCCTGTAAGCCAGGGACGTCCACGCTCTGCTCTCTCTGCCCAGCCCTGTGCCTGGAGATCACCATTTCTCAGGGTAGTGCCAGCAAGAGACAGTTCAACAGCCTGTCCCTGGAGTGCCAGCCCTGGTCTCTCACCCTGCAGGCTGTAGAGCAAGAGAAGGTAGATGGGAACTGTGCTGGTGCTCCGATGACCATCATGTTAAACTGTGTTCACAGGCTCAAACCTCGGACTCGGGCTAAGTGAACCCAATGCTCGTCCCTAGGACCGTATGTTGTGCCACACTCCCACTGCAGCCATCTCAAAAGGAAAATATGTTTTGGGTTTGGTTTGTTCTGTCTTATTCCTGCTCATACCAAATGGCAGCACTAGGCGTGGGCAGTGCTACAGGGAGAAGCCATCAGCTAATGCTGAAGGAAGGATTCTAGAGGTAGCATACTCACAAAACAATGGTTAATAACATTCTGAAGAAAAACAGATCTCTAGTGTACAGTGCCCAGCATGCAAGTGATCTTCCAGAGCAGGCAGGTGGGAAGAGTAGCAGTGCTATAAAGGAGGGTGTTTGAGCTCTCCTTCTGCATGCAGGACAATTCCTTAATTCAGCGCCAGAGAGGAATGTTGAGGTTGTTTCCCAGCCCTTCCCAAGCCTGTGCTGCAGTTTATCAGGAGACCAGGGGCTGTAGGCATCTCATGAGCCTTTTTAACCCTTGATTTCCCTCTGCTCTCCACTCAGCCCCTCATTCCCTGTGCTTCACAGGGTTTGCCCTGCTCCCACAGCAGTGCAGAAAGCTGTCAGCTGGCGAAGATACAGTAGGGACATAAACTTTGCACATGGGGATGTGTGTCCACACAACACCCTGCTCTCATCCACAATGGTCACATGCTGTGACAACCCTCCTAGCAGCACAGTCAGCTTCTGATCTGAGGAGAGGGAGGTGATGTTTCTGTATGAAAAACTTAAAGGAAAGTGGTTAAAAACAACCACAAACCCCAAAAGCTCTCCCCACCCAAAAGAGCAAGATCCCCAAGGCCCCTGGTCTGGTATGATTCACCTGGCTGTTCCAGGTGCTCCTTCTCCAGGCTGAGCTCTCAGTGCAACGATACTGCCACAGACCCGGCAGATCTCCCCCACACAGTGATTAATTAATGCTCATGGTGCCTACTCAGTGAGCGACAGCTAAAGCTCCAGAAAGAAGGATATTTTGATGGCAGTATCTATTCGTAAACCCCTTGGAGCAGAGCTGGAGGGGGGCTTCAGCAGAGGAGCCCACAGGCACTGGGCTCTGCCAAGGGAGGAGAGGCAGCAGCCAAGCCAGCTGTGAACTGTATCCAGCTGTTGTCCTGCTAGGCCACTGTTTCTAAAATCAGAGTCGGTGATTCAGATAAGCATCCTACAGCTTTACCTCTGCTGAAGGATTTCCCCTGCATGAAGAAGGAGCTTGGGTTTTCTCTGCATTACAAAACATTGCTTCCTTTGTAGAGCAAGGATGTGTTTGTTTAAGAAGGAGGTTAGTGTCCTGCAAGGGAGAGGGTAAGTGAGGAAGGTGTGTAGGTAAAAAAGAGTATGTGGTACCCACTCTACTGCCAACTGACCCGTATAATACTACTATTTCAGCCTTTGTTCGAAAAGGATGATTATCCAGCACACCCTTTAGTTTTTAGGCAAGAGGGAAGGCCTGGATTCAACGTCACAACAGCCTCTCTGCACCAAGGGGTTACAGAAGTACTTAAGGTGTGTCAAAGCAGAGTCTCAGGCTGCCAAAAACCTGCTGGGCTCTGCGGGGCCCTGGTGCATCCATAAAGAGGCTGTGAGGTGCCAGGCAGGACCTGGCTCCTGGCCTGGCTGTGGCACAAACTGCAGGGGTTCCTGGTGGTCCCTGCGTGCCTTGGCAGCGCTGCCTGGCTGCAGCCCCACTCGAATTAGCGATGATTGAAACCGCTGCCGTGGTGGTGTAAGATATTATTAACCTACACCAGCCTTGCTGCAGCGCGTGTGTAGATGATACAAAACGCCAGGATAAAGCTGTGTTAATCAGGGATATTCAGAGAGCTAACACATCCCTCCCAGCGTGGGCGGGGATGTTGGATGTGTTACCCTCTGAGGTTCATAGAATAGCAGCAGTAGCAATGTGCTGCTCCTGCTTTGCTGAAAGGCTGTGGATTTAATTTCTGCTTCTAAGTAGTGCTATTTGCAAATCCATGGAGGGTACAGAGCAGATTTCTAGGACATGGACTTGTATATATTCATCCTTTTAATCCGAAACTCTTGACCTTGGGGTATAATGTATGCTTGTGTACCTTTGTAGAGTGCCCTTTGCTAGACAAGTGAGGCGAGACGATGAGCCAAAGGTTGTGGTACTGATCTGGATTACTGATCCAGGAAGACACGGGTTTAATTCCCTATCCTTATGCAGACTCCTTGTGACAAAATCTCGCATAATAAAAACCTTCAGGAGGTGAGGTTCAGCAAGAACGGCAGAGAAACTGCAAAAGGAAAAAAAAGCATTTGTTAAAAGGTAGAAAACATCCTAAGGCCCTTGGTTCTAAACCGTCACGTATTGTGTCTTGCCTAGAGGTCTGAGACCTTGTGTGTGTGTGCTCTGTTCAGCTGCAAATAGTCGGCATAATGAAGATGGGCATTTTTGGCTCTCTGGATCAAATAGTGATGGTTGTGACTGCAAATTAATAGAAGAGGGGAAAAGTAAGAACATAAAAGGCTGTTTTTCAAGCACTGGCTGCCAGAATCTCTTCACAGGGCAAAGGTGGGTCAGGCAGGGCAGCTGCCTGATAAATCCTCCTGGGATGTCTCTGTTCCCATCCTGTTACAGAAGAGTTCACATGATGGCTGCAGCCAGGGAATGGTGGGAACCCTGAGCAGATAAGTCTGGTGATCCATTAATTTACTGATTTCCCCAAACTCCAGAGACTCCTTAAAAGACTTGCCTAATGTGGCTGTAATAATTTCTACCTGCAGACAGCTCTGACTTAATTTTCAAGGATGATCTCCTCTTCAGAGGTGGCAGAAGGATTATTTTAAATGGCACATGTAGGCAGCGGATTACATGCATTTGTTGTAAGTCCAGTGGAGCAGCCAGCACAACTGAGATGTCCTGGACTCTTTTTGTTTGTCTCTGAAAGGAACCAAGGCTGAGAGTCAAGGAGCCTGAAGTTAGTGTTTGGGGAAGAGCAACACTACGTCCACAGCAGAAATCACCCACTTCAGTTCCTCAGGTCCATGCTCTCTGAAGAAATCTTATGAGTTTCACTGAAAAGTATTTGCTTTCTTCATTGCCGAGGGTCCATCCACCCTTGGTGCCATACCCAGTGTGTGTGATGGGGTCCAGCCACAGGAGGGGGACAAAGATGCACTTGGTGAGAAAGTTTTATCATGTAAGAGATTTAACCAAACCTCCCACGGGTAGTGGGACTTCCCCCTGCAGGCAGAGGATCAGAGCACATGCCTTCCAGTCCCGTGGATCTCAGTCTTGCCATGTACACACGTCAGATCCTGCGGATACGGACTGTGCTGTCTTGTTTGCAAAGGTCTTTCGACCACGTTATCGTTGCAAGAAACAGGAGCGAGCAGTAACCCAGCAGATACAGCAGACAGTGGGAAATATTTTGAGAGGGAGGGTTTTACCAGTGGGAAATGCTCACCTTGCCCTTGTTGTTGGCAGGCAGGGAGGCTTCTGTGTCAGATGGTCTCTCTGAGCCTCCCCATGTCCAGCGGCTGCCTCAACCCTTACTGTGGGCTGGTCCACATCCACTGGAACTCACCAGCAATGACCAGTCTGGTGTGATGCCTATCAAAACACACCCATACGCCCAGGATTCCCAACGTGAGACAGCAAACCCTGCCCAGTCTGGAAGGCAGTGGTTGAAAGATGCCCGTGGCACCCATGGAAAACCCCTTTTGCCCGTGGCTGTACAGCAGGCACAGCGTGGCTGGCTGAGGCAAAGGCAGCCTCGTGCAGCTAGAGCAGCTAGGGCTGGAGATGGAGCTCACTTAGCAGGAGGGAGAGCAGGTGGCCGAGCAGCAGGGAGGAAGACTTGCCAACCACACACATCACTATGAGCCTGAAAGGAAACATTTTGTTTAACTAGTTTGCCAAATAATATCTATATTATGAATGCACCAAACATTGCTTATTCCTCCTCACTGGAGGGTTCTTGCTTCCAGGATGAACCTGTTGTTTCCTCCAGGTCATAGCTAGGGAAAGGTTGGGAAATGCTCCCAGTGGGGACTTCTTCTTTGCTGGAAGTCAGTGAAGGTGGGGCGTGGGTTTGTACTCCTGTGGATCACTCCAGCTTTCCCTGGGGACAAGTTTGCTCAGTGTGTTCGTGAGTCTTCCTTCATCTTCTCTCAGCTTTGAGTTTACACCAGTTTATCCCAGTTTTGGGGAGCTCCAGGGTGCATGGTAAACACCTGGGGAGTGCTGCTTCTCAGCTGGTCCCTGTGGCTCCCAGTCGAACCCGATGTTCTCCTAACAGGTCTAAAAGAGGGAGTTTCACAATTGGTCACAACCCACATCTAAGGCCAACTTTTTCCATTAGTTGGGTTAGGACCCTAAAATACCCAAATTCCTGGTTTTTGTCTGGAGCTGTTCAATATAGGTCACACCCAAGCTCAAAGCGTTGTATCTAATATTAATTAGTGTGTGTGCATGGCAGGGGAGCAGTGTGAACTGAGGCCTCAGTACATCAGGGAGCAGTGAACACCCAGAAAGCAGCAGAGGGAGGGTGACAGTAGGTGTGCAAAGGTGTGCAAGGGCTGCAGGGTACTTCAGTGTCAGAACCTTGTACTACAGTAACTGAGAACTGCACTCCTAATCCTCCATAAAACTGAACAGTGAACTGTCCAAAAGCTGGTAATGTTCAAGCTGCGGCCGACTTCTCTGATTTTCCCTTAGTGACCGGGTTTAAAAGGGAAATTGATGAGGAGATGGATGTGACATATAACTTACAAGGGCATTAGTGGGACTCTAGAAAAACATTCATAGCAGCATAAGAAAAATAAACACAGTGGAAAAGTATTCATGGATCTACACTGACTTAAATGGTCACCAAAACAATTTCATTTCTGTCTCCCACAGGAAAAAAAAATGAAACTAGGAGACATAATAAAAACACAAACTTCAGCACCGCCTGTTGCCTGGCATTTACAGCCTTTCTGGAGCTTGCAAAACACTGTATGGGCCTGGATATAGGCAGTGCCACACAAACACACTGATTTTGCAAGAGCTGAGGCGCTTTCCCTGCTCTGTCAAAAGGCATTTGGGGTTATTGGTTAGCAGGAGAGGAAGGCAGAGAGAAGGGCTGGAGGGTTTGAAAGTGGCATAACCAGGCAGGCAGCTTCCTCTCTGCTCCCAGTTGTACTTCCCCATCGTGACTGCAGAAATATTTTCCTCTAGTGCTTCAGCTTCACTTTCCCTTTGATCAGTGTTTATAATAGTAAGCTCTAATATCCCTAAATGCTGTAAATATATATCTATAAACACTAAACAAAACATTCCCTATATAATAAACAGAGACCAGAACTGTGAATTAGGGCCCCAGACAAGGCAGATGCACAGCAACAATTCTCAAGGACTTTGAAGTTAAAAGCCTGGCTGTGTAAATGTAAGAGCTTTTGTAAGTCAAACTAAAAGTCTCATTAACGCAAAAGTTCCATGATCAGAAACCTGACTAGTTCAATGAGAATCCCCAAGGACATGAGTATTTAGCACACTTTCTAATTAAAAGGAGAGAATTATGGTACAGCAGTTAAAATATGGTTTATACTCGTCTAGGAAATATTCAATAGATTGTGTGTGCGGAGATGCCCTGCCAGGGTTCTGAAAATAGGACAGGAGCAAACCAAGGTGCACCTGGGCAGGACTGAGAGCCTCCTGTGTGTCGGGGTGTTGTCACCTTGGGTAAGAAAGCCTGATCTTTTTGGGGCCCTGCAGAAAGTTCACCTTTACTGGACTCCCCTCCAGACCTGAACTGCAAGGAAACATTGCTTGGACACCACTGAGGTCTGACATGTAGAGTGTCCCACCGTCCTTTGGTGTGCCCACCGTCCTCTGGGGAAATTGTGTTTCTTACCGTGGGATTGGGTCTGTTTTGGCTCCAGGCCTGCTGTGACTCCCATCTGGGCCAGGCACTGGGAATGGCTGGGCTGGGCAAGTTGGTGTCCACGCATCCCTCCCTGCTGAGCAGAGGCTGTTAAAAATTCACAGATAATGCTAAAGCTGTCCCCTGGACCTCAGTCCCATCATAGGAAGCAGTTCAGGTTTCTGGTTTGATGAGTGGATGCTCCACCTCTGCAAACCACTGCCAGTGAACACTGTCCCATCCACAGTGGATGCAAAGGGTGCTGTGTTTGTGGCAGCCATGATCTGTCCAGCTCTGGGACATCAGCTATCTTCTGAGGAACTGTGTTAATCAAAGCTAGGAGAACATTTCTGAACAAGAAATAACTGATTATTCAATAAAATCACATCTTTATTGGGGAGCAGTGCAGGAGACAAATTACAAACCTTTTCTAATAATTCACTTTTCTTAAAAACTGCTTTTGTTTCAATTTCCTGCATTTTCTGGAAGCTGTGAAGAATGTGACAACTTCATCTAAAAAGGAATATTTTACTTAATGCCAAAAGAAATTATGCATCTGAAATGCCATGGATATTTTTAAAAATTGATTTTAGAAAAATGTTTGTCCAACTTTAAAAACAAAACGTCAGTTCAGTTTGTTACCAAATGAAAACCCATCCACATACCCACATGTGCCAGCAAACTGAAACTTCATTTATTACATGGTTTTGGTGTCAGGACTGCCACCTGGCTAAATTCCTTAGAGAGCTCATCTAAATTCAAAGAGCCTGGTGAGGTTACTAGGCTTAATATTCTTCTATTTTAGGTTAATTATTCTGCTTTTGGTCATTCTTTGCTGTTTCCTTTGGGCATGACAGTCTCTCTTTTTTATACTCTTTTCCTGGCATCTTAATGGTCTCTGTGCCCCGCTTGAGCAGGTGTGGGGAACCCAGGGGAGACAGAGGCTTGGCCAACAGGGGAATCTCCACGTCTGGGTGTGGCCCCAGTTTGTCTCCCCTCGGCAGAGTGCAGAGGACAGGCACCCCATGAGGTACTGGTTCTAAACCTGGTGTTCTGAAGCCCTGCTCTGCCTTGCTGTGCTACGACCAGGAAACACCACAATAACCACACAGGTACAGGTCCACAGTTTGAAAGGCCCCTTTAGAGCCCTTGAAAACTGACTGCTCAAGTACAATTTTGGGGTTTAGGATGGACTGGAAAGCCTACGGGTAATGTAAATGTGTTTGAGAATGCTGTGTGTCCAGGGCCGTGTCCTGAAGCCCTCCCTTCCTCAGGCAGAGCCTGGCTGGCTGAGCGGGTGGCTGTGCTCAGTCAGAGGAACGGGAAGGGAAGGGAAGGGAAGGGAAGGGAAGGGAAGGGAAGGGAAGGGAAGGAAAGGAAAGGAAAGGAAAGGAAAGGAAAGCATACTCCTGCCCCGTGGCAGCCTGCAAACAGTGTCAGCACACCCAGGGCTGCTTAGGGTCAGGCTTGCTTCATTTTCTTCATGCTATAGAGCACCCAGTTTTGGAAAGCGGAGGTTATGTACTTCATTAACTCCTAAATATAGAATATCACATTCATTTGAAACATGGTGTTTTCAGGGAAAAAAATTATCCAAAGCACTGAGATGAACAGGAGAAGGAGAGGGTGAGGAGACACAAAACTTTCTCATTTAAGAAACAAGTGAGTTCAGGCGGCTTTAGTTGAAAGGAGTAATTAAAAAGTGAAAAAGCAAGTGAAGCCAATTGGTTACAGGAGCTGAGCTGGGAGTGTTCGTGGAATGAAGGGTTATCCAGGTCCCAGGTGTTCCCACCATCCTGTCTCAGATGCCTTCAATACCCCATCCAAGCTCCTGTATTTCTCTGTTTAGAATAACCAGGGCAAGTACAACTATGTGAAATAGGTTTTCGTTATTCTTTTAGTGCCAGCAGTATTACTGTTTTAACGAGGAGTTTATTCCTTGTTGTCTCCGCTCTGGTTTATCAGCCCGTGCTGCCATTTGTTATAAGAGCTGCCTTGTGAGCTGTGAGAGAAGTGAATTGCACTGAATCTGACTGACTTCAGTTTACACTGGGGGGAATCAGAGAATTGACTGCGTTTATGATCTCAGTGAAATTGGCACAAATATGGCTTTTTGAAAATGTAGAGGCTGCCTACATGGTATGAAAGGTGTTTTTGCACTGTATTCCCTTTGAGTTTGGCAGAGAACAGGTTTTTCGGCTATCAGTTCGACTGGGTCTCTTAATGAACAGCTGTTCCTCATTGGCAGCCACCAGTTTCTTGTGGATTATTTCTGAAACAGCAAGAGACAGCAGCAATCATTTCTGTTACCCTTGACTAAAGGCTGCCTGTCAAAACGTTTCTTCAGTCTCTGTAGTGAGGATTAGGGTGTTTTTCCCAGCTCATGAGAAGTTAGATGATTTCAAAGGATTTCCCAGTCTGCTTCAGGATTCCTTCAAAAAGTCTGATTTGTGAAGTTTGTGACCAAAGAAAAGAAAAGAAATGTCTATCAGATCAACAGCTACCTTTCCTTCAGGTGAGTCAAAATGCTGTGTCTTCCCTTTGACATCCTTTAAACAGCTTCTTTTTTGGCCTAAAATGAAGACGATAATGTTTTTTAAAATATTATTTCAAGGCAGAAATTAGGAAGTCTGAAAGTTTAATTTTGAAAACACAGAATGAAGAGGCTTCCACAACTTTGAAACCCCTGAGACATATTAAGTGAAGTTTTTATCAGACTAGACCTTTCTAGAGTTAACTTTGCAAGAATATCAGACTACGAGCATATTTCATTTAAAACTGTTTTTAAATGGTAGTGATGCAAAAGCAGAACTATTTTGGGAAGGTCCCCTCTGTGAGAGCTGCTGCTGAAATTAGTAGCTCCTGGTGCCTGCCATGTGTTTGTACTTTTAATATAGGTAACCCTGAGCCAAGGTTGGAGACTGATGTCCCACTTAGTTTCTCACCAGTGAGCTGTTGCAGTTTGCCCTTTTCTCCTTCCACTCAGGATGCTCTTAGTCCAGGTCAGTAATTGCACTGAGAAGGAAGGAGGAAAACAGACTCCACAAGAGTAGGTGAAATACGAGCACAAGAGACACCCCTGTGTTCAGGCTCACATGGTAAGGAGGGAAGAAGGCAAGGGCACACCTGGATCAGTCCAGAAGATTCCTCAGGATTTCTTTGAGTAAATAATGGCATATTTTTAGCGGCATTTCGATATCTGATGCTGAGGAAGATGTTTACGCCATACCTGTTCAGTGCTGTCAGGAGTTTATCCACTGGAGTCCTCCCCACCCTGGGTAATACTCTAGGAAGAATCAGAAATGTTTGAGATGCTGAAGCTCCTGTTACATCTGTTCTTCATTTAGTCCCTTCCAAGCTCCTGAATGCCTTCAGCAACCAGGATCAGCCTCCTTCTCCAATCTCTTTCTGCTTTGCTTTTCCCCAGTACACTCTACCTCTGACTAAGACAGTTTTCCTTCTGCTATATATTTTTACAATATATATGAAAATGCCAACATAATTAAATAAACCAGTGCTGAAACCCTCTAAAGAACAATTATCTTTTGTCTGAAAAGTCTTGGCAGAAATATTGGAAAACTGACATGTAATTAGTACATTGAGCCCCACTGCAGCATTAAATACAATGCATTAGGGCTCCTAACTCTGACTTCTCCAGGATTCCAATGGACTAGCAATAGCAAATTTGTGAACTGGTTTTATACATTTGCACACTGTTAGTCTAATGAATTTAAATGCTGTTTAAAGCCTATACTCCCCCAGTCTCCATTTGGCTTGTCAGGCTCTTCTCATCCAGAAAGCCTCACCTTTAAATGGCTTTTCTCTGCCATCTGTGTGATCAGGGAGAAAGAGTAGTGTTGGATGTTAGACCAAAACCAGACTAAAGCAGAATCGGATTAATTGTATGACTCCCAGTGGATGAATCCGTTAGGGTCAGATTGTAAAAGGTACCTGGGCCCCCGAGATGGCAGATGGGTTGGACGTGCAAGAATTTTGGAATCACCCTTCCTCGATTCCAGTTGTCTTAGGTGCCTCGACACATCAAAAGTTGCCTGACAAGATAGGGGCCTGACCCAGGATGTGATGAAGTCAACAGGAAGATGGAAGAAAATCAGTGGCTCTGTCCGAGGTGCTTGTTGGACACAGAGCCACCTCGCCTGCGCACGAGGCTCAGGCGCAAAGCCAGAAGCTGTAAGGCCTGGCAGGATCAGTGATGGAGGAGCTGGCAGCTCTCTTACACTTTCTAACGGCAAAGATCTGCCAAAAGGGAACATTAGCCCTAGAAGTTGTTCGTTCTTTTAACAGCAGGTTGAGTTGGCTTTTATGTTTCCGAATGTGTGTATATGCACCTCCCCACTGATTCAGAGCGGCTGATATGCCAAAAGACCAGGAGGAGGACTCCTGGGGGAAAAAAAAAAAAAAAGCTGATAAAAAGGGAAATTTCATACTTAGATATCTGGAGTCCTTTTTATCATAAAAGAGGAAGAGCAAGCTGTGTATGACAGGTATTAGTCATGTTATGCAATTCAGTACTTGGACGTACACAAGTGCTGCAATGAGAAGGGACTTGTGTGAGAACTGATGTAAAACTATTAACACTAAAACTACTTTAGCACTTCTATGAGTACTTTATCTTGAAAGCGCCCCATATAAATATTTTCAGAGGTAAACGATGACGTGAATCTGCAGGGTATTAAAATCTGGAGGGGAGGACTAGTCTGAAAGCAGGTTTTGCAAGGAAGCTGCTCCTCAGGGACAGCGTTGAGGCTTGGGACATGCTGCTCCCCTGGCTGTGAGCAGAGCTCCAGGCACAAACCCCCCAGCAGTCGGGCTCCTCCCTTCCCAGCTTCCCTACACCACAGAGTGATCCAGATTTGTTTCTTGTGACAAATGTTGAATGACTCCTCATCATTCAGCTCTTGCATTTGGTTTGGGTTGTCACTGATTTCTGCCCTCCCTTGAGATTATCCTAGGGGGATGTCAAAGGAAATGGAGATTTGGTGCTGCAGTTTGTCCCATCCTAGACGGTTTGCCATTGCTGGAGTGGTGATGTGTTCACTACTGGGATAGGGCTTAGAAGCCCTTTGATAGAAATATGTGTGGTGACCTTCTAAAGGGAACTGTGTAACACCATGCTCTGTCCTATAAGGTGGTTTTTTATAATAGAACAGGAGGGTCTGGGCAGTACTGTGCAGGCACACAGAAGCTGAAAGCCCCAAGGAAACCTGGACAGGCTCAGCACAGGGACAAGGACAGAGCCCAGGGCTGCCACCTCTGCAATCTCAGCAAGGCTGGAAGAAGAGCAGTGGCAGAGCTGGGAGAAGGTACAGCCAAATCTGTGGGGGCTGTAGCAGAGCACGGACCTGCAGGCAACGTGGGGCTCAAGGGCCACTGGTCCTTCAGCTGTGACAGAAGACACCTACCAGAGGCGTCACAGCAGATATTTTGTCATTGGAAAACCTAGAAGAGATGGGGAGCACTGCTGGCAGCAATCAGAGGACTAATTAAAAGGACGAATTACCACACAGAAAAGTGAAGTTAATGACAATGGTTAAACAAAGTCACATATTGGTGGTAGTAAATTGGTAGTGCCTTTTCAGCCTGCTGAGTACAAGGTGGCAGCAGTGCAGGATATTAAAGGAAATTTCAAGTCCTACAAATAAAAACAAATGCATTTTGTGGTTGAGGGCCACCTCTGTCTCTTTTCTTTAACAAAGAGTCACCTGCACTCCACAACCTCCAGCAGTGGACAGAAAAGGGGATAACTTTGCCATGGCTCCAGGTGCAAGCTGGATGCAAACCCCTGCTCCGCTTCAGGAGTAATTCCACGTGTGGACAAGGCCTTTGTGCCTTGTGATGATTCCGGGCAGGAGAGCCCTGGCTGAGCCTCTGCATGAGCAACTGAATCGTCTCTTGGGCTCTCTTTAGCCCTCTGATGTGTGAACACAGCGCGGCACTGAGGATCCAGCTCTTCCAACCTGTTAATATCGTGGATGAAAATACACATTTCTGCCCTTGAAGAAGTGGAATCAGAGGAGTCTGTGATAGGGGAGCACGGCATGGATGAAAGAAGAATGTGAAGGACTTTGAACATGCAAGAGAATGTGAACAGTGGCGATCCCAGAAGGGAAATTCTTCAGGGAATTAGAAGGAAAATAGATGTTAGGGAGGCAGGATTAAAAGTGATTGAAGTCAGAGGGGGGAAGCTGGATCTCGGTTTTGATCATGAAAAGGCTGAGAGGAGGGAGAGTAATCTGAAATCAAAGTACAGATGGAAATCAAACCTGAACATTAAACAACCTGCAAATCTCTCTCTGGCAGAGACAAGATCCAAGGAGCCAGTAAAGCGAGGTGAGGGGTTTTCTCAGATCCTCGCAGAGGGACAGTCTCCACCTGGATAAGGCTTCAAAATTCCCCTGTCCTGGCAGAGAAGGGCAGAAGGAGAGTGCTTGTCATGACTGGGAAAGTTTCACTACAGGCCCTGAAGGAAGAACCAGCAGGGTTACACCCACACCCTCACCCAGTAAACAGGGCTTTTCCTTGTCATTTCCATCAGCAATCATGTTTTCTCTCCTCTACGTGTGTGTTTCTGGCACTGTCCAAAGGGCTGAACTTTTTCTGTCTCTGCTGAGGCCCTCAGATGATGCCCCTGAGTGGGGCTGGCTGGGAGCCAAGAGGGAAAACCACGGCTTCAGCAGCCAGATCCCTCCTTAAGCTGCTGCTGAGCCCTGTGCATGCGTGTGTGAAGTGTCCTGCCAAGCTGATGGGCTGGAGCTGCAGAATTAACAATGTTGACTCAGGCCTGAAGACTTTAAAAGAATTTATATCAACAGATTTTAGAGATCTTAAAATATACAGCTTGAGTAGCCTTAGGTTTCTCAGGCAGCTGCCAAATCAAACTGAATAATAAAGTGATCACACAGTGTAAGATCAAGGTAGGGCCAAGTAGAGGCACCTCCAGTAATTACTGGATTGGGAGCAGCCTCCTGACAAGCCTCGAGTTTCTGCTGACATGCTGAGAACCAAAAGCAGCAACAGAATTTCTCAAAATGAAAACAGCTCTTCCCTCGCCTCTGGATTTACTCCCTGGTTATTCCTTTTGCTCTTTCCTGTCAGCAAGAGCCGGGTAGGAGAGGTAAGGCCAGGCAGGGCAGGTAAGGCCAGTGTGAGGTGCTGCTGGTCCAGAGCAGCACTGGCAGGGAGGAGGAGGAGGAGGAGAAGAGCTGGGCGTGACCCGGGGCCAGTGGGAGCCTGTGGGAAGGAGGCCGTCAAAGGAGGAACAGATCCCAGAGAGGACAATGCTGATGCAGATGTGAACCTGGCACCAAAAAGCACCAATCCCTGCTCTTAGGCTGCTGCCCACACCTGGGACAGGTGTGTCCTCTTGCCCTCTCCCCAAGGGCTGACAGTGCAGGTCTTGTAGGTGCCAATGTCCCTTGTAGAGCCCAGCAGTGGGTGGGTACAGAAATGGATCATCCCTTCTCTACTTTTCATTATTTACTTGAAATCTGGAAAAAAAATCAATATTAAAAGCCTAGTGAGGGGTTAAAAAAAAAAAAAAAAAAGGCCTTGAGATGCTCGTTTTTCATTATTTACATTGCAATCGTGCCTCAAAGCCCTTAAAAGCCCAACTAGGAACCCTTCATTTGCTTTAAAGCTACATATGTTTTGTTTGGGTGTCTAGAGGTTTTTTGATGGAAAGATTTCATTTTTTCATAAAAACATCCTGGAAAAAATGAAGCTATTGAGGAAGGGGAACCAATTTTTATTCCTTTTTGGTGACATTTTTCATGAGATAAAATGTAATTCCTGAGAAGCTCTAACTTTGGTCCTTTTTCATCCTTAAAAGGTTTCTTTCTCTCTAGACTCGTGGCATCCATTTCCCACTGTCCTATCAGAGTGCCAGGGCAAATATATCTTTCTATTTTGGTATTGTCAAGAGGTAAGGTTTGAAGGGAAAGGTAATATCTTTTCTTAGAGGGACTGATAGGACTGAGAAAAAAGGGACTTATTTTTGGGCATAGAAGCCCTGTCTGACTCTTTTGTTTATGAATTACCCTTCTGCTCTCCCAGAGACCTTCCTGGCTCTACACTGAACTCTTTTAACTCTCACATAGACACTCAAAAAGCACAGTCATCATTTATCTTTACTGCTCCTGCAATCTCCTCGTCACCTCTGCTTTCTCTCCTCCTTCAGCTACTCACTCTTCTCTGTTTTGCAATCTTCTCAAGCGGCATCTGCAGTTGATATTTTATTACTGATGTGCGCCTTTTTCTAATCCTCCATTATTTGGGGCATATCCTTTGTTATCTGTATTAGACTCTTCTGTGCCCTGGGGATATTTAGCGCTAATTGATTCACATAAATGGGAAGGTAAACATTCATTTCTCTTAGAATACACATTTTACTTGCAACTGGACAATCCCTGGAGCTTTTATTCTTTCTTTCTTTCTTTCCTTTGTGGTGTTAAGCATGGCTGGTTGGAGCTAAAATGGAATAAAGGTGATGTCTGCAGTGGGCTGAGCAGCATGTTCAGGATTTGTGTTTGTGCCTTTGTGGCTCACTGACCACACTGGGAGGTGTCACAGCTTCCACAGAAGTCAGTGTTAGATGTACCTCCACCCCTCTGTGGCAAAAATATCCCCCGCAAGCCCTCAGAAGGGGCAGAGAGGCTGACTGAGGCTTGGGGAGGAGGGAGGCCATCGGTTCTGTTCAACATTTCCATTAACAACCTGGATGATGGAATTGACAGTACACTTATGAAACTTAGAAGTGGCACCGAGCTAAGGAAGGACTGCAAATGTATTGGACAACAGAATGAGAATTCAAATGAGTTCAATAAACTGCAGAAATGGTTTGGGGGAGGAAAAAAAAAGGAATTAAATAGAGGCAAGTGCAAGGCACAAAACTTGGGTGGAATAATCAGTGCAGGATATGAGGAGGAGTCAGTGGTTCTGCAGAAAGGGAACTGGTGCATAGAGGAAAATAAAGGCTGGACAAGAAGTTCATCAAGTCTCAGTGTCACATTTGTGGGAAGAAAAGGCAAATATAGGTAGGACATCAAGTAACAGGCTCCTTTGACAGCAGAAGCGATGCAGAGTGCATTATAAAAGCTTTTTGATGGTGAGCAGTGTTCAGCTTGGGCTGAGGGTGCTGAGGAAGAGCATGTCCCAGGGAGGAGACGGGCACAGGTGGGACAGCTGTGAGGCAGGAGGAGGCAGCAGCATTGTCTCAGGATCCTTGAGCCCTGGTGCCTCACGGATGTGCTTCTTGCCCTTGTGCCCCACACCCCCCTGTGGAGGGCAGAGGCCAGTGCTGGTTCAGGCCCCCACGGGGGCTGTGCACAGCCCACATCCCCTTGTGAGCTGTGACAGCTCCAGAGTCCTCCCTGCTTCCACCCCCTCTGCCCTGCCTGGGCTGTGACCCTCAACAGGGTTTTGCTCTGGAATGTGAGCATCAGTTTGCCCTGGTAATGTGTGGAGCAGACTGGGGGAACATGGGCTTATCCATTATTTTTTTCTCACTTCACTAGACATAACACTGGTACGAGGAGGATATGAGTTTAACTATGCTGTTGGCCTTGAGGCTTTAGGTATCAAGGAGAGATTATTTCAGAGATCAAACTGAATGCTGATTTGAGGGAGTAGCTCATCCCTTTGGAGTGCTCCAAACGGAAAAGGGAACATTGTCAGTTCAATCTACTGTGGAATTTATAATATTAATGATCTGAAGAACACTTTAGGGATTTCTGTCAGATGTCTATTTTAATTTAAACTCTTGGGTGTTTAACTACCCAAAATATTGAGTTCTAGTCATTATAAAAACTAATAACTGGCTTATTTTGCTGCTAATTCAGAAACTGAGGTTAATTATCTATAGTGAAGGGATATGGTAGTAATCTAAAGTCTACCTGAATAAGACACTGTGGTTAATTGATTCCCCATGAAATGACAAAAGATTCCTTTAGAGAGAAAAGGTGTTTAGTATTCTGGGCTTTCCCAAAGGTACTAGTGTTTTCTTGTCAGGAAAGTATTTTTCTTTGGCTTGACCAGCTATACTTTATCCTTTTCTTATCATCATTAGTGGTTTATTTTCATGAAAAAACCCCCAAAACCCAGGACCTCTGGATGGCTATGAATTTCCCAGGTGAGAGCCCATGTGCTGCACCCCTGTGGTTCACAGTACACCCTGTACCAGGTGCTCACAGCAACCCCTTCGCCCACTGCACTTGGTGGGCACTGCTTGATGCCCAATCCAAGGAGGTGGGATTGCACCTCTGACCTTGGCATCTGTATTTGACTTGGATGCATGGATGCTTCCACAGAGCTGTGTGTTTGGGGGTGAGCACAGCCAGGGTTTGGCCCAGCTGACTTTTCCAAAATCCCAGAGCCCATTGAGGCCAGAGCTGAAATTGCTTCCTTGCACTCTGTCCTGTCTCCTCTCTGTTCTTCCATTCCCTTTCTCAAGGGCTCTGAATCTGCCCACTCTCCCACTAGTTTATTTAATAAAAATTACTTTCTAAGCCAACTGCAAGCAGCTGAAAAAATTAATTTAAACTTCCCCTAAAGTGTATTTGTCAACGTCCACTGCTGTAATTCATTGCATTGTATCCTAGCATCCCCTGAACATGGCAGTGTCAGAACTCTGGTGATGTAGTGCAGTCTCCATGTATAATATATCATGAGAACAGTTTCAACTTGGATGATACATGAAGCCAGCCTGGGAGGATTTTGAAAATAGACCTAAATTTTGAGAAGTTTTTTGTGTAGCTTTGAGTTTTTGAAGGCTTCACCTGGCCTTCAAGCATTTACTTGAACATCTAAATATTTTTTCCCTTGCCCGGTAGGAGTTAGCAATGGCAATTAACCTCTCAGGGCTTTGTAGGTTGGCTGCCCAAATTGCAAAAGCAGTGTGTGTGCATCACTATTTACCTGGGTTATTTTACAATGCTGGTTGTGTTTAAAACAAAATACTAGGTGTGATTGCAGCCTAAATTGGGCAACATGCGATTTGGGAGGGCTTTTGGGCAATGGGATGGTGTGTGGAGGTGTGATGGGCATGGGGGTCCTCCACTGCACGGGATAAACCTCCCATCTGGGTCCTGTACTGCTTTTCCTGTACAAGCTTTTCTCATAAGAGCTGTTTTGTAAGGAATGTTTTGGGTGGTGTAAGCGGGTGTAACTGGATGCTGAGAGGGCAGGAGAGCAAGAAGGGGCTGAGAACAAGTGCTGGAATGGGTAAGAGAAGCGCAGATAAATATGAAGGCAAAAATGGCAGGAAAAGGGAAGAAGAACTGGAAATGAAAATGGGAAAATGGGAACGACCATTGATCTTTGTTTACAGATAAACAGTCTGTTACCAGAGCAGGTCAGGACTTTCTCTTGAAACAGTTCTTCAGTGCAAACTTTAGAAAAAATAAAATAGATACATGAGCAGAGACCAGCTACCTCCTCCTCTTCCCACTTCACATAAAAATGCCTCTTCTTGTCTCTCACCTTCTGAGTTTGCTGTTCTTTTTTGGACAAAGAGGCCCCATATTCCAGCCAGATTTCTTCTTACTCGTGAAATGGTGAAAGGCGAGTGTGAAATGCACTTTGTGCTGCTGTGCCCCATCAGTGGGAAGCAATTCCTGCATTTTTAAAAGAATCTGCCTTTGGTTGTCCGGGCTGTGGTAGAAAAAAACCTGAGTGTGCAAGGGAGCATTTAAAGTGTTAGATCTAACAGTAGTAAAGATTTAGCCCAGCTCAATGTTCCAACTTAATTACCAGGAAAATGCTATACATTATGAAGATTTAAATCATTTAACAAGCCTTGTGTGACTCTTAATGTTTTTTTTTTTATTACTGCCCTTTTTACACAGTTTTTATGTGACAGGACAAAAAAAAGCAATAGTCAGCGTGGGCTCCTGGCTGGGGGGTCACCTCGGTTTCCACAGGACACGGCACACTTTTCATTAGGAGAGAAAGGATGAAGTATTTCACTCTGCTGATCACTAAACCTGGGGGAAGGAAGGACAGAAGCCCCTTTGCAGGCAGCCTGTTTGTGTACAAACTTCAGCAGGTTCAGAGTGGGCGGGATGCTCAGAACCCAGGGAATTGGCCATGCTGTGGGAACTCCTGACATGAGCTGAAGTTGGTGGTTGCTTGTGGTGATTTATATTTAGCTGTTGTGCTACAGCTGCACCTGAAGAAACAGCTGTAAGGGAGGAAGAAAGGGGAAATGTTCTAGGCTGAAAGAGCAAATGGAGCAAAGAGGTAAATGCTGGGTTACTGCTTGCTCACTTTTGTCTAAACTGCTCCCCTTATTAGGGACATGGTTTGATGAAAAAATAAATCTGACTTTAGGACCTGAAATAGCCAGTTCCGTAGCACGATGTGGTGTGTAGCAGTGGTGCAGCACAGACTCCGCTCACTCGAAAGCTGTGAGGAGCAGCGTACCAGGTGGAGTCCAGCTCCCACCATAGCCCTTCCTGGGGAGTTTCTTGCTGCTGCCTCCCCGACCCCAGCCCTTCTCCCTGCGTGGCGCAGACCGAGGGATCTGCAACACAAACCCTTGGAGAAGGCTCTGAGTGAGGACAAGGGAGCTCATCCCTCCTCCCTTGGCAGGTGGTGACAGCCTGGGAGACGTGAGGGGCTGTAAATAAACCTGCCCTAGTGCTGGTGCTTCGCTGCTTTATGGGGGACAGATGTTCCTGCCAGAGGGACGCGACGTGCGCTCTCCTGATGGGCTCAGAGCAGCCACTCCACCGAGCAACATCCCTGCACGAATTCTCTACGTTAAAGGTGGATCAAAGGTATGGTATATGTCTCTCTGGGCCATAAAGTCCTAATTCCACCTTCTGCTGGAACAGCCTAGTTTAGTGTGTGAGCCTTTCTGTAAGTTCAGTCTCTGTGCAGTAAGCTGGGCCTACAGAATATACAGGTTTGGTGAGGAGAGGCTCTTTTCTTCTTTTCCCCTTGTAATTAGATGCTGTCTAAGCACTTTGCTGTTTAACATCATTTTGGAAGCAGTTTTTTGGCGGTTTTTGTTTATGTGAACCCTAGTATTTTCAGTATTCTGACAAATATTCAATCCTCCTTTGGCTCCTGAGTGAGAGGAACATTTCTGATGCCTCCTGTGGTGGGTATTCCATGGCTTACACAGTGTGTAAGTCTGGTATCCTGAGTCAGTGATAAATCATCAATTCTCATTCTTGTCCCTGTGCCCCAGCAGGGACCTGATACAGTGGTGCTGGTTAAATTGGCCCCAGTGCTACACCCACTGCAGGTCAGCAAATCCATGGTTGAAGTACCTCTGCAACAGAACAAAGAAGCGGCAGAGCTGCATTAGCAATGAATTCATTAAACATTTGCATTTTCATGGAAATCTGATGCTATTTCATCTAATCAAAGATTGTACTTGGTTTCCCCAAACTCTTACATCTCAATCTATAACTGACACACTGTGAAATATCTGAAATCCACTTGAAAGCCCATGGGATCATTGCTGAATTCCACAGCCTTTTAACATATGCAATTACACTGAGATACACAGAAATTACTGTCTTTTTTTCACAGGCTTTTCTGCCAGTTCTGTAGAAGGCATATTTGCACCAAGTGGAGAATTTTAATTCTCACCCATAAGACTCTTTGTTCGTTTTTGCCAATAACTTTTATGACTGTCTGCAGTTTCACAGGCTATGTATACATCCAATACTGTGACTTAAATGCTTCCAGATTTTCTAGCCTATTACTTAAAAAATAGAGTAAAAAATACTTTTGTGAAAAATTTGTTACAGTTGTTTCTAACATTTTTAGTTAGCGTTAAGTCTCCAGAATTTGGCTTGTGAAATATGCCTCTCTGAGATACTCTAAGCTCTGGAAATAGCCCTCTCTGTTGAACTCTGGTCTGGTCTGGTCTCCAGAGCTCAACATCTGCCTTTGCAGACAGACCTGGCCCTGAGCCGCTCCTGCTCACCCCGTTGCTCCTCCTTTATTCTCCGCATCACCTCCACTGATGGGCATCTGGGCTGGGAATTCCGGGGCTGCTCCTGGGCCAGCAGTGTTCAGCTGTGCCCCCAGGTGAAATGAGCCCGAACAAGTTGAGAGAGACTGTTCAAATCTGTTCCCTGCACACTGAGAGGAACAAAGAGGGAAGCCAGCATTCATCATTCAAAAGATAAACATTTGACAGCACAGCTTGACTATGTCAGGAACACTTCTGTTTTAATAGTATGCCTGCAAGCTTTCAAAACAAGTGTTTACCTGTCACAATAAACATTTATGAGTGAAGTACACAAAACACACTAAACTTGGAGCTGGCAAGCTTCCAGAAATGCCATGTGCGGTTAAACTCTTGAGCTTGTCATTCCATCCAGCATAAATCTCTTCAGTTGTCTTCGCTCTTCTTCAGTGTGTACTGTGAGACTCTCCTGACTGCTTTGGAGACATCTGTCTTGGATGCATACAGAATCCCGGGAAGTGCAGCAAGTGCCTGGAGCTGACAGGCACATTAAGACCTAACTCTCAAACAGCTGCAATTAACTCACTAATAGCTCCTGGTGAGACTGGGTGTCTTCTTGGTAAATAGGAGCTCGCAGTGGGAATGTGGAGCAGAGCACATGAGGCTTCACTTAGGTGTTGGATCAGACCTCAAATTTGGATTTTCTGGTGACTTAAGAGGAATAAAGAGTCTGATCTAGTGGTTGGCCTGGCCTGGATTTGAGTCTGACACAAGAGAAGGTCATAAGTTTGCTTGGCTGGAGTTTCCTTTGACCATGCCAAACAATGAGAATTCTCACTTTTTCAGAGATGTTATTTCACTTTGTAGGATTTCTTGCCAAGTCTAACACTGTGCAGCATACTGGAAAAATAGCTAAAGTCAATAAATACAGCCCATAAAAATAAAGTCTGGCACAAGGTTTGCACAGGAAACAATTACGTCTTGCCCTTTTTTTTTTAAGGCCATTTCACATTTCAGGAGCTTAAAGAAAAGCTAGGAGAGCAAGGGGAATTTCCTCTTGTATATACATTTTACTGTATATACATGTGCATTTAATGTTTGGGGTTTTTTTTTTTACATTTTTACATTTTAATGTTTTGCTTTTTTGTTGCAGAGTGACGTGCAGGACAGTTTCAGCTGGCCAGATAGTGTGGTCTGACTAGAATGGACAGGTTAATGGTCCACCTAACGTTGGGGGAACAACAGCTGAAATGATTATTAAGAACCTTGGCCTTGGGGTTCCCGGGTTTGGATTTGGGTTCTTATATTCTGTAAAACACTTTGAAATCAAGACAATGCTGCTTATACAAGAAACACTTCTCGAGATGGCACAGTCAGTTCTACAGCACTTTTTAAGTCTGAATGGGGTGGTTTTGGACTTCGTTAAGGAATTCTTGGCCTGCTGTGGAATTGTCAGTGCAAACCAGATTCACATACCACCACCTTCCCCCAGGCACCCACTTGGGACTGCAGTTCAAGTCCTCATGACTCCTGACTTGCAGGTGAGCACTGTAAGCTCCAGGCAGTTGGTTTTCTCCCATGCTCTGTGGCTTCTCACAATAGCAATCCTTCTTTCCCCAAGTCCTTGGGTGCTATCCTAATCCAAAGGATGCCCAAGGCCGCTGCTGAGCAGCCCCTTGCTCTCGCCTCTCCCATAGTCAGCGTGGGTGGCCTTCTGCCTTGACTCCCATGCAACATTTCAAAAGGCTTCATTTTTGTTCTAGTGCAGAATGTAAAAAGGCTTTCAACATCTTCATTTAAAAAACAAAAATTCCTGTGTTTGTGCTCTCCATTTTCCTTTGAAGAGCACAGTGAGAAAAGGGAAGGTCTGCTCTTGTTCAGTCCTGGCAAGTCCAATCCAGAGCTGTGTAAAAATGCATCTAAAAAAAGGACTTTTCTTCCAATAAATGCCCATTTAATGAATAAAAGAGAAACAATTGAAGTCTGCAGTAATAGAACAATTATGTGCTGTTGTGCATTCCAGCTGGCTACACATTGAACAGTTCTTACAAATTGCTGGAAACAGCAGCACGCAGATCCGATACATTTCAGGACAGTCATTATTAAGAAGAAATACCATGTGTCAATCTGCTGATGCCCTCTGAGGGCATTCTGCTCCTAAAATCCGTTAATTACTGCTCTGGGGCTCACGTGTGCCCCTGGCCCACTGTGAGAGGGAGAGTGCTGGAAGCAGGAACCCCGTGTGATGCTCATTAATGCCCACAGCCTCTGCTCTTTCCTCTGCTGAGCTTCACAGGGAAGGAGACTGGGCAGGGGGGCTGCAAAGAGGCAATGAGCCCCAGCTTGGGAAGGCCCGAATAGCTGTGGTGGAACAGTTAAGGAAATCAGGGGAGATCTGAATGCAGATCTGAGGTAGAAGAGGGACACGCAGAAAGGACAAAAAAAAAGGCAAGGAAGACAAAATAGCCAGTGGATGCTGTGCCTGTGAGCCCCACATGCTCTCTCCTTACACCTCTCTTGGATTTTGCCTATGTTGGTATTCCAGTGGCAGTGAGGAGGATGAGATGGCCCTGGAATGTCACTCTTTGTATGTGCAGCCACACTAGTTAGCAAAGCACATCACCTGCCCGTGTCATCAGTCAGAGCTTTGGGGTCAGGGTTGGTGCCTTCGGAGCCTCCAACCAAAGAGTAACTGGGTCAGATCTGCACCTTAAAACAGCGTAAAACGGAGCAAGCTGCTAATTCACCGCCTACCCGCTTGTCCTTCAGGTTCAGGATTTTAATCAGTGTTTCAGTGTTAATGGAACCATTTGATGGACAGTTTTGGATGCAAAAGCAGAAGAAAATGTGTCAGAAGGATTGTGGTTCGGTAATGGCACAAGGGCTTTGGGCTCCCACGAGGTCCTCGCTTGGTTGATTCCATAATGATCTTTGGTCACTCAGTAACCGAAAAGGTCATGAGGGGTGTTCAGAGCTGGCGAGTGCTGATTAAACATGATATAAACACCTCTTCTATGTTAGATTTGTAGAAAGAATTTAAATGTCTGAAGTGCAGAGGAGTAGAGATTAACGAGCTGTGAAGGAAGGAGATGTATTTAAGGTGTTTGTGAATAGGGAGAGGATGAAGTTCCTACTCCATATTTAAGACATTAAAGCTACTTTGCAGGTCTTTTTTCTTTCAAAAGAAAGCCTGAAAGCCCCCGCAGTTCTGAGTACTTGTCAGGGATGTAATGATGGAAATTTTGTCAGCCTTGCTTTGCATAATAGGGATCATTATGTGATGGTAAATTTCTCTGTATGTTCTGTACGTTCCTAATGTGGGAGGAATAAAATATTCCTGAGGTTTCTTTTGCAGAGCTTGTCAATGAACAGCCTGGGTCAGATTGTCTTCCCATTTATTAGCAGGAAAAGCTAAGATGACTTTATGCAAGCACAACAGTAGGAAATCACTGTGCTGGGGGAATCAGGCTTATTGGTTCAAATCCTCCCAGCCTGACAGGTACTTCTTTCTTGCATCAGCTCTGTTTTAAGTTCGTGTTGGGAAGCTCTGCTTCCTGCCCAAGCTCCTCAAGTCCTGCTGGGACAGCACAGGACCAGCTGCACCCAGGTGGACGTTGCATTGCACCTGCGTCAGGTGCCAGCTCCCTGCCCGTCCCCGTGTCAGAACTGGGGCTGACGTGGTGGGCAGCCAGTCAGCTGGAAGCTGGGTGAGTCCTCCTGAGGGGCTGCAGAGGCCCACAGCTCATTGTTTCAGTGCTGCTGCTGTAGGAGTTCCTAGAGACTGCAGAAATCCTTCTTGGAAATACAAGCCATGGGGTTTTCCTCAGAGGCTCCTCCAAGTTCTTTTTAAGAACTCAGGAGTGTCACATGCCTGTGAAGAGCAGAGCACTAAGTCCTAACTTGGGCTCACACAAACCACAGCTGCCTGCTTGAGTAAAAATATGCCCAATCTGGCTAATAATAGCAGGTATGGATTTCAGAGAGGCTTATCTGACCCAGCTCCTGCCTAGTCCATTGGAATCTCAGTGGAGATACACAGGGAGGAGTGTTAGCCAAGACTTGGCAAAGGCAGGGGAAGTTATTGCAGTCTGCTGAGGGCAAATTAGCCCCAAAAGCGGCTACAGGGATCATCTGGAGCTGCAGAGGGACGTGGCACAAGCCCTGTCAAGCTCTTACTTTCTTCTGAGTTCTTCACATACTTTTGCTTTCTGCAAGAGGCTTCTGTGGTGTCCACAGGACACATTTGGGTACCCAGAGCTGAGAATAGCATTCAGGGGTAAAATCAGTAGTTGTTGGAATAAACTGCGTTTTCCAACAGGCAAGGCAATGTGTCCTTTCACAGGCAGTAAGTAGGTATTTGTTCAAAACAATTAGACTCCATAGCCTAGTTTAGTACTTAATCAATTTATGTGGTTGGTTAAAGTACCTGCATATGCCCTTAATAAGTACTGACACCCTTTTCCTAGAGCACTGCTATGTGCTTACAGAGAAATTACACTTTTAATTATACCACACAAGCCTAATGGAAAATCTAATTATGACAGCAGTATTTTTCAACTTTTGTACAAATAGTGTATTTTCTGTAATGCAGTTGCTAGTGTTGGCTTTGCTGTAGAATTTTGGGACAGGAAATGGATTCAGTGCAGAGTTTGTGCCATGCTTCATGGATTATTTATTAATCACTGCTATGTATTATTTGTGTGCTGTCACAAATGTCCTAGTAGTTGATGCAGTAAAACAGACAGATGGGAGTCCTTGCTCAAAAGATTCTCACTGGTCTGAACCCAACACTTGTGTAGTAGTGGAAATGCCGAAGCTGCAGCTCAGGGATTTTTGTCCTGACTTTTGATTCCCTGGTGTCTAATGTGGTGTGAACTCTGAAATGTTTGGCATGGATTAGGATGTTCACAGGTTTCCTTTGTGCCTAATTAAGGTTCAGCTCATCTTGGAGCCTCTTTTTTCTTGGGGACAACGTACAGATAATTTAGATCAGGACATCACTCCACCCTTCTCCTTCTGGAGTGACCTGCTGCTTTCCATGGTCATGGTTTCTTTAGTGGCTCCAACTCACCAGAGGGTATATTAGTAGATCGTGTGGAATAAAAGTCTCTGCTTTACTCAGGTTTTCCCCTTTGTGAGCTCCAGACAGTCCCAGGGATTTTGTTGGAGCTCGCCAGTACTTTCTGCAAACTCAGCAATACTTATGGTGCTTTAAAACAGCGTGAACTTAGTTTGGCTGTTGCTTTTTCAAAGAGAAAAGATGGGGTTTTCAGGGCTATTCAGAGTGGGTCTAAGCCTGTTTCTGCTCAGTACCCAGCATGAGCATCGAGCAGGGACTGAGTCAGAACAACAAAGCCATCTTGCACATCCCATCCCTTCTGCAGATGGACTTGCCTTGGGGAAGAGGAGCCCTGCAGCTGCTCCTCCCGAGCCTCAGCCGCTCGCTGGCTGTGCCTCGGTTTGCTGTGAGCAGCTATCAATTTAATTGATTACAGCACACCAAACCCCTGAGCCTGTCAAAATACTTTGTTTCCATGTCTAAAAAGTCAGTCAGGTTCTTAATTACCTTGCAGTTCATATGCAAAGGGGTACAGTGAACCTTCTGTTCATAAAAGGAGGGCAAACTGTGTCTCTTTGCTGTCTCTCCCCAGCCTGAACTGTCGGAGGCAGGGATTATCCCTCTGTGTCTGTGTACAACACCAGCCACTGGAGGTGCTCCTCTGGGTTATCATGGAGCTACTGGACATTAACAGAGGTGGACTGGTACAGCAGGGATGCACGGCATGGTTGCCACACAGGTTGAAATTTGTCCCAATCCCTAAAGCCTGTGAAGCGCAGGGAAGTGGAACGCCCTGACAATGGGAGCAGAGCTCTCTGAGAGAGGGCAAGCTGAGCTTCTCAGGACAAATCCTTGGCTCCTTTGAATGGTTCCTCCTCTGGTTGCTCCCAGAGAAGTGCCTGGACAAAAGGTTCATGACACTCTGTGCTGGTTTAAAACCCACTCGAGCTGCCCCCTTTTTCCCCTGCCCCTTCTGATGATGCAGGAACACCAGGAGAGATTATAAATTGAAATCACAATTTACTGAAAAATTGCAATAACCACTGCCATATTACAAAAAGAGGGTTCAAAAGAGAGGGAGAGTTTTACCCACAAGAGTGTATTAACCACTGAATAAGCAAAAATGCTTCCTGAAGACAGCACCCAGTGTAGTTTCCCCAAGGCAAAATGACAACTGGCCCTGGGCAGGGGCCATGTGGTACTTGGGAAAACAAAACCAATATATTACAGGGAGTCTCTTATGGCTTAAATTCTCCACCCCCAACCCCAAACCAACAGAAAGCAGGGACAAAACAAAGCTTGGAAAGCTTGTTTGTCCGAATGAGGGGGTGTGCTGCCGAAATGCCGGCTCTGTGCGCCCAGCAGGGTTTGGGCCCTGCTGCAGGAACTCTCTCCGGGGCAGCAGCAGTGTGGTGGCAGCGGCAGCAGTCCCCATCTCTGGAGTGAGAGCAGCAAGAGAACATGGACAACTTCCCACTCCCGGCCTCAGCTTTTTCCTGGCCAAATCCATGTCCCCCAGCGGTGACATGGGCGGTATCGAACAGACGGCACTAAACACTCCACACCCTTGCCTCAGTACCCAGGACATACTCCAAAGGTTGTTGATTTCTGAGGATCCTATTCAGAGCAGAGCTAGAGCAGCAGGATATTTTCAATTCATATTTTTACTTGTCAATGGAACAAGAATTGCCCTGAAACCTGACTTGGTCACATGAGTCCCTCTGTGTGTCACGAGGGTGATGTATTTAACAGGGCCCATCTCCCTTTCCTGGTTTACGGTGTGATAGATCAGGAGAAAAGTTGTTGCTCTGAGCTCGTAATTTTTCTTGGTTGTTTTAAACCCATTAGTTCTGCTTGGGTGCTTTGTGGCTACTAACAGATAATGGTATGGGAAGGACTGTAAAACCTGATCACTGGAGAGTGCTGAAAATGTGGACGTCTGTTAGTGCACAGAGTGTCTTTTTCGGCAAGCTCTAAAGCATATTGCAGAAGTGTAACCTCTCCTGCCATCACAAGTCCTCTGCCTAGACCAGATGTGATCACCTGGTGTTACATGTTTCCATACGAGCTGGAAAGCAGTTAAAGCATCCTGTTGGCTCCCTTCTTCCTCATTGCTTTAATCACAGACATCTCCATTTTCCCAGACATTCCCAGCGTGGTGTATTAAGGGTGGTAGATTAAAAATGAATGAAAGGAAGGGGGAAGGTAAGAGGGACAGTGCCAAGCTAAAGCTGACCATCTGTCCTCTGTCCCTGAAAATGAAAAGCCAGTTTTGGGAGGCAGCTAAGGGGACCTTGATGGCTGGAGTGGCTTCAGAGCTAATGGCAGCGCCCACTGCCCTGCAGGCAGAGGTCTAGTTGGAAATTATTTTAGTATTTCCCGGGCTGGTGTGGTTTGCTTTGGCCTAATCCACCTTTTGTGTTTTTATTCTTTGTCTCATGGAGGTACCTACAGCCCTGAATTGTCTTGCTGAAGGTACTGGTGCCAGGATGAGGCAATTTTATTTCAGCAGATCCATCCCCAAAGCTTTCCAAGTGCCTGAGATTATGGAAGTTACCCTGCCCGTGCAACTTAATTGCACTACTGGGCTAAGGCTGCTGTAAAGATATCCCTGTTAAGTTATTAACTCATATCAACTCACACAGACTAAATTTTATTCCTTGAATTATGATGATCAGAGCAGTCCCACCAGGTAAAACTGCAGAGAACAGGTTTACTAATAAATAGTGCAGAGCAATCCTTCATTTCTCATGTCTGTGAGAAGCCTGGAGCACAACAGATTGCTGCTGGAGGGTCCTGCCTGAGAGGCTACCGAGCAGCAGCCTGCCATTCCATTTCAGCATTTGTTAAACTGCAGGACAGCATTAGACTGGCCTGCATTTACATCAGCGAGAGGTTAGAGCACTGCCGAGCGCTTCAAAGGCCTGCTGGGGAAGAACTGAAAAATGCCTTGGAAATAATGGCTTCCCCAAAACCCTCATTTTCACAGTGGTTGCAGAGTAAATCTTTCTCTTCACTGGCCTCCACATCGCAGCCCCGCTCAGAAGTGTCAATTCAGACCCAGCCTCTCACAAAATTACCTAATGCCTTTCAGCTGAATATCGTCCTAATTTTAAGCCCATTAGGCGACAAGAATATTCATTGTTGAGGGAATGAAATGTTTTAGAGCGTGCCTCGGCTGGTAAGGAGATGAGGTAGCAGATAGAGAGGGGGAAGGCACAAGGCAGACAGCCAGGATCACAAATGCTTTTCAAACCCCTAGAGTTCCAAGTTCAGGCCTTCCTATTTCTCTTCCAAAATCCTCTTGCCCGCTGACGCCCACTTTGCTTCAAGGAAAAAGAACCCCAAATGTATCCAAAACTTTATGACTGTCTGGTATGTTATGACTTAATTTTGCCACCCTTGAGCTAAAAGCGGCATTTGTGTGGACGTGAGCAAAGTCAGGTTAAGGAAAGATTTCTAAAGCAGGGACTGGGCAGGGGCAGCCCAGCTGGGAGACCCGGGAGCAGCTCTAGACTGGCCTCTTCTAATGATCATTAAGCTCTTTTGCCACTTGCAGATTCTCAGCAATTCCTTTGCTTCAGAAGCAGGAGAAATTCCCGTGGCAGAGGCAGTGGGGGTGTTCTACAGCCACCCATCGCCCGTTTGTGTGCAGCAGGACTGGCCAGCTCATCCCCAACCCGCCACTCCTGCTTCCCATTGCCACGAACAAGGGGCAGGTGGCAGTCACAGCAGCAGCCAGCACAGTGCTCCTGGCCGAGAGCTGAGGGGGTAACACCCAGATCCACACCATCCTGGAGAGCCAGCGGGTCCCTGTGCTCCACTAACCAACCCCACTCCCGCACAGGGATGTGCTGGATTTGGACACTTCAGTACAATGTGGAGTGGGCACATGCGGTCAGCATGGGAATGAGATGTAGGTTTGAGCAGGGCCACACCACCTACCTGGAGGGAAAAATCGGGGTGGGGGAATTGCTGTTGCCTTTCATGCAGATACAGCTTTTTTTTCTTATTCTTGGTGTCATGTGAAGAGCAACGGGGTCATTGTGAGTCTGCGAAGGAGCCCGAGCAAACAAAAAAGCCCTTGTTCCAGGGAGGAATCCCATGAGGGTTTCTGAGCAAGTCTCCACACACCACATGGCATCCCTCTGTGCCACACTGGAGAGCTGCCCCTCACTGGTGGGATGGGCAGGAGCCCCGGCAGCGCTTCAGGCATCCCACACCTGGGAGAATCCATTCCTGCTGAAGGGAGACAACAGGAATCTCCCCGGTTTTGCTGGAGGAAACGGAATTTATAAGCAATTGATGACACTCTGAATCAGTGTATTTATGAAAAGTGCCTGTAATATGTTAGCATAGTTCTTAGATGAAAGTGGAGCAGAAATCCTACAGGAGAAGGAAGGGGGATGCACCAAAAACCTTGGATGAAGTCCAATATTCAGGCAATAAGACCTTAAGAAGCAGGCATCATTATAAGATAATTGACTGTGGAGAGCAGTCACACATCCCAAGGTGAAGCATAGGGCACTTAACATATCAATAAGGTCAATTATCTGATTATGTCAGCTGCCTTAGTGCTGTTATTAACCTATATTGCTCTTATTAACCTTTCTGATGAAGAATCTTTCAAAAATAATTATATTAAAGTACAAATCTCTCAAGTTTAAAATATGTGAATGTTTCATTTCAGTAGTCGTGTGTCATAGGATAATGAACAGCTGATTGCCTGGCTGACACAATGAGGTTTCTAATCAGGCTCCTTTCCCTAGGATCAGCGTGTTCACTCTGACAGCCTTCCCTGGGCCCAGGCAGGCTCATGAAAGCACTGCTGTCATGTTACCAATGGCAGGATTTAAAATTGAAATGTGAGTAAATAAGACAAGAAATGTAACGGATATGCTGAGGAGAGGGGTCCTGGGAAAATACCCACTGAAAGCCTCTGCAGTCAATGCCAATTATGAAAGCATACAGCTGATTCAATTAGTGCCTATGTACTTGTGCATATAGGATTTACTACCTCGCACAGCTGATCAAAGGGAACACACAGCTCAGGAAAATTTGTCCATGTTCTTTTTGTCCTTTTTTCCCTACTGCAGAGCATTTTGAAGTAGGAAAGCATTTTGCCACAACTTTCAGCCATTCTTTCATCTCTCGGGGAATGTGAGTGTTCTAATTTCTGCTGTGGATTACTAATTCATTACATGCTTTTGGCAAAGCCAATGCAAATTCTGCTCACTACGAGTTTTGATCACTGTCCTGTTTCTCTGTGTATCTGTGCAATGGGTGAAGCATCGTTTCATGCAGTGTGGCTGTGCAGTGATCAAAACCAAGGGCCTTATTTTTACCTGTCACGACTTGTCATGCTTACACCTTGATGTGGTTTGATTTTAGATGACTACGCTGAGCATCCATTAAAGATACCCTTTTTTACCCCTGGAATTCATCACTAATTTGAAATCACCGGGCATTTAGAAAAGTTTAGGCTAAGATTTCTTATGTCCATTTGTCTTGGTTTGAAAGACAGGTGTCTGCCAAAAAAGGCAGGAGCCCCCCTTGGAATGGAAAATGTAGCCCCCTTCCCTCCAAATTACTATAATTTCGAAATTAAGGGGCTTTCAGGCAAAGATATGGGAAATAGGAATAACAGTTCTTTACTGATATGTGTCTATCAAGGCAAACAAACACCAATAACGGTGTCAGCAACACCAAACAGAACCAGAACCCGGTGCCGGCCTCTCTCGGCCGTCGGGCCCTTTCCCCTTCGGTGCAGTTCCGCTCACCGCCGGCAGGGGCGCTGGCGGCTCCCGGCGGGCAGGGCGGGTGCGATGGTTCCCCCGCGGCTGCAGGGGGCGCTGTGGCGCGGGCTCGGGGAGCGCGCGGTAATGGCGGCCGGGCCGAGCCGGGAAGGGATGGAAGAAAGGCTCCACAAACCCCCAGGGGCAGCCGATCCCAGCCCCAGCAGGA
>VZTA01002168.1:32604-123234 GCA_013398855.1 Mohoua ochrocephala | reverse complement strand
AGGGTCCCAGTGCAACGGCTGCTCCAGCAAGCAGAGCTCCACTCATGGTAGAAGGAAGGCAGCAGAAGGCAGAACCCCACAGTGGTGACAAATTCTCCCCACAGCGGCTGCAGCTCCTTTCCCCTCCAAAAGCCAAGAGAGCAAGAGTGCCAGGAGCTCCACCCAACCCCTTTTTCTCAGGTCAAATCTCGCTGCATCTCTGCCCTTAACATGAGAAAACCCCAGGGAAAACAGAGTAGCCAACTGGACCCCTCCCCCTGTGGCTAGGGTCTTTTGTCTCTCTTAAGTATCCAGTTGTTAGTGTCTCCTGGCAACACATATGGGGAAAATTCCTTAAGAGAGAGAAAAAAAAAAAGGAAAACAAAAAGGGAACTCCTAAAACCCTAACACCATTTTGGGCTGGCATGTTCTCCAGTTAGAAGTGTCTGGTCTCCCTCTTTGATGTCCAAGTGAATTCCTTTGCTGGTCAAAAATGAGAGGGAGTGACACATAAAAAGCTAAAGCAGAAAAATTATTCTTCCATGAAATTTCCATCCAGTATCTTCCCCATTTTGCTTCCTTTGCCAAGATCACCACTGTCAGCACAAGACATCTGGTGCTTGGGAAGGGCAAGTGTTTCAGTAGTCACTCCACATCTTCTCTTCCCTCTTTTATAAAAGATAACAGATGATGAAAGTTAATTTCCTTGTTTCCAGGTCCTACTCAGGAGACCCTGATATACTTCTTGTTGCATGTTGGGAATACTAAAGGTGAATCTTATTATTCAGGATGAATCCCTACGAAGTCACCTCCTTGCTCCACCAGTGGGAGGATACGGTCCTCTATCAGACTCCAAACCACTGCAAAATCCAGGCACTTTTGTGACCATCACAAGTCACAGCTCCTGGGCTCAGGTAGTTCAATTTTTGGTGCTGATGAACATTTCTTCTGTCCGCAGACCTTTTGTACTTCTTCTTGTGGGATTAGGTGCATGTCTGTGCCACACACATTCTTGCTCATCTTCCTGGCTGTAATCCTGTTGGACATGTTTGTGCCAGGAGTATGGCTCTGCTGATTTCTTGCAAAATTCTTTGTAAAGTCTGCTGTGAACACTGTGCCTCTGCAGTGTTCTGGGAGTGAAGTGAACTATTAGGACTGCATTGGAAATCAAAGTCTGCTGGGAATAGTTTGGAGGTAAAGAGAGGGCAACTCACTGAAATGAGGACTCAAGGAACACTGTGTCTTGCAAGTAAGGCCTCTGAGCCATGTCAGGGTATCTGGAGAGGCCCACAGGAACAAATGTACATCCCTTCCAGGAAAACAAGATCTGCTTTTACCTCCCACTAAGGTGTCAAAGCTGCAGCAAAACTAAATGTTTGGGTAGTTTTTTACCCATTAGCCTTCCACTGGGGTTGGAATTGGCTTAGCCAGACCACACCATTATGAAATTTATTGTACCTGTAATCTGTTTTTTTCTTTTTCTTTTTTTTGGTTTTTTTTTTGGTGGTTTTTTTTTTTTGGTGTTTTGTTTTATGGGTTTGTTGTTGTGGTTGGTTGGTTGGTTTTGGGGGGTTTTTTTGCCTTGTGGAGAGCACTTCTTTAGGGGTTACCTTGAAGATTGGAGTGTTATGGTTTCAGAAGTGGTTTCTCTGCCCTGGGACAGCCTTGTCAGTTCTCACAGGCTGGTCAAATTGGCTGAAAGTTGATGCCATCACCCCCTACACACTGGCACACTCTCTCCCTTTTCATCTCTGTGTTTTTTTGAAGACATTTGGGAGATGGTGGGGCTGCTGTCAGGACAAGTTCAACATCAACTGTAATATCTCTTTTTGAAGATTTTCCTTCTTCTTTTAATCACTGGTTTTGACATTTGTATTTAGGTGCTCTCTCTTGTTTGTCAATAGTGTCAAATGAAAGCTCTACCAGACAAGAGGTGAAATCCTTGATTAAAAGGCAAATATCCAGTGGTCTGAAACTGGCTACTGCTGCTGTGGGATTGAGTTTGCTTCCAAGGTAAAATCCAAGAGGAGATACTTGCTGGCCCAAAAGCGTATCTGACTTCATTTCCTACATATTACTTCTTGTTTTCTGATTGGTGAGTGAGAGTGGTCTGTCAAAAATCTGCTGCTGCTCATCCTTTTGAGGATATTTGATGGTCAAGGACCATTGTGTGTGTAGGAACTGGTAACTGGCCAGTTGGAGGGAATCTGTACAGAGGAATTGCTAAGCTCTAGAAGATCTTTGCAAAGACAGAGCTGGATATTGCCACATTTGTGTACCAATTTACGTTTCCCTGTTTCTAGAGAAAATCTTTCAAACATTTCTTTTTTTACATTTACCAGAAAGAACAGAAGGCTGTAGCAAGGTAAGGGGAAATAGGCAGAGGAAGATGCTGAAAGCCAGATTTTATTTCATATGTTCCCAGTCCTGTGAAAATCTGTGCAAGAACTATCAAAATGGTATTTTTCTTTTCCTTTATTTTTCCCCCCAGTGCTGAACTTCACTGTATTGACAGTTTTAAATTCTTTCATCTCTATGTTATCCACTTACTTGGTGAAAACCTTCTTGTTCCATCTTCAGTTTTTCAGGGCTCTAACCGTCCCTCGAAGCATCACAGGACTGGCTCTTGGAGACTCTTATCAGGTCTTTAAAGATTACTAACCTGTTCCTCATAGCAGCCTGTGATGCTGCTTCTTGCTCCAGTGTTTTACACTTCAAGCATTTAGATTTGTGTTTCTGAATCAAGGCACCACTTGTTCCCCTCAGGCCCTGGGACACAGGTGTGGGAACCTTGCTGATGAAAACACGGGACAGTGAGGGTGTTCCTAATGCTTGCCCTGGGTTATGGGATAGCTGAGAGCCTCTGACATCCCCCAGTCCCTCCGTGAACAAGGAAAGGAAGTGCATGATAAACTCATGGATGGAAGAGTCTTGCTGCTCCTGCAGAAAGCAGAGGGAACATTGTGTGTTGTGAAAGGCCCTGATTTAATAGGAGACACTGGAAGATGTAGAGAAATAGAAGGCGTTTAGGAGAGCTGAAATTCTGCTTCTTTCAAGATCAGCCTCCCAAGCTACCACATTCTACTTCTCATGAGCTGCAGCTGTCTGTGCTGCAGCTTCCATCGCTGTACAGAGGGGAAGATTTTTCTATTTCCCCCCCTTTTTTCTTCTTTCCCTTTTTTTCTCCTTCTCCTTCTCCTTCTCCTTCTCCTTCTCCTTCTCCTTCTCCTTCTCCTTCTCCTTCTCCTTCTCCTTCTCCTTCTCCTTCTCCTNCTCCTCCTCCTCCTCCTCCTCCTCCTCCTTCTTCTCTTTTTTTTTCTTTTTAATTTTTGTCTTATTGTTCTTTTTTCCTATTTCTTTCTCATCCTCTTTAGGAGCTGAGAAGGACTACAAACACTGTAATGGCTTCATAGGGTGACCAGTCACTCCTGTTTGTAGCGGATATTGTCTGCATAGAATTAGTAGCCTGTAAAATTCCCACAAGGCAGGCACAGCTGAATAGACATAAAACTTCTTCTAAACAAATAATCAGATTTTAAACAAACAATGGAATTTCAAGACAGCTCTCTGAGGTGATAGGGAACTGTTGGATTTTTACCTGAAGTAAAGCAAATCAACAGCAATTATATTTGTCTTGTCAAAGGAGAGAAGGAGTTTTAGAGGTGGAAAACTCTGATGCTTGAAACCTCTTTTAAAGACATTGGGCTTGGCTGGTTGCCATGGTTTGGAGAATCTGCAAGTAATTGTCCACACTTAATTAAATAGAAGTTTGTGCATTTTATTCTAGTGGGAATTTGCTACAAAAATAATGTTTTGAGGCTTTGTAATGATGTCCCAGTTGGATGTTGCTTTCATGAGACACATGACTCATGAGAAAAGGAAATCCCACATAGTTCAAGGGAATGCAGAGATGAAGAGCCCTGTTCAGCAGAAGAAACCCAACAGTAGAGAGAGAGAATTTTTCCCGCTGGTCCCAGAGGAATTGTGTAAAACAGCTGCATCTGCTCAGGTTGTTTACTCTGATTTATGTGGTTTTGTCCCAGCTATCAGAGATGCCACCATTGTGACTGCAGTCAGGGATCTCCAGTGGCAGATGAGCCTTGAACAAACCATTTAAACAGGATTCAGTTAAGTTCTGCCTTCCCTTGGATGTCAGTGTTTCCCTGGACTTCTCAGCTTGCAAAACCATGAGACACCTCTGCAGTAGCTCATCTGTGGATATTTCTGCTCCCAGTCACCACCAGGAAATGCAAAGGCACATGGAAATGAAGGCCAATTTGAGTGAGATTGCACCATCTTGGTTTGCTTTGGAGTCAATTCTTACTTTATCTAACATTCCCAGTTGTCTTCTGTTAATACAGGAGGCTTGTGCTTTGCTGTGCCATGTCAACAGTGTCCAAGTAATGCTTGAAGTTACTATTTGTCTCTCAAGAGCCCTGTTCAGTGGCCAGGATTAGCCTTAGTCCCAAAGCCTGGTCTGTTCTCTGTTGACTAAGCTCAGAGTCAGCCAGCTCTGGACTGGGCACATGCCATGGGATTGGAGGCTCTGGCAGAGTCATCACACTGCTGGTCATTGCATGACGCACTGTAGCTCTGGCTGCTGGGGCCGGGGAACTTGGAGAGCGGATGTGGGGCAACAGGGAATGCCAGAGAACAGGATTTCATGCAAAATCGGCACCCATAGTGAGGCCAGCAGGACCAGGCCAGTGACTGTCCCCCTGTGCTGGGCACTGGTGAGGCCCCACCTCGAATTCTGGGTTCACTTTTGGGCCCCTCAAGACAAGAGAGACATTGAGGGGCTGGAGTGTATCCAGAGAAGGTCAGCAGAGCTGGGGAAGGGGCTGGAGAACCAGGAGTGGCTGAGGGAGCTGGGAAAGGGGCTCAGCCTGGAGAAAAGGAGGCTCAGGGGGGCCCTTGTGGCTCTGCACAAGTCCCTGACAGGAGGGGGCAGCCGGGGGGCAGGTCAGGCTCTGCTCCCAGGGAACCAGGGACAGGATGAGAATAAATGGCCTCAAGTTGCTCAAGGGCAGGTCAAATTGGAAAAATTTCTTCATTGAAAGAGTTGTAAAGCATTGGAACAGGCTGCCCAGAGCAATGGTGGTGTCACTGTCCCTGGAAATGTTCAGAAGGTGTGTGGATGTGGCACCTGGGGACATGGTTTAGTGCTGGCTTTGGCATTGCTGGTTGGACTCAATGATCTTAGAGGGCTTTTCCAACCTAAGTGATGCTGTGATTCTATACAGGCAGGATGGAGCAAATGTCGGTGTATAAACCTTGGAGTTTACAGTACTGTGCTCTGGAACGTTTCACCACTCAGCCCATCTCTACTCACGACTCAGCTGCCGTGGCCATTCGTTAGAGATCCGTAGATGGGGAAAGAATCGTGAGCCACACAAATATTTGGAGCTGTTAACATTCACATGCTGTTATTTTTTCATAATAACAAGGACCCCAGGGAGGCCAAACTCTGACTACAGGGAATCTTGACAGAAAGTTCACAGCTTGGAGTTGTGGGCTGGTTTTGTTTCCACACCACTGCAGTGAAAACAATTGATCTGGTGGGTAGATGGCAGGAGCAGGGCAGAGCTGCTGCTCACAGCTCTGTCAGAGCAAACAGTAGCTTCCAGCGCTCCCCGTGTCTGTCCCTGTGGTAGGTGAGCTATTCCTGGGTTTTCCCTTCTCTCCTTGGGGGACGTGAGCCAGGCAGTGTTGGGGCACCTGTGGAGAGATGCAGGGGAGCTGCCCTGCCCTGCGGAGCAGCGTGCCAGGCTGGGGGCTGGGGGCCAAACCCGCCTGCCTTTGAGCAGTGGCAGGTGTTAAATAGTAACAGATGTTAATATTGACAAACTGAAGTGGCTAAATGGGGAAATAGAGTCCTGCTGAGATGTGTGAAGTGAGGCAATGACCTTCACACATTACAGATCTAGTCAATAAAAGGAGTTTGACTGCAGTGAGATGATGTGCGTGCGGGGCAGGATGCGGGGCTGGCGTGGGATGACTTCCTGTCTCCCAGGGAGAGCCTGTCCTAAAGAGGTGACAAACACCCAAAACCCCAGACTTTTGAACACCTATTTACAGCAGTAACCTATTTACAGCAGTGACCATGTGAGCCCTGTGTGAGTCCTCCAGCCCCATTTCAGAGACGGGGGAATGGGCAGCTCTGTCAAACACGGGGTCCCTCTGCAGCTTTAGCCCCTTTTATCCACATTTTCTCTTCTGTTTGTCCAGATCAAGGGTCCAGATGTACACTCTGTTTATGCTGCCACAGAAGCTTTTCTACTAACCTGTTTTATATCAGACCTCAATGTATTTAGGGTCACAGCCTGCTTTTTGTCAGTTAAGCCAGGAAATTCAGTGGGCCAAGGTTCTGATCTCTTTTGTTCCAGGGAACAACAGCAATTTCTGCTGCTCTAGGTGATATTATTCTGCAGTTTGGGAGAGATAAAGGAGATGCAGAAGGAGATGTTGCACTAAAGGGAGATGGGGGTTTTTTAGGAGCTCCCCTGTATCCAGCTCACGCTCTGTTTCAGCAGGTATTTATCCCTTGAATGACTCTGACCATCAGAGTCAGCCACAGAAGCCTCCACCAGCCTGTGCTGGGTACAGGCCACCTGAGATCTGGGGAAGCAACACCATGATGAAACCCCCTTCATGCACCTTGCTTCCACCTCACAGGCCCAAATGCACCGAGGGGAAGATTTCCTGACTGAAGGGAAGGGATGCTCCATGTGCCAGGTTTTTCCTAATATATGCCTTTGACTGGGATCCAGTTTTACAGCAAACATTGAAGCTGTTGATTTAAACATGCTGGGGTTTTTTCTCTGTCCTGGGCACTTGGCAATATTTGCACCAAGCCAAGGCGGGGCAATGCTGCATTGGGGGGTTCATAACTCAAGGCATCCCTTGGGCCTAGCAGACTGAGATGTTTTTAACTGGCACCAGCTCCCATGGCAGCAGCAGGCATAGAGATCACAGCCAGCAGACAGCATGGTGGTGTTCAGTGACAATATTAGTGGTGGAAATCAGCTTTAATTTTTCACTTTCCATTTTTCTACAGATCAAAAGTGAATATGCACCATCTTCATTAGCAAGGCAAATACCTCAACACGCAAACAGGGGCGATTCCCTTTCCTTCTGCAGCACAGAGCAGGAGATAAGCACACATCAAAGGGGGAAACAGTGATTTCTATGAAAGGATCCCAGTCTGAACTGGAAGGCTCCTGCACAGGGCCCAATCTCACCTGACATGCGTCAAGTGGAAATCATGAGTTTGGCTGCTGTTTGCTGATTTTGGTGGGATGCTTTGTACTGGTGTTGTGCAGACCCAATAATTGCAGTTTGGATTTGTAGATGAAATAATAACTATGATAACCAGAGCTCAGCCCTAGCCTGCATAATTCCACTCCTCTAAAAATCAGGCTTCCAGGCTCCCTTGAGAGAGCTTGGCAGGCTCAGAGTGTGACTCATCCCCCTCCCAAAATACAACTGATGGGATGAATCACTCATTGACTGGGGAGGATGTCTCTCCTCAGGTAGCTCAGGCAGGATGTCTGGCACTAAGATGTCAGTGGTAGGTGACCTGAGAATTCTCTTTGGTTCTTGCTCCTTGGTGAGCCAGGCTTTTACCAGGACATCTTTGAGGTTCCCTTTCCTAAATCAGTGGCAGATTAGTTGGATACGTGGAGCAGCAAACTGCAGTATTTTGTGAGCCGACAGAGATCCCATGGGCAGACTCTGCTGTCAGGGAAGGAGATTTGCAGCCACCCTGTCCTTACTGAGGAGTCACAGTCCTTTACCTGCTCCAAAGCACCCAGAACCAGTTGGGCTCAGCCAGGGCTGGGAGTGGGACTTGCCCGTGGGCAGGGTCTGCAGCTGGGAACAGTTATGAACAGAGCGGGGTGATGGTTTCTAAAACCTCCCTGGTTTTGAAAGCCCATCTCTCTGAACCTTTCCTTTGTGCCAAAGGCAAAGGAATTCACATTTGCAGTCGTGAAACCCAAAGCTGGTTGATTACTTGTTTTCCTTCCTGAGGTCTTCCAACACAGACTTTAAAGGATGGCTCAGCCTGTTTGCAGTGATGGAAACTACAGCACATTAACAAGTTTTCCAGCATGCCCTCACCTGTGAGGCGCGGCAGGGACGGGCACGGGGAGCTGGCAGCTGTTTTCCACCATGTCACCTTTCCTGTAAGAGGCTGCAGGGAGAAGAAAGGTTTGTACCAGGTCAGAGGTGCCGGCAGCCCCCGGGCGCTCCCCTACCAAGTTTCCACGGCAAGGTGTCCCCCACATTTGTTCTGTTTAAACCCTCAGACTTGCTGAGATTGCTGGAAATAAGACCTCCAAAGGATGAAAGCCTGTGGACTTCAGGACAGCCAGGAGTTCAAACGAGCTGCATTGTTTTTCAAGAATTATGCAGAATCTGAACTTCAATTAGCTGTCTTTGTAATTCCAGAGCACTAGAAGCAAGGTGAATTCTGGCTTGGTAATTTTTAAGCTTTTTTGTTCTCATCAGAGGGTTTTAGCATTAACCTATAAGCAATGCGACTTTTAATGTGATGACACAGAGAGCTTCAAGTTGGTAGAGGTCAGTTCTCAAGGATTTTAGCCTGCAGGAACCTACTGATTTTTAATGGGAGTCACACAGCTAAATCCCTGCATATGGTCTTGAAATTCATTCCATAAAGCCAGAATCTTTCCAAGCCTTTGTTTCAGCTAACAACATTATAAATACTTGAATGACTTTTGGAGATCATGTAGAATATATCACCAGTCAAAATGAGTTAAAAACAAATTGACATCTTGCATCTTGCTCTTGCATCTGGGGAAGGACTGGCTTTTCTTTGGGGTTTGTTTTCTTTAATTTGTAATTAAATTATTCGCTCTGAAAGTTAATTGGCATTGACAAAGAGTACATTTTCTTTCCACTGAATACAATTTTTCCTTTACTTTGTGAATCAGATATGAAAAATTTACCACTCTGATACTAAAGTGAAAAAACCTGCCAGTTTAAAGTTAGTGTGCTTGTAGCTTTTGAAGAGTGCAGAGTTGTGGTCGTCCCCTCTGGTCCTCACACAGAGTTTCAGGGAAAGCTTGACTTCCAGAGAAGACCCTAAATAGAGGGGTGTTACTGGGGAACTTTTCATAGGAAGGCCTCCCTCAAATGCAGCACAGAGAACCCACCTCACTCTGATAGCTGCAGCATGACCTGCTCAAAGCTCCTAACTGACCAAGGAGCTCAAGATCCTCAAGCGGAACATTTGAAATTGTTATCCAGCCTTACTGCCAAAATGTCGGGCATTCATTTTCCTGGATCACTGAGCTAAATGATTTTTCTTAACTCAGACCTAGGGGCAAGAAACACAGGCTCTTGGCTCCCAGTCCAGTGCTCTAAATATTTCTTCGTCAGGGAGATGAGCAGCAAATAAATTCACACAAGCCCTTGACAGGAAGAGCGTGTGTGGTGAGAGGAGGTACTGCCAGATATTGCATACTTAATTCAATTAGGGAGTTAGTGTCTGTTTATAGTTAATGGGGATTTAAGGATACATTCCTCGAATGTGCTCTGATTTCTCCCTGGAGAAGCCCTTCTCTCTCCCAGTTCTGGGGCTGATGTGTCTAAAACCTTGCCCATCTTTTCTGAGTCCACAAATCAGCCTGGACAGTCTCCTCTCTGGTAAGATTATCTGTGCCAGAGCAAACTATTTCATTGACAGCTTTAGCCCAAGGGGTCATGGATTACTTCCATCTCTAGGTATTTCCTTCTGCAAAAATTGCCACCTACTTCTAGCCACAAGGAAACCTGGTTGACATCTTTCACTACGGACATCTGCTAAAATGCAATCTTGGGAGGCTGAGACCAAGCTCACAGTGCATAGGGAGCCCTCAGAAGCCTAGCTAGGCCAGGCTTTTCCTTTCATGCAGTGAAATGACCCATATTGTAATTCTGCTTCAGCTGGGAGGCTGAGGGAGCGTGGAGGGAGAAGCCCAAGGGAGTCTCCAGCTTTGTCTTGCCACAGTGCCCAGGGCTCGGGAGAGAGATGGTGTCTGCAGAGGGTTTGTCTGGTGAGTACATCAAGGTGTCCGTGCCCTTCCCAGTTAAGGGTTGTGCACCCTGAGGTTCTAAAATTGTGGCCTAACTTTTGGCTAGTAGGATTATCTGTTTATTTCTCTTCATTTGAAAAATAAGTTTACATGTACTGATGTGAAGTGGCATTGTTTTTACTAAGCCGAGCACTGCTTCCTCTCGTGTTCAGTGTTTCTGAAGGTTGCAAGTCTGAGCTTTCTGTCTGGGCTGTGCAGAAGGTTGGGTTATTTGCCTCACTCGTGGCTTTCATGGACATGTTGCCATTAGCCTGGTGCTGCCCTCTGATCTCCAGCTTTACTGAACCCAGACAGCAGCAGAGCTGCTGGAGTCCCCCTGCTCAGCTGCCTGCCCTGGTTTCTGTGTTGCCTGATGCTAACGGAGTTCTAATTAACTTGAGCTCTGGGAGTTTGTGTCGTGGGTGCTGCTCCTGTGGGGTTTGTTGGTGTTGGGGAGGCAGTTGCACAAGTGGTGGCAGCCATGGCTCAGACACTTTGAGGTTCTGCATCACCTGCACCGAGCCCTGCGGTTACTTTTCCAAGCAAGGCTTTTTAGGATGAAAGGAGTTTTTGGGGTTTTTTTTTTTCATCCCAAGAAATTAACTTTTCCATGAATAAGGAAAATACTTCTTTAGAAGTTCTGTTTTGCAGCTCTTAAATTTTTTATATCTATTCACATAACAGCTGAGCTGCTCCTCTGTACTAACGTCTGCTTCACTGTGCCTGTTTCTCAGGGGCACCAAATCTGTCTTGCATTAAACTCTAGTTCTTGTATTATTTTAACTTAGCCTTTTAGAAGGTGGTTCATTTCTAGTGGCAGGTGTAACAAGTCTGTGTTTCCTGCCAGGTCTGGCCCATGCTTCCCGATGATGCTGGGCTGGGCTGGATCAGGCTCTCCTCCTGCCTTCCTTGGGGCTGGGACTACTCTCCTTCCTCCCCTGTGAGAGCCAATCTTTCCTTATGCTCATTTCAAAGTGACCCTCCCTGGGATCTCCAGGCAGCAGCCACTGCTGCAGCGCTGCGCCCTGACATTGATAAAACACAACATATTGTTTAACATATTGTTCCCAGTCCAACATATTGTTCGCATTCATCATGGAAGCAATCAGTACAGACCATTTTATTGCAAACCTGTTTCCTGGTGCTCATCATTAGGTCATTAACCTTAACAATGTCAACATGTTCTCGGTATGCAGTTTAATTGGAGAGCAGTGCAGAGCATTGCACAGGCTCTGCCACAGACTGGGCACAGTTTAAGAGTAATAGAAATGCTGCACCAGCACGGCACTGCTGAGAAACCAAGTCCCGTTTGGACAGGAGACGCAAATGAAAGAATGATGTGGCTGTACCTTGGGGGACCCAAAGAATCTCTGAGCAGAGCCATAACTTGCTGTGAGCCCCTGTGCCAGGTGAAGGTTTTCATTTTACAGTATCCAATTCCAGGTACTGTTTGTGTAGTTTTTTTTCCTGTGGTGCCTTTGCCAGTTTCAAGGAAAAGAGATGGGCAGTCCAGTGACTTTTGCTCCTCTAACTGCAAACAGTGATCTTGGCAAGGCTTTCCTCTGAAAGTGCTTGTTAAAGCAGCAAAGCTCATGTCTCCTGGGGCTAGTTGCTCCCAGGCTATGTGACAGAAATTCAACAAACAACTTGTACGTGGAGGAGTCTCATAGGAGCAAGTGAATTCTTCAGGAAAGTATCCTGATTGTGTAGTAAACTTTGGGAGAAGATTTATTTTTCTTATTTTTCTTACAAGACTTGTGTAGTGAATTATAAAGTATTATACTCTCTGTATGAGCTCTGCTTGGTTGTTATGGAGATTATCAGGGCACCACCACTTTGCTTAGTGTAGATGGTCAAACCTCATACAAGTGGGGCCAGGTCTTGGCAGTGTCATCTAAATCTTCTCATAATGCTGTTGAATGCTGATAACCTGTGGTTTGGGTATTAAGGTTGAAATTTAAGGTATCTGTGGGATGTCAGCTTCCATTTCTTGTTGATTTTTATTGGCAATTAGGTAGATGTGAGCATTTCAGCCTCAAGTTCTGCTGGGTTTTGATTGCCCTGCAGCAGTACTTAGGTGGGGTCTCATTAACTGCTGTGCATATCACTGAGAGAAGCATTGCTTTCCCCTCGCTGCTCCAGGTGAAACCACAAATTGCTCAGCACTGCAAAGCCAAGGGCTTAGGCTTGTGCTGCAGGAAAGGAAGAAGTGTGTCAGGGAAAGCACAAGGGAGTGGCAGGTCTTTAGGGGATCCTCTTCTGTTGCCACCTCCTTTCCTATAAAACACAGGTCCATTTTCCTACCAGCCTGGCCTATTTCTGCTGTCTCATATTTTTGTACTTTAGCATGGAGCACTGCTCTGCCTTGACAGGCAGGTCCAGAGGTCTGACTGACACCCTGTTTCTTCCCCATTGCAAAATAAACGAATTTCTTTAGCTGTGCACAATATTCTTTTGAAAACAGGTGTTGATCTATGCAAATCTGTAGAGTGGGTAATCAGTATCCACCAGTTTGGGGAGAATAAATAAATCAAGGGACAGGAAATGATGGATGAGAATACCATTGAGTGCCTTTTGAACTGATGCTTTGTTCTGACTGCTCAGCTCCTGAAAGGGTGGGCTGGGTTGATTTCGTAGCCGCAAACTGATGTGAAAGCTTTGCCAACTTCAAATTAACCCAGTTGTTAGATGTTACTGAGTGATTTTGAACCAGTGATGCTTTCCAGGCTGACTCTCTTATCCAGTTAAAGACAGTAGCTGGTGAAGAAGGAAAGGCTTCCCTTTCTCTCACTGTGGCATTTATAAAGCATAATCAAGCTTAGTGGTTTGACATTTGTATCTACCTGAGCCTGTCTGCATGGATCATTCAGAGCCAGGTTGGAGGGCAAGAGGAAAGACTTTAGCAGCATAGTAACACTGGAGTGCTTCAGTCCTCCAAATCCAGAGAAGCTGCTACCCTTATCTTTCTCTAAATTCACTGTGCATCTCACACAGAACTTGCACAAAGCCTGTCCAACCCAAAACAGAGCCTCAGTGGAATGCAAGAGCTTTCTGTGTGCTTTGTGCATGGGGAAGCATCCAGCTGCGGGGCTGTGGGAACAATGTGCTGTGGCTGCAGATCGGGAATCTCCCTTTTGGCTTGTAACTGCCAGAATCAGCAATCTTCCCTCAGATACCTCCTGTCTCATCCCACCCTGTGTTCTTTGCTGGCTGGATCCAGTCCCAAAGCATACCTAGCTGGTCCTGCTGAGCTCTGAGTCTGGGATCTGAGAGCCTCTGGAAGAGGGCAAGAGCTGCTCCAACCCACAGCACAACATGCTTTTTTCATCCTCAGCCCACTTTCCTATACCTTTGAGATACTAAAACCTTCTAGGGAGCAAATCACCATTATTTAATCTGTAACTAAAAGGCCAGATAACCAGATAACAATCTTGCAGACAATGTGGCCTGTCTAAGCCGTCCTGAGCTTTCCCCGGAGCAGCAGCTCAGGGAAGCAGTTATCCTCTGAATGCAGACAGGTCACCAGAGGGAAGGAGGGTAAACAGGTGCTGCTCAGGTGCAGTTTCAAGCAAATGAGAACAGCCCAGGAGAGGTGGGGAGGAGGGACAGTCTATTGATCAGGCTGCACAGCCCACTGAAATCAAACTGCTTCAAGGATTGACCTTGTTTCGAAAGCTGATTTCGAAAGTAGAAGAGTTTGGAAAAGTCCGTTTGATGGGAATGGAGAGGAAATCAGGCCATGCTTTCAAAGCAATGTGTTCTTTCCCTCCCCATCCATTGAATGTAGTTTCTTGAACAGACTTTGGCTGTCATTTCCTGAATGCTCAGGGAGCAGCTGGCCTGAGGTTTTATATGTATTAGCAGAGATCAAATAGGATGAGCGTAACTGTGGCATGGCTGGGGAAAGAGGAAGGGCTGGAACACACCACGCGCTGTGTGCGTCGTTCCTCCGTCATTTAAAGAAATAAACAGGCTGCAGAAAACTTAATTCAGCGCAATCAGCTGCTAAACCTGGCCTGACAGCCAGCCTTTAGAAACACCTCCCCCAGCTCCAGACTTGAGCTGAATCAGCAGGTTTTGCCCTGTGAGAAGCCTGGCTTCCCACGTGCATCGGTACAGGGATGGGAAGGACGGACATGCTGCTGTGCCTGAGCTGCCTTGGCTTGAGGGCACGGTGTAAAAGCTCCCTGAGTACTTGCAATGCCTCATGGGGAGGCAACTGTTTGAGTTTAAGACTCTTGGCAGAGGCACTTGTGTGTCTGAACTGACATCTGCTGCCTGAGACAGATGTTAAGAAAGAAAATAGCAGTAGTAAGTGAAGAAGAGCTGGGCAACTGGCTGATGCCCACTAGAATAAAGAGAAGAGATCTAGAGGGAGGCGGAAGTTGAGAAGCTGAATGGAGGAAATGGCAGGGCAGAAATCAGGGACTCGGTTTCTGCCGCTGGCTCCTTCCCTGGCCTTGGCCAAGGTGAATAAGCTGAATAAACGTTTGCGAATTTAAGGAACAAAGAAGTGATTTTAGGCACTGAGCTCTAGATACTGAGGTCTAAAAGGAAGCCCTATGCCTTCGAGGTGTTCCAAGAGAAAATGTTGTGACTGTCACACCTACACTCTTTCCATCCTGACGTGGTGATAACATTTTATAACTGTTGAGTTTTGCATTTGATTTGTATGGCCAGGTTTTGGTAGCAGAAGGGCGACAAGGGTGGCTTCTGCGAGTAGCCACCACCATGCTGGAAGCTTCCTCCATGTCCAGCAGAGCCCATCCCAGGCGGCTCCAGGATGGACCTGCCATTGGCCAAGGCTGGGCCAATTAGAAATGGCGGTAATGCCTCTGTGATAACAGATTTGAGAAGGAAAAGAGGAAATTATTGAGCAGTTGTAACTGCAGCCAGAGGGGACGGGAGTGAGAATATGTGAGAGGAACAGCTCTGCAGACACCCAGGGCAGCGCAGGAGGAGGGACAGGAGCTGCTCCAGGTGCCAGAGCTGAGATTCCCCTGCAGCCCGTAGTGCAGCCTCTGCAGCCCGTGGAGGGCATGGGGTGCAGAGATCCACCTGCAGCCCCCGGAGGAGCCCATGCCAGAGCAGGGAGATGCCTGAAGGAGGCTGGGAGCCCGTGGGAAGCCCGTGCTGGAACAGCGCGGATCCGTGGAGAGAGGTTTCCTGGTGGGACTTGTGACCCTGTGAAGGACCCACGCTGGAACAGGCTGTGCTTGAAGGACTGCGCTCCTTGAAAACAGACCCATGTTGGAGCAGTTACTGATGAACTGTTGCCTGTGGGGCGGACTCACGTTGGGAGTTCATGGAGAACTGTCTCCCATGGGAGGGAGCCCACGCTGGAGCAGGAGAAGGGCTCCGACTCTGCTCCCTGAGAAGTGCAGAAACAACCCGTGATGAACTGACCATAACTCCCATTCCCATCTCCCTGAGCTGCTGGGGGAGGAGGTAGAGCTGGGAAGGAGGGAGGGGTGCAGAGAAGGTATTTTTAAGATTTGTTTTACTTCTTACCATCCTGCTCTGATTTTGTTAGTAATGAATTCACTTAATAACTCTAATTCAAGCCTGTTTAGCCCATGATGGTATTTGATGAATGACCTCTCCTGGTCCTTATCTTAACCCATAAACCCTTCATTTATATTTTCTCTCCCCTGTCCTTCTGTTGAGGGGAGTGACAGGGTGGCTTTGGTGGGTGCCTGGCATCCAGCCAGCATCAACCCGCGACAATTTTCCAGCAAGCAATGTCCAAAATATATTTAAAACAAAGACTCTAAAACCTCTTCAGTAAGTTCTGAGCCAACCGTTTTAATGAATGTATTTTAGAGGGATCGTAGTGGAGTCCTGATGATCAGCATCATCCCCACAGACAGGCACCATGGGGAATCTGATGGTTTATTTATTTGTGTGACTCGGGGCGCCTTGCTGTGTGCTGAGCGGCTCCTCAAAACCTCACAGTCTGGGGATTAGGGATGCCTATCAGATCTCCCTTCAGTTTGTCCAGCCCAGACACCTGACCTGGCTCCACTTTGGGGTGCTAGTTACATGAACCTGGAATTAGCTGAAGTATCTGTAGGTTGCAGGTACAGGAGGAGCACAGCTGGCCGTTTTGATTTGTATATGTTTATGTAAATGCCTCATAAAATATCCCCCATTGGGACAAGCCAAAGTCACGCATCATAAAGATCAGCTCCTGTAATGGCTTATTTACAGCTGCATTTGCCAAGGTAGTGAAAAAAAATATGCCTGTGTTTATAGGAAATTAATTTCTGCCCCTTCAGTGATCAGCCCTGAGCAAGCAAAAGACCTGAATTATCCCAGTTGCCTCTCTCTGGCGGAGAACTGCTCTTTGGAGCCTCCTGCAGTGTAATCTGGTGGGGATGTTTAATCAGAAAACCTTAAAGCAGCAAGGTCCCAATCCAGCCAACTCAGTGCTCCTGCAGCAAGCAGTCCTTCTTCAGCAAAGCACTAAATCACACCTTAGTTTTACACCTGTGCAAGACCCAGATACCAGGCTGGGTTGAAGAAGGTGTAAAGGGTTTTTGCTGGAGAAGGATGGATTTTTGCCTTGGGCTTGAATTAGCATACAAAGAATGAAATGCCTTACGAGGCAGATCAGCAAGGTTATTTAAAACATAAAACAACCCAAGCATGACAGGTCCCACAAAGGGAGGAACAGTTCTTAGTGCCGGTAGATGGTGCTCTGCCAGCTCCCTGCGTGGGTGAATCACTCATCCCAGATTTATGCAGCACCCCAAAATTCTCATGGCAAAGGAGGTCGTGTCTTTGCTGGGAGTGAACCTTGAACACCTATCTAGGGATGTTCTGCAGAAAGCAGTTGGATTTTGTAAGAGTCTTTGGGTAAGTCTTGCCCTTCGGGTAAGGTTTTTGTACCAAGAATGTAACTGCTGAATGCTGTAGGTAAACCAAACCTGAACTATTTAACTCTGCAGGACTTCCCGAGAATTAAGACAGAGTAGGTGGAAATCTTGTTCAAACTTAAGCCAGCTGGAAATTTGTCTATAATTCATTAATCATAGGTTTTGTCCTGAAATCTGTTGTAAGATAGGATTGACGCATTTTTTGCTGTATTTTTAAGATTCTGGCAGAGTGGATGGTGGTGTCGCTGCCCTGGGCAGATCCAACTTCAGGACAAACACTGCTCCTGCCCCGGCTAACAGCCCTGCTCCCCAGCCAAGACGCTCCTTCGCAATTTGGTGCCATCAGAGGCTGCTCTGCAGCTGGGCTGCCCTGGAGCTGGGGTTGAGGGTGTGAGATGTTTGGCAACAGAGGCAAATCCCCGTGTAGTGGCTGCCGGTTGAAGCATGGCTTGCATCTGTCCCTTTGTAGCCAGAGATTAATCCCACGAGAGCTAAAGAGCAGCAGATATGGGCAGACGTTCAAATTAAGTGTTTTCTCTATATGTATCACCCACCCTGTGTGTTGAATTTAGCCCTGGCTGAGCCCAGTCGATGAAAGTGAAGTCTGTTTTCTTGCATGTCCCCCAATTTTAAATTGAGGAATTTCCCTGACAAAGTGATGCATAGTTATGGGCTCAGTAAACGGTGGAGTGATTTATGGCTTACCCGCTGTAAATCAATAAAAAGAATCACAGACATTGACAGCACGTTCACAGCCCATTTCTTTAAATAGAAGGCACTTTTCTGTCCTTCCCATTTCAGACTGGTTGGCCCACGGGGAGGTTCCTGCTACTAACAAGTGCTAAGAGAGTCTTTCTAAAGCTTATAAAACCTACATCTTATATAATACTTCTCCTTATATGCCCTTTCTTGCTGTATCATCATTTCCAGTCATAGAAAGTACCGTGTCCTGCACCCTGGCTTGTGTGATTTCTTTCTCTTGGAGGGTAGATGAACAAAACACATGAAAAACCTCCTGGGTTTTAAGCCCCTCCAGACCAGTGCCTCTGCCTTTCCAGCCCTGGGATAAATCCTAATTAAGCTGTGTGTGACTCTTGGTGTGAGGTCAGGCGTGTGCTGCAGGTCCTGGGAGCAGCAGGGGAGATGCAAGAGGTGAGGGAATTTCCCCTGGGCAGGAAGCTATGGGGCTGCCATGGAGCTTTGTGTGCTGCAGGCTGGATTTTGAAGGGCAGGAGGGTCCCATGGAGTGAGCCTCATGCTCTACCCTCTGTTAGGAGTGTGGGGGCTCAGGGCCGTGCAGGCCAGGCTGCCAGTGGGGACCAGGAACCTGGGTGCCAGCCAAGTACCATTTCCTTTATTTACATATAGATCCCAGTCCTGGAACATGTTTAACTGCTCTGTTGAAATGGGCCATAAATGGGCCATAAAAGTCAGCCATTTAAGTCTGGAGAAGCATTAAGAGACTCTTCAGTGGTGGACGGGTTATAAATAGTCCACGGCCCAACCAGCTTCCACAAGTGCTGGGGTCCTGGCTGCTCCGAAAGGCGCCTCTCCAAATATCTGCTGTCTGCTCTTTCCTAGGATAGCCATGTAACAACACAGGACAATTGCGCAGGGTTTCTTCACCCAAGCTCCTAACGCTTGTCTATGCTCTAAGCAGCAGCAGTCAGCAACTTGTTAAAAGTTACAGGCTAAAAGATAACATCTTTTAGAAATTCAGATTTTTTATAAAAGCTTCCACTTGCCTTTAAAGACAATAGGTATTACAGGTGTGCTTATCCCTTGGGAACACAGCCTGTGCTTAGACATTCTTTGGGTAAGCTGGACACTTCCCAGAGGGTGCTGGTTTGAACACTGGAAGGGAACTAAAGTCCAAATAAGCCACCCCTTTTCCCCTGCCCCTTCTGGGAAGGGAGGGACAAAAAAGGAGAGGCTATAGGTTGAAATAACAATTTACTTGAAGCACGAAGCAATGGAATAAGACACACACAATAACAACAGCAGTATTAATAGCAGAAGTAGACAAAAAAAGAGAAGGTGTTTTACCCACAAAAGGGTGTTTACCACCAGCAACAAAAAAAACCAAGTTGGTGATACTTCCCAGAGATTGCACCCATGTGGTCTCCAGATGAAGGCAATATGGTAGGGGAGCTCCCGTGGCTGATTTCACATCCCCAAGCCCGAGAATAACAGTAATCGGGGACAAACCAACCCTGGAAGCTGGCTTGTCCATGTAGGGGTTGTGCAGCCTCTCTCTGGGCTCAGCTCCCTGCAGTTCCTTGTGCTGCTACTCACCACTCTCTGCCACTCTGGGGAATGACATTCCTGCCACGGGCCAACCCCACGCTACCCAGCCCCGCTGGCTCAGCTGTGCCCCAGAACTGTGCCTTTCAGAACCACAGGCCCATCCGTAGTCATGCTCTGGAGAAAACGGCAGGAGGGGCCATCAGCGGGCGGCAGAGGGCCTGACTCCGCAGGGGTCGATGGCAGCAGTTCCTCTGCTGGAGTGAGCGAGGCAAGAGGATCCACTTCCCGTTTTCCCTGCCCAAACCTCACCCCCAGCGATGATGTGGGTGGTGTAAATAAACAACTTGGCCACACTGGCCTGGTGCTGAACCGCACCATCCTTCTTTGCAACCAGGACACTCACTCAGGCCGCAACTGAAATTTGAGCAGCTTGAGGAAATTTAGTGTCTCCATTGCTTCTTTTGATGAGAGAACAGGATACAGGCTTTGCATGGTGGGCATTATCCATTGGATTGCAGCCCCACATACTGCAGCCACCACCTCTTTCTCATGTGCAAAAGTAAATGAAAAATCAGCCATGATCCTAATTACTCTATGCTAATTGGGCTGCATTCAGGCTTCATCGATGATGCTATTATGCTGCAAGAAAACAAGGGCAGCATATGTACTTACCTTGCTCTACTTATCCTATGATTATTCTCTGTTAGTACAGAAGCATCCTGAAGTATCAGCCTGCACACAAATTAGCCCATGCAATGGACCACTGGAAGTTCAGCCCTCAGCACATTCACTCTCTCTTTTTTTTGGCATAAAATGCAATATCAGGGCTGCCACAGCAGCTCAAAGCTCTTTTATCTTGTATTGGTCTTAGCTTGTAACAGCATTTGCAGTCTTGTGTTTCCTCGCAAGAAAACACTTTTGTATTCCTACTCAATCCATCCTGATGTCCTTATCTGATAGGATCTCCAATGCAGAGTTTCACCATGGCCTCTGGAAATTGTGCTGCCTGGGGAAGCATCACCGTGTGCCCTGCAGTGCTCCTGTGCCCGTGCCTGCCAATTAGCTCTAGCTCTTGGTAAGGGGGAGGAGGGCATTCCATGCTGGATTGCTCGCTGCTGCTTCGGTAACATGAGCAGAACTTGTTTTCTACTGTAAACTGGACTGGGACATTTGCATATTGTTTTTTGCAGTAGTATCTAGTATGCCGAGAGCTGCTGGAGTCATTACAAAATCATCAGTGCTCGTTCCAGTGTGATATATTCTGTTTGTCTAGCTGGCTGTTTTCCTACCATATGTATTTATTGAAGCTGGCTGAGGATCTTATTCTGTGATGTTTTGCTTATTTATTCAAGAATGAGTTCATCAAAATTCAGCCAAGCTTTCCGTCCTCAACATACAGAGATCTAATCGAGCATTTGAACACACCCATCACAATAGCAACTGAATGCAAAATTCCAAACGATTCAAAAACTGAATGCAAACTTGATAGGAGCAATGAAAAAAGTCTGCCTGCCCCCAAATCCATCCTGGGTATTACTGTGTAAGACTGCAATGGCTTTGAGAGGTAAAGGAGGAAATGGCCCCAAGTTGCACCAGGGGAGATTTAAATTGGATATTTGGGAAAATAATAATTTCATGGAAAGGGTTGTCAAGCACTAGAACAGGCTGCCCATGGAAATGGGGGAGTCGCCATTCCTAGGAGTGTTCACAGTACGTGTAGATGTGGCACTTGGGGACACGGTTTAGTGGTGAACATGATGATGGTGCCAGGTTGACAGTTGGACTTCATGATCTTAAAAGTCTTTTTCAACCTTGACAATTGTATGATTTCTCCCTTTAAGGCACCTGGTAACTCAAACCACACTCCAGTGGGAGTCCCTGGGGAGTTTCTAGCAGGTGCCTGTCTCAGGGCCCATCAATGAGTAAAGTGGTCCTGATGTCATGTTCAATATTGTGGTCTCATCAGGGAGACTGATTTGTGTTGCATTAAGCAAGCCAGGGTTGCTAATATCCACTGAGGTTTACATGGGAAAATTTAAAGCCTATTCCAGTATATTAAATGAGGCTGAAAAGCTTCGATCAATAACTTCCCTTGTATGAAAAATAAGCGATGAAAATGATGGTAGATTGATTCAAAATACTTAATGCCAGATACCAGCTGATGGAAGTACCTTGTAAATAGCATTTTGTACAGTTGCCAATGAATTAGTCTAAATTGTGAGGGTGATTGAAATGTGTTTTATAATGTTCATGTCCAGTTTAGTGGCCATTTACAAAATTTAGAAGAATATGAAATCCCCAAAGAGTAAGCGAGCAGCCAGCAAAACCGAGACTGGCAAGCAGTGGTAGCTTGCAAATGAGATCTTGGAGTAGTTTATTAGACAAAAAAGCCAGAGTTCTTCACAAGCAAGAAGAATCAGAGCTAGTAGTGTTTTAAATTTTAAAATCTATATTCTAAGTACTTCCTTTTTCATCAACCCCCTGTTTTACATGGAGATTATGATCTTTGATGTGGAAAGTGAACTGGATGCGGTTTTTAAAGTTAATTTGGTAATAAAAGAACACTTCCTTCTTTGAACAACCTTACGCTCGATGGGGGCTGGTTGTGTAGGACTATTTTGTATCTCATCACACTGATTTCTGCAGGGCATTAGGAGAATTGTGTTGCTACTCTGGCTCACTGGGGTAGATGTTGACCTTGGGACGTGGTGTGATGACTCCTGGGGACAGGAGAAGAGATCCCAGCTAGAAGAGGATGTCCAAAAAGAACTCAGGACTGAGACCAATCACATCGTCCCTCGCAGCCTGTCTCTCCTGTGTGTGCAGAAGAGTCCTGCAGCCTTCCTCCCCTTTCTCAAAGGTTTTTCTGACCTTTGAGACCCTAACCCTAACCCTTAACCCTAACCCTAACCCTAACCCTAACCCTAACTCTAACCCTAACCCTAACCCTCTTGCTCTGTGAGCTGTCCCAGGGCTGTTCCCACCAGTGCTTGGGAAAGCTGCAGTGTGGGTCTGCTCCATGTCCTGAGAGATAACAGACCACTGGGCAAACCAGGAGGAGATCCAGAGAGATCCATCCATGTTGCATCCCCTGGGAGCTTGGCTTTCATTTAGAAGCAGCAGTGAGCACCAATTTTTACTTGAGTGCTCATGTGGGTGTAGGCACTAGGGAAAGGGCTCTGCACTCTGCAAATTTGGGTCTTAACCATTCCGAGAACTTTATTATGTGCTGATTTTTTTCTGCTTCAATGCATTGTGGCACTGCACTGCTGATATTGGAGCTGACTGCTGGCTGAAGCCAAGACTTCCTGCAGACAGATCCCACTCGAGCAGGTCTCTGACAAGTGAGTGACAGCCAGGCTGCCTGCACAGGGGTCACTTGCACTTTTTGTCCTCCAGCAAGCCCTGAGGTTTTTTGGTTTTTTTTTAATCTTCCTAATGAATTTAGTAGAAAAGTCTCTGCTTCAAAGTCGAAGGCTCTGGGGATAGCTCATTGCAGCCTTCCCAAGAGGTTTTGTAAAAAAAGAGGGATAGTGACTTTTTATACAGCTGATAGTGATAGGACAACAGGAGATGGTTTGAAACCAAAACAGGAGAGATTTAAATTGGCTGTTAGGAAGAAGTTCTTCCCTGTGAGGGTGGTCAGGCCCTGGCACAGGTTGCCCAGAGCAGCTGTGGCTGCCCCATCCCTGGAGGTGTCCAAGGCCAGGTTGGATGGGGCTTGGAGCAGCCTGGGACAGTGGAAGGGGTCCCTGCCCATGGCAGGGGGGGGAACTGGATGAGCTTTAATGTCCCATCCGAACCATTCTATCATTTTATGAATGTCTTCTTGAGTGGAGCTGGCATTTGTAATAAAGCATTTTAGGTGCACGATCCTGGTCCACGATCATATAATCAGGGGGAAAAAGACAGTGTGCAGCTGCTGGTGCTATAAAAGCAATGGCTGATGATGAGTTTTGTCCTTTACTTTAGAGTGTTTTATTGGAATAGGAAGAAGATGCACCTAGGAGAGGCTGTGGATTGTCCACAGGGTTATGCTGATCACCAGTGCCAAAAGAAAAGTGCTAGAAAAGTAATATCTTCTCATCAGTAACAGGAAAACAGCTTTTTTTCCTGGTGATTCAGTCCACTAATTAGTTTCCAATACTCAGTCCACAGGATTTTTGCAGGAAATAGGTATTTCTATTTATAAATTGTTGTTCTATCAAGTCACAATTTTTAATTTGTGGCCTTGAGGATTTTCATTTCCTCCTTGTGAGGTGCATTTTAACTAAACCGTGTTCCATCAGCACTGTACAAGCTGCTGCCAAAACTGTTCTTGGTGCCTCAGCCTAGGCCTTAGTGGGGAAGAGGGATGCTGGAACAGGGCTGAGACCTCTTGATAGAAATGACCAGGAGAAGTGACCTTTCCTCACTTTCTGGCTCTTCTGTCTGCCCTTGGAGCCCGTTGGGCTGCCCTCTGTGGCCAGGACTTGCCGTGGTGGCTTTCCCTCAGTTCCTGTTCAATGTGCAATCAGGAAAATCCATATAACCCAAAGAACTGGCTGGCATTCCACAGCTGATCATAGAGTCATAGGATACCTTGGGTTGGAAGGGACCCACAGGGATCATCAAAGTCCAGCTTCTGGCCCTGCACAAAATGGGGTTTGGAATCAGGATCTATATTGTAAATCCTTTCCAGGTTTGGGCTGCTGTGGGATTTTCATTTTAACTCATTGTAAAAAAGTGGCAAGCTTTTTGATCCAGTGTTGATGGTGTATGTACAAAATTTCAGAGGATATTTCTTCAAAGATCTCATTTTGACTTAAAAAACACAGTCAGGTTCTGCGTCATTCCTCCATATGTTTTTCTTGATACAAGAAACTTGTGATGAAAGTGAAGAGACTTGCATTTTTTCTCTGGCACTGCTTGCTGTGTTTCAAAATCATGTTTGGTATTTGCACACTCAAAATAGGCTCTTTCTGTTCATTCATACTTTTTCTTGGAGGTTATTAAGGGTAATAAGGGATAGTGCAATGCCTTTCTGAAAGCTAGGTGCACTGTAGGAGCTTTTGAAATGCTTGTTAATGTTTCTACACATTACTTGCCGAGGAGAAGCAGGTGAGGATTAATGTGCCTTACTCGGGGCATCTGCCTGGCTGAACACATTTAATTCACAGAATCACAGACAGGTTTGGGTTGGAAGGGACCTTACAGCCCGTCTTGTTCCACCACCTGCCGTGGGGACACCTTCCACTGTCCCAGGCTGCTCCAAGCCCCGTCCAGCCTGGCCTCGGACACTCGCAGGGATCCAGGGGCAGCCACAGCTGCTCTGGGAAAAAAGAGAAGTCCTTCATCTGGAGGCTGAGGCTTGGTATTTCCCAGGATTTGGGATGCTTGATTTAGAGTTTTCTGAAGCCACTTGCCTTCAAGTCTCAATGTAAATCTTCCTGGCTTTGGCCTTGAGGGGGACCAGCAGAACAATGCTGGCTCAGTAGGCATCGGGATAGTGAACGTTGCTGTTGCTCCACTTGCAGAGCCTGGCAGTGCCTTTGGAAATAAAACCCCCATGTGACTTTGCAAACCGAGCAGTGAGTGTGCAGCAGGAGGAATGCAAGAGGGGGTTTCCATAGACATCAAGTGATGACCCTTTGAAAGGTGATGGGTGTCAAGAGGATGGAGCCAGGATTTTGTCGGCGGTGCTTAGCAATGGCACAGGAGGAAACGGGCAGGAACTGATGCCCAGGAAGTTCCACATGATCATGAGGAAAAACTTTTTCCCTGTACAGTGCCCAAGCCCTGCACAGTCTGCCCAGGGAGGGGCTGGAGTTTTCCTCACTGGAGATATTCCAGACCCCTCTGGACAATCCTGTGCCCTGTGCTCTGGGATGACCCTCCTGGAGCAGGGAGGTGGGACCAGATGACCCCCTTGGTCCCTTTCAACCCGACCCGTTCTGTGATGATGTGAATGATCCCAGGAAATACGTGGGTAGCTGCAGATGTTACTGTCACGGAGGAAGGGGGGCAGAGGCAGGAGTAATTAGATATATGCTTCACTGCCATTGCTCAAAACAGCAAACAAATAAGCACTAATCAGTAAATAAGCCCATAACATTTTCCCCCAGACACTGTCCTCAGATGGCCTGTTTGTGCTAATCCTCCTCAGCACTGAATCACATGTGAGGCAAAAAACCCCCCCAAACCTCCAAGTGAGAGATTTTAAACTTACACTGTCTGCAAGAGAACTCCCCCCCAAGGCTGGTTTGTAGCTTGTACCAAACAACCCCAGGCCCTGGGCTGGATGCTGAGGCTGTGGCTGCATTTCAAATCTGCTGCTAATTCATAAACATCACAAGCAGTTGATTTCAGCTGAACCCCTTGATTTAATTACACTCTTGTATACAATGGGGACCTTGTGTTTTCCTATATGTAATGAATATTAAGCTGATAGCCCTGTAATTTCCTGTGCCAGGCTTGCTCTCATTTTTTGCATATTGATACCACATTTGGTTTGTTATTTTCCAATTTTCCAGTCTTCTAGACTTGTGCTCAGCGAGTTCTCCATAGTAATTGCTGTTGGCACACACATTTCCTTCCTCAAATCTGCTCTAACACACTGCAACGAATTTTGTCTCATCCTAGAGATTTGCTTGGGTTTCAATTTCTCTTATTTATTCATTGTCTTGAACTCGGCAACCCTGGAATCATGCAGGACTCTGGATATAATTTCATATTCCACAGTTTTAATTTCCTCCTTTATCCTAGGCATCCCCCCTTCCCCGCCATGTGTGCACATAGATGGTTTTTATCTGACCCTGTGACTTTCTGCTGTTCATAAGCCACTTTCCAGTGCTGCTTCCTCAGAAACTCCTATCCAAATCTGAACACTAAAACAGATTTAAATGTGACAGCATCAAAAATAATGCTGATATTTACTCAGTTTTCCCAGCCTCTTGGTGCCTTTGGTGTTTGTCCAGCTTTTTCTCTCTGTCTTTGAGGTGCTCATCTGCATGTGCCCTACCTTGCCTTTGGAGGTGAATAAACCTCTTTTTTGGGTGTGATTTGGGCATTGGAAGGGGTGTGGGATGAGGACAATGTGCTCGGGGCAGCATGTGGGGCTGCTTTCGTAGGACTTGGGTGGAATTAAACCAAGAAAGGAGTTGACAACTTATTTGGACTAGAAAACAGACCTTACTAAAGTGTTAATCATGTTAGATATGTCAGCTGAGCGTCTATAAAAGCCAACCCCAGATTGCTGCACTGGAGTGCTGGGGAGAAATGCTTGGCCCTGGGAGGGAGAGTGTTTGATGCCTTTGACTGTCACTGTTCTGAGAAATTAAGCAACCTAGGAAGAAAAAGGAAAAAGAGAGACAAAAAGAAGGGGGGAAAAAGAAACACATTAACTGAATTGTCTCCATTTCCCAAGGTTTTGTGTGGAAATCAGCCTTCTGAAATGTGCCTTAAGGAGGGCACCCACTTCTTGAAACACTTGGGCTTATGGTTTGTCTTCAAACAATAGTCAACCGGACTGTTCCCATGGAAGTGGGAACAGTCACAGGCAGGCTGTGCCCACTGCTGGTGCCTCTAGCTTCTCAGGCTTTTGGGCCCTTTCCCACCTCTCAGCTGCTGGTGACGTTCATGTCCTGAAGAAGCAGGTACACCCTGGCACCTGGCACCCCTCTGATGGCCACGGTACAAGGCGAGGCGCTCTTTTGCTGTGATTGTTCATGGCACTGTTTTCCACCCTGAGTTCATGGCACTGTTTTCCATCCTGAGTTCATGGCACTGTTTTCCATCCTGGATATAATTTCAGCCATCCTGGCTGCAAAAGAAAAGCTAGATGCCCTCTCTGTATTTCTTTGTGATTTCTTTCCAAGAATATTTACTGGGAGGAATATTCCCATGATGAATAATCATCTTTGCTAGAACAAACAGCAAGAAGAGGTGTGCCCAAATCCCAAACCTGGCCTTTACCCATCACACTCTTGACTGTACTGCTGGCAGGGAAGGGGGGAAGCTGGCTGTGCTTACCCCAGGTAAGCACCTACCATTTCTATAAATATATACCAGTCTTGCTGACTGATTTTTGAATGTGAAGTTGTATGAAGGCCAGATTCTTCCTCAGGACTCAGTATATAGTGAGTTTTATTTATATTTTATATATATATATCTATGTATGAGTTTTTAATCTCAAATTCTTGTGTTCTCCACCCATCCCTCAGAGGATTGACCAGTATATTTTAACCAGTATATTTTAAACCAGTCTATTTTTTCACTCTAGCTTCCAGTCTTTAAAATCTCTTTCCAGTTTGGTCATCATTGTAGTGCCCAAGGGGGGCAGCCAGAGCCTGAGGCAGAGATAAGTGGATGAAATAGTCACGTTGATGGTGGTGTTGCCATGTGATGATGCAAATTTTTCTATTTTTGTCAGAAATGAGAGCCTTGGTGAACCAGAGTCTAGATCAAAGATGGAATTCTGCTTATTTCATCACCTCTTTCTGCAGAGTAACCTACTTCTGGTGCTACCTCATGTAATCACAAGCAACCTGTGCAATTAAGAAACTGAGAGACATCTTTGGATGGGAAAACTGTCAGGTTACTGTCTTTCCCAGTTGACTTTTATTTTCCTTAGTGCTCTTGAGGTCTCTTAGTTCCTTTCAAGAGACAATTCATACTCGCAGGCTCAGCAATTATTGATGGCTTCCTTTGTCAGACAAGCAGGGTACGTGAGCATGTGTGTACCATTCACAAGGTATATACCACTGGCCTAAATGCATCATTGAACATCTTAGAATTAGGAGCATAAACAACATTCCTTACTGAAAACTCAATTTTCATGGAGCTAATTGCACCAACTCCTCGTCCACATGTATAAAAAGGGGAAATAGCCTATTTTTTTCTTCCTTGCACGACTTGTTCTTATTCCTGCTGAGGCGGCTGGTTGTGGGTATCACAGCAGGGCATCCCAGGCACCATTAGCTGTACAGGTACCTGTGGCAGAGAGTTTTGGGTCAGGAAAGGGGAGATTTTTCTGAGACAGCTTTGTGATGAGGATGTCACTTGTGTTCTGTAGATTTCTAAGTGTATTTTGAAAGGTGGGACTTGCTGGGTCTGGATGATCCTCGCTTGGATTCAGTCTGATACCTCAGAGTTGACTTAATGGTTTGTATTTTACATTTATACAGAGCCCAAATCATCCTCCTGGCTGTAGCTGATTTAAATAATGGCTGTTTCAGGGTGAAACTGTCTCTCCTGCTCTTCCCTCTCTGAGAAGAGAGCAGAAAGTGGCTGAGCAAGTGGCACATATGGTTGAAATAGTCTTGGAGCAGGAGCTTCAGAGTTATTCATAACAGCTGAGCACGTAATTGTGCATAATGCAGCAGAAACATTTCTCTTCTTGTGATTGAAAGGCATTTGCTTTTGATTGGTGTGCAACTGTTGTACCTGGGAATACCAAGGGGCTGTGAATCTGCAACATTTCAGGCACGAGCGCTTATCAGTCACATCTGAAAACACTGGAGCAAAATGGCCTTGTGACAAACGCAAGCAGGGCCAGTAACGACCTTTACAAGACAGTTTTATAGAGCAGGATAAACAAGAGGGGCTGGATCCTCAGCTGCAGTAAAGCATCCTGTCTGTGCTGCTGCTGCCAGGGAGGAGCTGATGCTCAGAGATCCAGGGAAATGTCAGGCAGCAGCAGCTGCCTCTGCTTTGAGGCTGTGGTGAAGCTGTGCTGAGTGGGCCCAGAGCCGGTGTGGATGGGAGCTGGTGTCATCCACATCTGGTGAGAAAGGCTTCCTACCAGCAAACCTTTATCTGGAATCTTTGTGGAGCAGGCAAAGCAGGTGAGCTTGGACACTGACCCAGCAGTGCTGTTTGCCAGTGGCAGTTTGCCATCATCTCAAATCCAGGCACTGCTCACTTCCTTTAATTCTCCCCCTTGGACAAAATATTGACCAGCAGGCTGGGAGCACCTATATTTTGGGGCAATGGGACAAAAGCACCTGAAAGGACTGTGGAGTGCACTTGGACACAGTGCTGGTGGACAGGAGACTGTAGATGCAGTGACCCATTAGCTTGTACACCTTGTTCATCCTCCCAGTATAGAACTTGAGATCTGAGTTGGTGTAAGGGGCAGATTACCTTTGACTGGGACTAGATTTCAATCACAGAGGAAACCAGGCTTGTACTCAGGCAAGGAGTCCAGTCCACAGAGCTGCTGATTTGAGACTTTCACCTGTGTGAAATTCACTTTGGAAGAGTAATATCACCAAAAAGGAAAGCTGGCTGGCTCTCCTAAATTAAGCAATTACTCTTAGACACAGTCCTGTCTGTGAAGTACTTGGAGGTTCATCCTCAGGCTGAGATGGAAGGTGGTTTAACAAGGTGTTTTACAAAGTGTAGGTGGATAAATTCCTGGAGCATTTCTGTATAAAGGCGCTGTAAAGGCTGCACAGAGGTTAAACAGATAGATAACTTCATGGAAGCTGAGTAATCGCACTATTACTCTGTATAATCTTGCTGGAAGGCATATTTTTCTACAGAGCAATGATACAGAAGATATTTGTGTGTAGTGATTACAGCAGCAGAAATCAATTGCACACAGCAAATAATTTGTTGGCACAGGGATGCACATTATGTCATCAATAAAGCGATTAGTTTGTTGAACTATAATGAGGGTGAGAAGAAAGCAAACTTCATGCTGGTGTAACTAGTCCAGTCATAATATTGGCAACAAATACATCTAGTATACATAATCCTTCTGGAGACCGAGTGTGTGAGCTTTCCTTAACACCCACTAGCTCTATATGTTCTTACATCTTCAGTATACACCATAAGTATTCATTAACTTCTTAAAAATAATATTTAGCCTGATTTTAAGGAATATATACAAGCACACTGCTACATTTACCATTACAAAGGTGTCTTGGGCTGACTTTATGATGTGTGTCCCCTATCGCCGCTCCATGCCCAGCCATGATTCCTGGGCCTTTCTGTGGTTTTAAAATTGGGTGCGAGAGAAAGAAAAAAGCCAGACAAACTTTTCAAAATAGTTTTTTGTGCTTCAAGGACATTCACTCCCCTGCGTTCCTGCTGCTGCAGAGCAGAGGAAAGCACCTTCCCTGCTTTTCCCGGCTCTTGGCTCCTTTTCTCGAGGGAGAGAGATGGAGAGTTAAACTCCTTTGTTTCCCTGGGACTTTGGATTTTTTTTCTTCTTCTCTTCTGGACTGTTCAGAGCACCAGAACATCAGAACCTCACTGGGAGCCCTCACACCTCGGCCCGGAGGGGCCCGAGCCCACCCAGCTCCGAAGAGGAGAGAGAGGGAGAGAGAGAGAGAGAGGGAGAGAGAGCCCACACCCACGGAAAGGACTCTCAAATCTTCCCAGGTTTTCTCTCCACAGCGAGAGGTTTTATTATTCAGCATTATTCTTCTCCCGTGTGTTTGTTAAATAAATAGGTTTTTTCTCCTTTCACTTTCCTTCGAGGAATTTTTTCCCGAACCTGTTGGGGGAGGGGTGGCTGTACCCTGCCTTCTATAGAGGAGACGTTCCTCCCAGAGCGTTCCTCCGAAAATTTGTCTCAAACTAGGACAAAAGGAAAAAGGCATCACCCTAATGTCACTGCATCTATTAAGATACTTTCTGCCAAGGTACGGGCAGGGTAATCTGCCATTTCCTTTTTTTCTGTTCATTAGGAGCCGTGTGGTCTTGAATTAGATATTCCCAAAGACAGGCACGGTCCCTTATCCGTTGCTTGGATGGGGCCCCACCAGTGCTAATCTCAGCTGAGCTCCTCTTACACAAACCCTACTCCCTTGTGGCACGTATGCTGTGCTCTGACAGTCACAAATCACTGTGGAGGAGAAGCCTCCCCAACACCTGCCAGGTGGGTTGGTTTAATTATCCTCAGTGCACAGTGGATTTTCCAAGAGTGCTGCTGATGGCACATGTTCAAGGTCACACGAGGAGAGTGGACTGCTTGGCGGAGAAATAGATGTTGGGCTCTGCCTCTTCTCCCAGCCCCTCACAGCTACACATCCCCACACTTCTTGTGAGCTGCAGGAGAAAATCCCTCCTTGAGCCCCTCCTAAGGGTGTCTTTAACCCCTGTGTGCAGCTCCCTGGTGCAGAGGAGACTGTGACTCCTTGGCAGGGTGTGATGGCTTCTCTTGGAGAGCCACATTGGTTTCTCAGCAAGCACCAAGGCCAGGGTCAACTCCAGCATGATGCTCTGCAGGGAATGATAGTGCCAAAGGCTGAGATTTGTCCTACTGGAAATCCTACACATTATGTAGGAATGAGTCTTTCCTTACCCCAGGTTTGAGGATGAATTTAAAACTGACCACTTTGGAGGAGAGCCAGAAAATAAAGAGGAAGCTGAAAAGGCAAATTGGGAATCAGCAGGGGAAAATAATCCCTCCTGATTCCTGCAGGTAGGCAAACTCTACCTGCAAAAGTCCCAAAGCATGGGATTAATGTATATAAATAAGGTGTAAACAAACTCAGTGGCAGGAGATGTCTAAATCCTTCAGCCCTCTTGCAAATCGAACCTGTTCTTGAAGGATTCAATTATTTCTGAGATCCCACCTTAGCTAGGGATTAACTGACACCAGAGATCAGGAAACCCGTTATACTGGGATCTGTGCATAGACATCCTGGGCTTGGTTTTTGCTGTAAATGGTGTAAGGAAGGGGCATGAGCTGCAGGGTTACCATGAGGACCATCCAGTTTTTAGAGTCAGCCAACGGTCCCTTTGGATTTTGATGGAGCAGCTGGAGGCAATATTTTCTTGGCCAAGAAAATAAGGGAATATGACACATCCTGGCATGTATTGGGAGTTGGGAAAGTAGTGAAAAATATCTGATGTTGCCTTGCACTGTGTAGAGAGATTTCCTGCAAGCTGCTTAGTCATTCTCAGGCTCTTTCTCTACAAGAGAACTGGAGAGAAATTTTGACAAGGACCTGGAGTGAGAGGACAAGAGGGAATGGCTTCCCACTGCCAGAGGGCAGGATCAGATGGGTTATTGGGAAGAAATTGTTCCCTGGGAGGGTGCTGAGGTCCTGGCACAGGGTGCCCAGAGAAGCTGTGGCTGCCCCATCCCTGGAAGTGTCCAAGGCCAGGGTGGACAGGGCTTGGAGCACCCTGGGACAGTGGAAGGTGTCCCTGCCCATGGCAAGGGGTGGAACTAGAGGGGTATTGAGGGCCCTTCAAACCCAAACCATTCTGTTGTTCTGTGATCAGACAGAAGGTGTTGCTTGGCCCATTTCTCTGATGGCTGAAGCAAAAAGCCCATTTGTCAAGGGTATTTTGGGAACTGTTTTCCTTCCCATATCTTGCACCATGATCTCAATTGCCACCAGCATGTCAAAACCTGAGGACTATTTCCCCCAGCTGCAGAGTGTGTGACATGGGGCAAAGAGGCAGGAGAGTGGCTACAGAAAAGTCTCTGACCTAAATAGAAGGAAAGGAAGGGAAAATCACATCGGAGTTATTACTGAAAACAGAATCACATGTAAATCGTAGCTCTGCTGGCGTATTCTGGGGAGCTTCCAGCCATTTAATTGGTTAAGACAGATATATAGCAGTATCACTATCTGCTAGGGACCCACATAAATCATCAGGGATGGTTTCTGTTGCCATTACATGTAGTCAGGCCTGGTGGCCTGGGTGCTACAGAAAGGAAGCAAAATACAACTTATCCTGTCAAGAGCTGCTCTGTGATGTAATTGCAGTATCTGTAAGGAATGCCAGGGTTGGATTACTGGAGATGTCAGAAACAAAATGGGAGAGATTAAATGGCCACAAAGAGCTGCAAAATGAGGAGGTAATTGCACTTCATATGAGTGCAAAGATAACACAGGCAATGTAGATCTTGACCAGGGCTGTGTGGAGCTGAGAGTGCTCATAGTGTGTCCCTGGTCTCTGAGTGCTCTCCAGGGAGCACCTGTGATGAGCCTGGAGGAGCCGCTGAACTCACTGAGGCAAACACCCTGTCCCTCTTGCAAGAGATGGCACGGAACAGATACAAGAGAAAGGTGAACTCTGCTGCATTGTTAATGCACTTTACCAGCAGCCTTTGGAACGAAGAAACCAGCTCCCTGCTGAGTGCAAACGCAGGGGAGATACACATGTGAGTCTGGGCAGGCAGAGCATCTCCAAGCTTAGTGGCAAGCGTGGTGCCTGGTGTGCCCCCTGCATCTCACATGGGGCCAGCCCTGGGCCTGCCTGTCACCTTCACCAGCCCTGGACCTGCCTGTCACCTTCACCAGCCCTGGGCCTGCCTGTCACCTTCACCAGCCCTGGGCCTGCCTGCCACCTTCATCAGCCCTGGGCTTGCCTGCCACTTGCACCAGCCCTGGGCCTGCCTGTCACCTTCATCAGCCCTGGGCCTGCCTGTCACCTTCATCAGCCCTGGGCCTGCCTGCCACCTTCATCAGCCTCTCAACAGCTTCCATGGGTTAGTCAACCAGAGCTAACCTGGGGGCAGTAGGAAGCCATGAGATCTTTGAGGAGAGAAGCCAAACACGAGCACTTTGCTTTCTTGCAGATGCCATCAGGCATGGTCCTCAGGCAATGGGAGAGCTCTGCTGGCTCTCGTTCATCTGTGGTTTCTCCCAGTTCCTGAAGGCCTCACTCTGCAGAAAGGCTCCCAAGTGCTGCTGTGTCTATCTCAGTTGTATTTGTTTTCTGCCTGCTCCCGTTTTCTCCATGGCACTTTGCTCCTGCCTGGCCATATCTTGCCACCTCCATACTGCCAAGCCAAAAGTGACCTTCAGTGTCTCACTTCTCATGGAACACAGGGGGAGGAGTTGGAGTGGAGCTAATGGCCATTTCTAACATCCCTGCATCTTCCTCTTCTCTCGAAATTTACAGGACATATTTTATTTCCCTGGAGCAAGGAGATCAGCGTAGCTTTTTTACACCTAGAGGAGGATGTGCACTGCCTTTCTGTGCCCTTATGAAATGTAATTTGGGGGTTTTTTTCCCAAGAAGCTTCATGTTTGATAGAGGAATAATGTGCCACACCAGGTGAGATTGTTTACTGGCAGTTAATTGGAATCTCTGTGGGTCCAATAACTAACTTTTTATGGTGTCTGTTTTCCTGCTAACCCAAATTCAGGATACCTCCCCTGACATAAGCGGAATGGGCTATTGGAGGATCTAGTCCAATTAGTCTAAGTGGCATGGGCTCTCCTTTGCATCACTCTTCAAATCCTGTAGAGCTGAGCTTTGCAGGAGAGAGGGAATTTGGCTGCATGCCTTTCATGTGGTGCCAATTTGGATGAATTGATGTTTGATGTACGTAGGTAGCCCCACCAAGTCAACTCAAGTGGACAAAGGTTAAGTGTGTACTGCAGGCAAGTATCCATTAGTATAAAAGCTCCTTGAGATAATATTTATACATTGAAATGCCAAAAGAACTGGACATGATGATAGCTTTTGCAGCTCTGTATAATTCATACATTAGAGCTCTGCTTTGCACGTTTAGTATTTCAGAAATAAGGGAATCCCATTTTTGTTAGGAAATGCAACATGTGAAATGCAGTGGGTGTAAGTGAAGCAGCAATATCCAGTGCTTGCTGTAAACCTTTCCCTGCCTTTATAAATGTCCTGGGATGTTTGATGGAAGAAAGTCTCTGAAATGGTCACCCTGAGATGTCCAGTTGGTAGAAAGCTCTGCAGCTCACATCGAGTTGTGGAATTGTGTCTCTGTAAGAGGCAGGGACAGAGTTCCCCTGCACTGCTGGGAGAGCAGGATTTCTCCTGCAGTCTCTACTGTCAGGCTTCAGTGACTTCCCTGTCAATGATGTCTATGGTACCTGGAAAATCCAATTTACAGTTGAAGGGATTAATAACTGGCTATTATCAGGCATTACCTGAGAAAACAAGTCTGTCTTGTGTGCATTAAACAAGTGGTTCTCTGGCATCAGTGTGCTTGGTGCTTGCAGAATTCTCCCCGGTGAGTCTCTGGTGCTTGTGGTCAATATGTTTTTTTCCATCAGAGTCAGTCATTTGGGACATACCCACCTAGAAGGTTACATGTTCAGGTGTTCCACACCTTCAGAAACTTTGAGTCTTTGGGACTTCAACCTCCACCTCCAATTTCCTTGAGATCACGTTATTTTACATTATCAGACTGATACTGTAAAGGTTCATTGTCATCCTATGCTTTGATCCATGGACAAATTGGGGGAGATTAAATTTTTAAATGTATTCTTTCCCTGATCCACGTTAGAGCTGTGGTCTGTGGCTGGCTGATTTACCTTCATGTGATTGTGTCCCAGTTGCCTTAAGAACCACTGTTAAAGCATTTGAATAATCACAACAGTCCAGGAGCTCTAGCTTTGTGAATAAGGAAGCCAAGAATGTACTGGACCACCTGAGACCCCTTGTGTGGATCCTATCCCTGCGCTCTGGTGCAGCTATGGAGACTGTCGTCATCTCAGGTGGGATTCACCTCCTCTAATCTACAAGTCTGATCCTCGTATTTCTCATTAAAGTTCAGTTCGTGAAGTTATCTGAGCACATCAGAATATCAGATGTCAATTTTTCCTGTGAAAGTAGTAGTTTGCATTAAAAAGTTGCAAGCAATAAATCCTAAATGTTAGGAAACACTGGGAACATGCAGTAATTCTGGGAATGAGATTTTAAATTGTGTCTGCTCTTCAAACCAGTTTCATGACTGTTGAGGACTGTGGTGTTTGGTGAGGGTGTAGTGAGAAATTTTGGATACTGAGAAAAAGTTTCACTGCTCTGGGAATATAAAAAATGATGTAGTGTGAGAATTAGCTTTTCCAGGCTCTAATAGCTGTCACAGTGTTTACTGGTCGATCTATGATCCTTCCATCATCTTTGGAAAGTTAAGGACCCTGATAAAATATCCATTAAAGTCAGAGTTGTTTTGTACACCTCCCCAGGCACTGGATAAGATCCAGCCTAAATACCCAATCTACATTTTCATGAGTCATTGCAGGAGCAGGGAACACACCACCACAGGTATAACTGCCAGTGGGAATTTTGCTGCCTCCACTCTGGCTCCAGCCCAGTCAATCTACATTTCCATTATGGACAAGGCTGATCTTATATTCCTAGGGGACGTTGCTCAAAATATGTGGACACAGAGTTGTCATAAACCATTTTCCGATGACTCGGGCCTTGATATTAAAGCATGTATGGTTCATGCATCTGCTCTCTTGTAAATCTGCTGGTGCTTCCACACAGCCTGCATGAGGAGCAGGAAAGACACAGAAACATCTGTTTGGAGTTTTAAGCAGCTTGTTAGATGAATTCAGCACCTGGGTTTCCTGCAGTGAGTCGGCTCTCCTCTCCTCAGCACGGATGAGAAATGAGAAATACAACACTCCTTGGGATCCCTGTTCTCCTGGCTCATAGCGGATTGCTCAAGGTAATTCCTGCTGCTGCAAGTGGGAACTGCCTGTACAAAACTCCCAAAAGTAAATATGGGAATAGCATTCCGAGGGGGGAGAGTTTACTCTGCTAAATCTGCTGAATCCTACAAGTAATCTGCAGAGGAACTGTTCACATGGGCATGGAGTGACAGAACAAGGGGGAATGGCCTCAAACTGACAGAGAGTAGGTTTAGCTGATGTATTAGGGAGAAATTGTTCCCTGTGAGGATGGGGAGGCCCTGGCACAGGTTGCCCAGAGCAGCTGTGGCTGCCCCATCCCTGGCAGTGTCCAAGGCCAGGTTGGACGGGGCTTGGAGCAACCTGGGATTGTGGAAGGTGTCCCTGTCCATGGCAGGAGGGTGGGAATGATCTTTAAGGTCCTTTCCAATCCAGACCATTCTGTGATTTCTATGATTTCCATGATTGCTATGATTTCTGTGATTGTGGTGCTGCTACACACAGGTTGTGGTGTTTCCATCTCACTGCCATCCCAGATAATTCCTTGGCAGTACCCACTACTGTGCAGTGGTTCTGAAAAACCTGGTTAGAAAGTCTCGGTCCTGAACCAGTTTTCTTTCTTTTCCCTTTTCCCCCTCTCCCCACAACTGGAAAGGATCTCTCTGGTTTTGGTGACCATTACACAGCCAGATGGAAATCTCATTTTGCTGGCAGCTCCTGGCCAGACTGTGAAAAAGGGACTCGGCTCTGGAAAGGAGGTGCGGAGCAGCTGCATGGTGACAAGTTACTTCTGTTTGGTAACCCTCTCTTTTCCTGCCTGTGTATAAGGTGTTAGACATGAGTCAATATCAAGGGCTAATTTGCCACACCAAGGAGAATTTCCATTTAAGTGAATTCATTTTTAGCCTACTCAGGGAATCCAGGAGCACATCCCCTCTGCCTGCTCGTATTCGTGAGCAGAAGGAATGGGCTCGTGAGACAAACTGTTTGGTTGCAATATCATTTTGTTCCTTGCAGCTCTAGAATCAGGCTGCCTAAACAATGTGTTTGTGTCATGACCACAGAAGCAGAACCGTTTTGGCCGTGCCCAAAGCAGGCTGCTCTCCCATCTAAGGCCAGTGTACAGCAGACTGGCTCATGGCCCAGCGCAGAGCCCATGGACTAGTCAGGAGCTCCCAGTTTTAATAATTTATGGCCTGAAGTTCTTGTATCCCTTTGGGCTCATCCATTCCAAAATTCAGAGAGGAAAAGAACTGTGATTGTCTAGTGCCTCCCCACCCCACATGAACAGCATTGGCCTGTGGTAACCTGGACATAATATGTTTTGTCTGATGTAGTTACAATGATCACTGAGCTATTTCTCTCTTTTTTCTGAGTGATTTTGATTATTATGTATAACAGCACATGGCCTCCAGTGGATAAAAGCCTCTAATTCTATTTTATCCAACTCAGAGAGCAATCTCAGCAACTGGTTGTTGCCTGTATTATTCAGCAGCATCTATGGCATGTATTATTGCATATGATATGAAGGACTTTGTAATAAATATTTAGTATTCCTTTAATCTGTCTGTTCTTATATCGTGTTCTGCAGATAATCCCCTACTCCACCATGTACTATTTAATAATTCTTCTTCTGCCAATCTGCTCTTCTCCCTCATCCAGGCACATGTGCCCACCTGTCCTGGGATGCGCTTTCCACCGGTCTCCTGAGCAGTCTTCAAAGTCCCGGGTTACCAGGACTGTGTCATTAACAGGGAGAACATTTGTTGCTTGTGTGGATTTGTGAGTAACAATAAACTGTCTTGTGCTTAGATCCCAGCCTTTTGGCACACAATAATTATTTTTTTCCTGAATGGAGGCCAAAGGCCTTTGGGAGACACAAAGGTCTGGTGGTAGCATGGGATTGGTGATGTTTGTGTTTGCTGCTGGCTCTTTTATCTGATCCCAGTTACTTTGTGCCTCTTCTTTCTTCTCAACCATTGCATGGGTGGGTTGGAGCCCTTCAAGGAAGGGGCTTTCCTAGGTGAGGACCTGAGCTTGGGGCACCAGGCATCTTTGGAGTGCAGGGACTGAGGAGTTAGGCTCTCCTGTGGGTCTGTCTTCGACATGGCTAGTTTGCAAGGGCTGAGCAGAAATAAGTAGAGCTGAGAGCTAGGGGGTGTTTTGTGGCATGGCCAAGGGGAGAGGGACGAGGCCTCATGAACACCAACTGCTCTGAGTCTGCCCCCGCTCTGGAGACTAGTGACAGGACCTGAGGGAATGGCTGGAGCTCTGTCAGGGGAGATTTAGGCTGGGTATTAGGAAAGGGTCCTTCTTGCAGAGGGTTCTGGGGCACTGAACAGGCTCCCCAGGGAATGGTCACAGCCCCAAGGCTGCCAGAGCTCAAGAAATGCCCAGACAATGCTCTCAGATACAGGGTGGGATTGCTGGGCTTGTCCTGTGCAGAGCCAGGGGTTGGACTGGGTGATCCCTGTGGGTCTCCTCCAACTCAGGATATTCTACAATTCTTTGAAAAGATGTCTCCAGACCACCATGGTTAACATGCAGCTGAAGTCTGTTAACTGACTTTTTCCCTCTCTGAGTCCAAGTATAACCATCAGCTTCCCAATACCTGTGGCAATGAGATCCAAGTTTAAGATAATTCAGGGCTTCTCACTTGAGTTTTCCTTGGAGCAAAGACCACGTGAAGGCAGGTGGTCATATACCAGGACACGCATTTTTCCCCGGCTAGGTCTGACTTGCAAAGTCAGATGTACCCACCTCATGCTTTCTCTGCTACCATAAATTAGGGCTGCTAACCACTAAGGAACAGAGCACTAGAGATGGGAAGGGGATATCATGATGAAAAGGACAGTGAAGGGACCCAAAGTGACGAGTAGCATATCTGCAGTGGTACCCTGCTTCACTGCTTCAAAGTTAGTTGTACTGCAAGTCATGCTTTATTATAACTATTCTATAAACTCTACTAATGAAATCGTGCCAGTATTTGTTAAAGCAGGCAATAATGCTAAACCAGAGAAGACATGAAAAGAGTTCTGATCATCTATTAATAGTGTTGCAGTCCTATTTTGAAAAGATCCCCAAATTTGTGTGTGGTGGCATTAAACACTAACCTCCTTGAAGAACACTTAGTGCACCTTAGTAGTATCTATTATAGTATATGGGATTTTAATTGCTTTATTATAAAAGAAAGCAATATTCACCCTTTTATGAATTTTGATTTAATGACTTTAGCACATTCATTATTAGTTCATTATGGTTCTGTGGAATTGAGGCCTCCTGAGTTAAAAGGATGTCCCCACACTAAGCTGGCCTCAATTAAATTGAAATCATATTGTGGTTAATCTCAAGGACTTGCTCTATGAGTGCAGGGGTATGAGAGAGAGAGAGAGGCAGTGGGGGGCACAAGGAAGAAACATGAATGCAAAGAAGCAGGGTTTGTGCCGATGAAAAGCAGTTTAAGTCCACCTCTGACAACGTCTTGGGCTAGAATCTGAAATGGCTTCCTTAGCTTCACCCATAATATTATATACTTAAAGCCACAAATAGAACTTCTTGAAATAAATAAAACAGTACTGGTCTTTAGCAATGGAACTCGTATTTACGGAGGTTTGGTCAGTTCCTCCTCCAGTCCTGGAGCCAGCAAAGGTCCATGAGAACAGGCCACTGACAGTCCAACAGATATCAGTGGGACTGGAGGCACATTCTGCCACAAACTCCCGACTTGACTGGGACCATTTGTGTGCAAATGGGAAGAAAAGGGAAGCCCCTTGCAGAGGAAAATGCCAGTGTTGAAGATGCTGCAGGAAACAGGGCTATGTGGCCAGGAGTGGGACGGCAGCATTGTGAGGAAGGACAGCTGCAGCAGTTCTGCTTCTGTGCCCGTGTAGCCAGGCTAGGTGCACAAGAAAGGCCTCTCCTGTTGAGCCTTCCCCTGCCATGCTTGGCCACAGGACCACATTAAGGAAACCAGCAAGTTGGGATGATCTGGAAGAAGATGAGAAATTCAGCTCACAAGTAATTTGATTGAAATATTCCCTCTTTGATGTTTTGCCATACTGAACAGTGTAATAACTCTTCCAGAAGAACACTCCAAACAGAGCTATTTTGGGATTACATTTTTCCTTTAGCTTTTATCCTGTGGTTTTCCTGAATCTTCTTTTTATCTCCCACATTTCACTGAAAACGTCTCAAGCTCTCACCAACTATTTCTGATGTTTCAAGATCCCTTCAAGCTTAGATCCTGGGTATAAGTAAGAGTTCTTGTTAGTAGGGCTGGAGTGCTTGTTTGTGTGAAAGGCTTTATGGTATATTTTTTTCCTCTACTGTGGAACCAAATCTGGAATCCACGAGGCCCAAAACTGAGGAGAATGGGGAAAGGCCAGATTCCTGTGTGTTGCAAAGCAAACATTCGTAGTGCTGGGGTCAGGGAAGATTTCCACAATAGCTTCCCATTTAGAAAGCCAGATCCTCAACAAGTACAGAATTGAGTACAATCTTCAATTTCAGTTCATAAATTGATGTAATTTGAGCTAGAAAAGTAGTTAAAAGGAAGAAAAAGCTAAGCCCCAGAGAAACTGGAATCCTGCTTTCACATAATGTCCTTGTTAATATAAAGCCCGGTGAAAATTGTGAAGAACAGCAATTTTTAGGCTCTAGAAGATGTTTGCCTCTGTAAGAGCAGAAAGTAAATTAAGTCTAAAAGGTTAGTTATCAGGAACAAGCCTCGCCAGATTTCGTGCCATGTTGTTTAATTGTTATGAATGATAATTACTGTGGGAATATCAGTAATGCTGATAATGTCAATATTTCATAAAGTTTTTCTAGATTTCAGGAATAATTAGAAAGTGTTGTGTTTCATGGAGTAACAAAAGCTGTTTGGGGAAAATGATGTTTTTATGGCAGTGACTTATGAGTGGAGCTTTACAGCATCTTTTCAGTCTGTAGTTGACTCTTCATCAGCTCACAGCTGCAGTGAGTCTTTTGTTTCCCGAACTTCACAAGTCTCTTTAAATCCCTATTATATGTTGCTGATGATCAAAGGCCAGGCCAGACCCTCTAGCTTTGCTGAAAGAAACTCCACTTTCAGATGACCTGACTCTGTACTCAGATAGATGGAGAGTTCCCTAAACTGAGGCACATCTGTTTGCCATGAGAATTTACCTTTTTTTTTTTTCATTTTCTTATGCCATTTAGGGCATTAACTTGTAGATGATCAGTCACAAAAGGCCCAGCCACTGAGTTTTTGCACAGAAAATACCCAGCACTGACAAGACAAGGTCCAGGGAGAAAACAGCTTAAGGAATTTCTTCATGACTGTGAAAATACGTCCTTATTGCTCAGAGGAGCTGGCTCTGGCACCTCTGCAGAGCTCCTGGCAGTGCAAGCTGTAACCTTGGGAGCAATTCAGCAGCAGGCAATGAATGAGAAGTGCTGCGTGATGTAAAACACCTCAGAGAGCAGGAACACAGCAGTTCCTTCCAAGTGCTCTGCTTTAGGGAGTTTTAGGGTAAGTTCAGCCTATGACATGTGGGACAACCCAAAGCAAATCTCTGCATGTAACTCACTGCTGCTTTTGTGTCAGGGCATAACTTACCGTTCTAATCAACACAACCTCGATGTCATTGATGTGTTTGGGTTCTGAACTGATGTAGAGACAGGGACCTACTTCAGAGTGCAAGTCTATTGGGAGTGGCCTGAATATTTCTCTCATTTGTTCAGCTTTTGCATGATGATTCTGTTTCTCTTTCTGTGGTTTCTGAGATGTCTGTTCAGACCCTCATTGTCTGATGCTTCTCCCTGCATGTGCATGCGCGTGTATGACCTTTCCTTCTTTTTTCTCCTTGAAAATACTCTTGCGGAACAAATTTGGGCTGCATAAATTCTGGTGTGAAGACACCGAGTTTAACAAAAGCTTCTAGAGAAGTTTCAGAAATATTGAAAAAAAGAGATGCGTTTGCCATATACTGTGTGCTTTCCTGATACAGATGGATATACTACTAAGAATTCCCACAATGCAGGAGAAGGCAGCAGAGCTGTCTGCTGCTGCCTGGCACCCGGGAATCAAAGTGGAGAGGTGTTTGCGGAGCACAGCTCCCCATGGCACACTTCTGATCCAGAGAACAGCCAGACCAGCCCCCTTCCCCTCTGCCCTGCCATCCCCTGGGGCTGGGAACTGCAGCAGGGACACGCTGGGCACCATGGGCCTGTGGCTGTGCTGGCACCAGGGCTTGGAGCCACAGCTGTGTCCTGCTTTCCAGGCCATGCAGGCTCGCAGGTACTGCATGTCTAGAAACTGATCAGCCAGATCTAGTGGGTGGCGTCCCTGCCCATGCCATGGGCTTGGAACTAGCCAGTCTTAAAGGCCCCCTCCAACCCAAACCATTCTGTGATTCTATGGGTCTATGTGTTCTATGATTCTGGAGGCCAGCACTTTCCATGTGCCACTGAGTGATCACCAAAGGCCTCCAAAGAGAAATCAGTCTCTCACACTGTGTGTGCGGGGGGGTAGATATAGAGTGAGCCTCCTGCGTGTGATGGGCTTAGAGGAGGAGGTAGAGAGGAGGGCGCTGGTGAGACGTGAATACTGTCAAACACTACCTCTGCTTTTGATTAATTTGCAAAGATGATTAATTAAATCCCAACAACCTTCCTTCAAAAGATGAAGAAGTCATCTTCATCTTTTGTCTTTCCATGGGCTTCCCTTCCCAAGGATACACAGACCTGAGTTTTTGTCAGGAGGGGACAGCCTGTAAAGTAATTTCTAGAGAGAGATTGGACTGCCTTTTCCCTCAGTAAGCTTGAGAAAGGTAAAAATTATCGTATTATGGGTGCTTTGGTCATGAAGAGAAAATGATGCTAGATGTGAAGAGAAAGAAGTTCCTCTTATCCCCGGGAATTTTTAAGCATTAAATTAATTCCCCTATCTCTTGGTGTGTTAATGGGAAGGCTTTCAGCTCTGTGTTAGGCAGAGGCCCGCATTTGCATTTAGATGGAGCTATTTTAAGGATTGTAGTATGTACATAGGGGCCTGTATCCCATTTATAATAGAATCTGTAAGATAAAATTAATATCTAGTAAGTGGTTGTTTTTGCAGTTTTGTTATAATCTGAACCCGTAACTGAAGTGCCATAATCTGACATAATAAATACCAGAGTCATTCACTTGAGAGAGATCTTATCCACCCACAGGAGGAATACACACCTTAACCAGTGAAGTGGGTATTATTTTTTCCCTTTCACAAGATAACCATGCAATGCTGCATCCAGGGCGATTCCCGACAGTGATACCCAGATGACTTTTCCTTTTGCTTGTGTAAAACAATGTTCTGCCTCAGGAGCAGAAATGTTTTTCCCCCACCACCCAAGACAGCATAGCAGGGTGGTGGTGGCTGTGAGGGGGACACAGTGCAGGGACTTCAAATCCTGCTGTTTATGTCTGTTTGTCTCTGAGGTGGGCTCTCATGGGAATTTCTCACACATGCCGGGGGCTGTGCTGGTCGTTGCTGCTGGGTTTACAAACTGCTAGTTTCCAGAAACACCTTGAAACTTTGGTTTTGGTAGAACTCTGACCTTGTGAGATCCCACCTAGAGTACTGCATCCCATTCTGGTGTCCTCAGCACAAGAGAGAAATGGGCCTGTTGGAAAGGGTCAAGAGGAGGTCATGGAGATGCTCTGAGGGCTGGAACCCCTCTGCTCTGGAGCCAGGCTGGGAAAGCTGGGGGTGTTCACCTGGAGAAGACTCGACTCCATGGAGACCTTAGAGCCTCACCCAGTGCCTAAAGGGGCTCCAGGAGAGCTGGGGAGGGACCTTGGACAAGCGCCTGGAGTGACAGGACAGGGAGGAATGGCTTCCCACTGCCAGAGGGTGGGTTTAGGTTGGATATTAGGAAGAAATTCTTCCCTGGGAGGGGGCTGAGGTCCTGGCACAGGGTGCCCAGAGAAGCTGTGGCTGCCCCTGGATCCCTGGAAGTGTCCAAGGCCAGGGTGGATGGGACTTGGAGCAACCTGGGATAGTGGAAGGTGTCCCTGCCCATGGCAGGGAGATTGGAACTGGAAGAGATTTGAGGTCCCTTCCAACCCAAACCATTCTGGGATCCTGTGGCTTAGACAAAGGCTCGGTGATGCTCTGAGCTGCTGCCAAGTGGGTCTGTGGCCTGGTGATGTATGAAACCCAGGTTTGGGCTTTCAGCCTGGTTTGCACCACCCTAAACCTGTGGTTTCTACGGCAGCTGCCAGCAAGTCTGAAGGAGAGCCCTGGCACATGTGGAATAAAGGCCGTGGCTCGTTCCCCTGCCCAGAGAGGACTGATTTCATTCAGTGTGTGAATGTCCCCCTGCCCTGAATTCATTCTGGTGGCAGGGAGTGAAGTGGTGACGGAAAATCAATGGGGTTTGTTTCAAATCCAATCTGCTTTCACTGATACAAACTGGTCATCAGTAGAAAGACTCTGCATCCATGACAAAGTGTAGCCCCAAAATAATCCACCCCTGCAGCTGGAACCATGCAAAACCACGGGTCATTTGATGGAGCAAGCACCCCAGGTGAGAGATCTGCTCAGGTGCTCCTGAAGAGGTCTTCAGGGGGTTGTTTAAATTATTTTTCCTAAAATTGTCCCATTGATCTAAAAGGAAAATTTTGCTGATTGTGCTGCCTCTTTTTTTAGGCAAAACTCAGTCAGAGTTTCACACTAAAGGTGCTGCGCCTTGCAGCTCCTTGTCAAAGATGGAAATAGTGCTGGTCACTTAAGGTCACTTCCAAGGCTTGTAGTAAAGGGATTTTTGTACTTTATAGGAAATTACTAGAGGCTCCTTTTATCCTCATGTAAAAAAATTTGAAACAAAATTTCTTGGAAAATGACAGTCCCAACCCCTCTAAACTAGACCCATGTTTCAAGTGGATTAAAATGCTTTTCTTTAAAAAGCTGAAATGTCTTCTCTTGGTGTGACTCTATGTTTCTTAGGCTAAATTATCTCTCCTAATGGCTGTGCAAGGAGAATATTTTTAAGGAATTTGTTCCAATATTACGTGTTTCTATAATATTGAAAGCTCTTTTGACTTTTCTCTAAAAATGAATTTCAGTTAAAATTACAAAACTGGTGCAAGAAATTCCCCATACAGCAAGCGAGCATTGCCTCATGGAAAATCCTTGTGGGAAGGATTTGGAGTGTTGTGGGGCTCTGTGCTCTCTCTCACCAGAATTTACTCAGCTGATGGGGAGAAATAAAAATTTATCTCCCAAGAACACATTGTCAGTATTCCCAGGAGCTGCACCTGGCAGAGGCCTGCTTGCCAGCTCCTGTTGCTCCTTCTCATGTTGACAGCTATGGGAGAGCTTCTGTTTTGGGGAGGAGCAAGCTCTCCTGTTTCCCAGCCTTTCCAGCTGCCCCATGCCTGCCTGCTGCCTGCTCAGCCCCTGATGAGTGTCTGTGGCCCCAGAGACCAGGTCTGAGATTGAAACTCAGATCAAATGCCTAGTTATTTTTTTTCAAGTGAATCCCTATCTACTAAGAATTGGACTAGTGAGCGGTAACCCTCAAGTCTTACACGAAAGATCAAATGAATGGATGGGAAAAGAAGGATAACGGGGAAAAGCTTGATTTGGACTAGTTTCCCTAACAAGAATGGAAGAAGAGTGAGACATGTCAATTTGACTTTTACAGAGTAGGTTAATGCCAGATACTTGTTTATCCTTGGAGATTCCTCAAATCCAGCAAATTTCTGCACTGCCTAATGAAAGCTTAGGGAAGAGCGGGAAATGGAGCATGTACAGTTCAGAAGAGGGGAAGATGCAGATGAAAACAAATGCAAAGTCTCTCCCCTTCATGTTTCAAGTGCCAAATTATGCTTGACATTTCAATTTCCCCAAGGCGTGCTTCCGTGAAATCGTCTTGAACTCTCCTCAAAGTGTTAAGGTTTCCATCAGCTCCTCCCGTGGCATCAGACAGGTCAGGCTGAGCTCTGTCTGGGGTGTGAAACGCAATCAGCACAACGATCGCCACAGCACTGCTCCACTGGCGTGCAGGAGAGCCGTGGATGGGCTTCCCACTCAGCTTTGCAACAGGGCGCGATGCAAACCCTGTGGCCAACCCGTCAGCTGGTGACAGAACCCAGCCACAGGAGCTGATTTGGTTTGGTGATTGGCATGCGGCTCGTTTTGTACCATTTCTGGGACTTCAGGATGTTTACCACTTGCCTGTGGGTTGTTTCACACGAGGATCTCTGCACTATGTGTCCATAGCCAGAAGGTCTCGAGTCCTTTGGAGGTCTGTAGGACAAATCTGTAACCACTAAAATTCTCATTATTTCTCAATGTTCCAACAGTTTTAGGAAGCTTGGAAGCTTGGAAGCTTGAATTTTTGAAGTGTTTTGACCATGTCCCCAGTGAAAACTACCATGACTAGGGAAATGGCAGAAACACTGTGATTTTCCCAATCTGTTCTGTTGATGTGTTTTGTTTTTCTTTAGCTTGTTTCCTTCTAAAGGTCAGTGAAATTTTCAGTTGCATAAATTTTATTGACTTTACTCATTGGAGTCAGGCTTGTGAGGGAGATGCTGAGACTCTGTGCACTGTCAGTGCCAGAAAGTCAGAAGAAACCCTACTCCCGCGTGAGTGGGAATAATGGTGACCCAGCTTTTGAGAGACCTCGCTGAATTGAATTCTTTGAAAAATACACCCTTGGGTTGTGGTCGCTGAACACTTGAGAACACATATGATTGATGACATGGTCATTACGAGCATGATTAAGAGCAGCCAGGATTTACATTTACCACCTTGGCCTTTTCCAGTGTCTGCTAAGCCGTGGTCTCGGGACCACCACTGCTGTGCACAATGTGCCTGTGTGTGAGCAGGGGGAATGGGGGAGCTGTGATTAATTCGGCTGGCAACATGATGCTGGCTCTCTTCTTTGATTGCAGCTGATGAATAGTATTTTAAAAGCTAAGAATACATTAAGCACTTTGCTATAGCTCCTATACGGTCTGAGGGCCAGAACCACAGCTGTGCTCCGTTTACAATGGGTGCAGCTGAAGAACAAGAGGAAGGAAGAGAGAGAGCTTTTACCTTGACTTGAGCTATAGATTCTGCGTCTCTTGGGAAGTGGCTGGGGGCACAGGCACCAGTCTCCCTGTGCTGGGAGCAGGGAAGGGGTTGCTGGTGGGGTTTTGGGCCCAAGCAGGACTCACATTCACCAGTTCTGGCTGCTTTGGGGTGTTAAAATAACAAGCTGTTGCTTGAGCAGGTAATTGTATTTGGTGACCTCCCTCACACTTTGTTATTGCCTCTGTGCCTGGAAGGCCTTTTCCCTCCTTGCACAGCTGGAAGATCCCTGTGCTGGTGCAGTGTGTCCCTGCTGGTGTTTGGGGGTGCCAGCCCTTGCAGGGTGGGCAGGGTGAGCTCTCTCTGGCCCCAGGCACAGCAGGCACCCTGGGCTGATCATGGTGCCACTGTGCAGGGGATCTTCCATTATCCAAATTCCCCCAAAACTTGCACAAGCTTCATATTTAACTCCTGTCTTTGTCAAATTTGATTGAGATTGGCTGTCTGGCTGAAACTGGGGGAAGAGGCAGTGAAGGAGGGCGGGGTGGAAACTCAGACTCACGTGCCCTGTGTCCTTCGGGAATCAGAGCCGTGCTGGGGTGGGGAAGCAGCATCTCCACAGGCACAGGGAGCAGGGCAAGCTCCTTTGCTGCCCTGCATGGGCAGCACCCATCAGGTCACCTGGGTAGAGGAGTGAGCCATGAGTGGATCCCTTTTTGTGTAACACAGCAACACTTCTCTAACATCCATTTTTCAATTCATAGCACTGACTGTTAATAACTAAAACTTTCCTCACAGGACCCCTAACTCAGTGTTCATGCCAGGACAATTGCCCTGATTTGATGGCAGCTATCGAAGGAAATAAAAATGACAGCTTTGGAGCAGTCTTGTCAGGCAGCAGGATGACTCTTGGCAGCAGGAGAACCATTTGCCTTTCTGGAAACTGCTGGTCAGACTCGGGGTCTCAACAGACAAGGTACCAAGTGTCTCTTTTCCCTCACAACTGGGTTAAGAGGGGCTGCCAGGGCCTCGTGGGAAGGGTCACCAGAGGTGACGGACTCCATCCTCACGACAGGAGTTCTGATGGCACTGCCAGCTGTTTGCCAGCCGAGTCCCAAGGCTGCCCTGCTTGCTCACTTCCACCATAAAATCAGAGGGAAATTTGTGTGTGTTCCCCAGAGTGGTGGGAGATGGGGAATTTGCTGCTTGCAGGAAAGTGTGGGATATTGCTTCCACTGCTTCCCACCTATCCGCTCTCCATTCCTTTTCAGCTGCAGCACCCTTTGCTGCCTGCAGCCACCCCTCCTGCTCCCCAAGGGTTTCTCTAGACAGGTTGGCTTGGCACAGGGCAGCCATGACAAATCATTAAACTATGGTGATAAATTATGCTCCATTGCCCAGTCCTTCTGGAAAGAGATTTTAATGTGGATTAAAATAAAAGAGGTTTGATAGATGCTGGAAATGTCTCCCTTTGGCTGTTAAGAAAAAAATCTGAATGCCTGTAATATTTCTGCCGAGAATTACAATAATTGGTATTTAAATAGTATTCTGAGCAGAGCTGCAATTGCCTAGGAAAGCCAACCCCAGGAGCAAGATCTGTTGTCTTTAAGAGCTCAGCCAGGCTTGGTAACTTAAAAAGAAACTTGAATTATTGGGAATTTCAAACATGCCCTTGCTTTGGCTTGAATGCAACATCAAAGCAGGAGCCTGTGTGTTCCTGAAAAAAATGTTTCCCTCCCCTCCCAGCTGCTAAATGCTGTTTCTCCGCTGATTTTATTAGCACCACTATCCCAGCATCATCTTCATCTACAAATGCCTTTTTAATGTGCTCATAGGAGGGAGTCAATCTTGCCCTCTCAGAGGAAGAATTACCCACAGCCCAAACAAGTAGTGCCAGTAGCTAAAGAAGGCTGGTGATCTTAGGGATGGCTCTGTTCCCTTTGGAAGTGGTGGGCACAGTGCTGAGAGGGCCTCTGGCATCCAAGGATGTGTTAAATCCATCACACACCTTGTGCTCACCCTGGATCCCATCTGGTACTTGTACTCAGGAGCCACTGCCCAAACTCTGTCACCCTCCCCCAGGACACAGCAGTTTCAGATGGATGGTGCTTTCTCCTCTACCTTCTGCTGTCACCTGGTCTTCAATGCTCAGAAAGCCACTGCACATCTGGGACCTCCACTTCACAAAGGCCAAATCATTGCTTCATAGACAGTCATACAAAATTTGTTTTATAATGACAGGATTTCTTTTGAGACCAGCCCCACTGTATTTGTATTTGTAAGATGCTGCTGCTATCTGTCCTGCTCCTCCCCAAATCCAACATCTTTTGATTGTACACCATCCCACCTGCTTCCCATGTAGATCTAGTATTTAAGTCCCTGGAAATCAAACCTCTTAGAATACTGCTGTTTCCACATGGCTTTTCCCTATAATCCCGCAGCTCTCCCACCAAGCATTGGTGACCCCACAGATGACCCCACTAATGGGAACACATCAGTGCCAAATGCCACCAGCAAGCTCTGCCTCAGACAAGCTGGGGGTTTTGAGCATGTTATTCACAAGTTTCGGACCAACACAGTTCACTGACACTGATTGTCTCATATTTTGTCTCTTCCTTCCAAAACCTCCATTACCTGTACAAGATTTGAGATTTAAACTCATATTACTACTTTTTTGTTTTATAATTTAATTAATAAAAAAACCTAGGTAGGTGTGTGAGGATCCCGCAGCAGGTGACAGTGTGGACATTCCCAAACCAATGTAGGATGAAGGGGTGGAGGCACAGCTGGGAGCTGTCACTGTGGCCCAACACATGCTCTGACACTCCTGGTCTGTGTGCAGCACTGAATGTGATGTGTGGACAGAGGTGAGGTTTCTAATGTCAGCAATAACTACTGGGAAATGTCTCCCTTTGCCTTGAAATCCTTACAGCTTTATGTGGCAGCAGCTTTAGTCCCCAGCTGAGATTACAAGTCCATTAAGTGCTTGAAATGGTGTGCATGTATAATGCGAGGGTGTGCACTCCTGAGCAGCTGACCCTGTTAACTCTGTCTCACCCAGGTGTCCATCCACCTCCAGGTACCCACCTGGACAGACAGAGACCTCTCCAGAAGAGGATTTGCTCAGGGTAGTAGATACTTGGGCTACTCTAATTTTTGGGTTGTGTTTGCATCCTCTAATTTTAAAGAGCATTTAAAAGTGAGAGGAAAAGTGCTTAACCTCATAGAGGTTAATATAGATCAAAGATAGAGGATAATATATATTGAATATATATTATACATTATTTATGGATTAAACCTAGTAATTACAAGTTAAATTCATTACTAGTTCAAATGGAAAATAATTTGACTGAAGACAGTGGAAATTATTAACTCAGGGAAGCAGTTAGTTATCTAACATTTCCTCTTTAAGGAATAAAGAAATAAACCTCATTTCTCCTGTGCCATCCATTGCTTTTTCCCCAGTGTAATTCTAGTGATTTCTGCAGGGTTATTTCTGGAACTGAAACACTGGAAATGCACAAATGCTCCATTCATGGTGAAGTGGTTTGTATAAACTCAGACTAGAGTCAAGTGAACACACAGAGGGGAAAAAAAGATAAATAGTCCTGAAGAGGAAATGTCGGTGAAGAGGTTTGTGAAAGCAGGAGCACAAGGCTTCCCAAGCCATTCAATTGCAGGAGATGCTTCAGTTTCTGTGAGTGGTGAATTGACCAGAGCCAGGGGCTGGCTGGGTCAGTTCCTTACTGCTTGCTGAAGGTTAAACACCATCAAGTGTTTGCTGGTCACAGCCAGGGAAAAAAAATCAAGAACAGGAACGTTTCCTGGAACTGTACAGCAGCTCAGGTGGAGGTGGGATTGTCGTGGAGGAATGGCAACCACACTGTGCTTAAAAATATGAACAGTTCTCTTTTAAAATCTGAAAGATTATTGCAGGTATTTCACCATGCACAATCAGGGGGTTGGTTGATCCAGACATGATTGAGATCCCTAATTTGCACCTAGAAAAATGTATTTGCATGCCAATGAGATTCCCAGATTTGGTTCTTAATAACTAAAAATACTGTATTTTTAGAGTTTTGGTAGTCCTCAGAGAGCTGGGTCTTCATAGCTGCATTAGCTGCTTGGGAAATTGAATCCCAGAGCCTTGATGAAACTTTCTGGAGTCGTCACATTAGCCAGCCCAAATGGGTCTGGAGACCCCAGGCAGTCTGATGCCAGCCCTGTCCTTCACCTCGTGGCACATCTCACAATATCTGGTGGCTTCAAGCTCCTGAAATGTTGACATGACCTTTCACAGGGGGTGCATCCGTGGTGGCCATGGGCTCTTATTAACTCAGGTCTCTCCCGTCTTCATGGTAGAGCATCCTTGTCACAGGTTATCAAGCAAAAAGAGGCAGAAGCCTCCCCGCCACCAGCCTCTTGCCCTTTCCTGAGTGCACTGCCCTTCCCCAGAGCCAAAAGCTGTGACCCGAAGAGGCTTTGGATGCTGGCAGAGCAGGAGGGATCATTCCAAGTGAATAGAGCCATACACAGAGGTGGAAAGATCCTCTTAGCACTCATTAATTGTAATTTTCAGGATTAATGCAAAAGATTTGGCACCTTGACAGAAGAGAGTTTTAGCACAGATAATTTGCTGCATCTGGCTGGAGCAAGGGAAGGGTCAGCAGCTCCCCCAGCCCCACCAGTGACACGTGAAGAGAGGGACAGGAGTAACCAGACAGGGAACAGGGATATAAAGCACCTGAGAGGTGACAAGATGCATTTTACACAAGGCAATGTAAATATTCATGCGATTTATGAGAGTAGCAGACTTTTCATTGATTATATTGAATGGAGGCTTATTTAGAAGCTGAGGGGATCGATACAGCAGCTGGGAGTCAAAGCAACAGAAGGAAAAGTGTATTTTGCAATGCCTCCTTCTCTGTGAAGTGTTTTCACTGCCCCTTACGCCTCAGAGTGAGCGTCGCCATATAGATCCATAACTGTATACACAGTGCTGGACATCCTTCCAGAGACTCCAGCCCCTTCCAGGCTGTGCAGTGAGCCCCACTTTGGACAGGCTGTTGGGCAGTTGAATTGCTCTGGCGGAGGGGAAGGCCAGTCCTGCACAGAGCACCAAACCAAGCCTTGGAGATGTTCTATCAGAGATCCAGCTCTGGGCTGGATCATGATTTAAGCTCAAATCACCACCTTCACTGCCATCCTCAGCAGCCTGGTCTTAGACAGGTAGGGATCAGAGGGCAGGGTGAATGTCAGAGGCACCACAGCCTTTGGTGAGCAAGTCTGCGGTCTCCGGGTCTGCTAAACCCAGCTGGTGTAAGTGGGGACTTGTCCTGCTTTTGGCTGGCATAGAATTCATTTTTCCTCTTAGTAGCTGGTACAGTTCTGTATTTTGGGTTCGGTGGGAGAATAATGTTGACCACACAGGGATGTTTTTGTTGTTGCTGAGCTGCGCTTCCCCTAAATCAAGGACTTGTCAGTGTCTCATGCTCTGCCAATGAGAAGCTGCACGAGAAACCAGGAGGGAGCATGGCCAGGACAGCTGACCCAAACTGGCCAGAGGGCTATTCCATACCATGAAGGGTCATGCCCTGTAGAGAGACTGGGGAGAGTTACCTAGGAGACACAGATGTTGCTGGGGGAGGGGCTGGGCCTCGGGCAGCAGGTGTATTGAGAATCACTTCTTTCTCTTGGGTTTTATCTCTCTCTCTCTCTCTCTCTTTCCTCTTCTAATTACAATAATTATTATTATTATAATTAGTAGTATTACTTCTACTGTTTTATTTTTCTATGTTTCAATTATTAAACTGTTCTTATCTGAACCAAAAAGTTTTACCTTTTCCCCCCCGATTCTTCTCCCCATCCCACTGGGGAGGAAGTGAGAGAGCAGTCGCATGGTCCTTAATTTCTGGCTGGGGTTAAACCGTGACAGGACCATATATGTCTTCCCTGACCCATCCCACCCCTGCCTGCACCTTGGAGCCAGGGGAAGATCAGAGAATCATAAAAAGATTTGTGCTGGAAGCAACCTTAAAGGCCATCTCATTCCAAAAACATCTGTGACAAAGGCTTTATAAATGTGATGTCTTTGTGATGGGGAGCAGAAAAAGACAAGGAAAATGATTCCTTGTGTGAAACAGGTTATTCTGAAGCACATCAGGAACTTCTCACCTCTGTCTAGCCACTGTCGATCTTGTGAGTGTTTCTAAGTATTGGGTTTTACTCCCTATCACTTTTTATTACATTTATTCCTTCAGAAGAAAAATAACTCAAATGTCCCTAATCTTTTTAACATGGAATTTTAGATTTTAATGGGTTTGTTTTAATTTGCACATATTCTTGTTAATAACGAAATCTGTTTAACGGGACTTAAACCAAAAAGCCTGTAATGGTAATTCAAAACATAAAACTCCAGTGCGTTTCCATAAGAATTCCCTGCTAATGTTCTTAAGGCTTTTAAAAGGATATTTTAAGTAGGCATTGGTATTAGTAGAAACATGACACAAATTAAAATTAGCCTCTTCGTGAATATTTTAAAATGAATATTCACAGACTCTTCAGCATGAAATTAAATCTAGTTACATTTGATGCTGCTGGTTTGTTTTAAGGAAGTATACTTGACTGGAAAAAGATTGTGTTGCCTGTGAACTTATTACTGATAGTTCATTTAATTTATTACAGGCCGTTGAATGTAACAATCAAATTTTATATAGCATAGCCTTAGGAGCCAGTGTGAGGCTTTAAATCTGTGGAGATGGAACCTGAGCCAGTAAATCACTGATGGAATTAGGAACAGGGACTTCCCGCTCTGGCCAGCACTCTTGTGTCACTTGGTTGGGCGATAAACCTGCCACGCTGCGCTCAGGGTGCTCTACAATGGGGAATCTGACTTCGGGGATTCGGCATTGCCCTACAATTGGGCCTCTAAGAAATCTCAGATTGTTTTTCCTCCCTATTTTTCCTAGTTTAAACCCAGTACTTTGCATTGGGGTCACCTGTTTCACAAGTGCACTTGGACTTCACAGAGGTTCGTGACTTCTTGCAGCTCCCTCTTTGTGCTTTGTCACCGGCTCTGCTTCACCTGCTGCTGAGGGCTGGTGGAGCCACCACAGCTTCGTGCCTCCTGCTTAACCTGTGCTGGAATTAGCTCCTCTGATGCCAGGGGATGCATAAAGTATCAGTGAGTGGGCAACTGTGTCCTTTCTTTGCATGTCTTTGCTGCTCTTTGCTGAATTATTTTCCTATTCTGCTTTTCTTCCGACTATACAGAACTAAGCTCAGCCTTATAAAATCCAGATTACCACCTCCAGCTAGCATGGCAGCAAAGCAGATGCTTAAAATTAAACATGTGCAAATCCACTGGAAGTCCAGTGGAGTGAAGCATATGGTAAAATTTAAGCAAAAGGTGAATTCTGAACTGATAGCTTTAGGAACATACTTTTGGGTTGAACTGATAAAGTGATGAGGAAACATCCCAATCTGCCACAACAAAATGCCTCCATGACCCCCTGCCTGTTGCTATCAGCACGGGATAGTCAGATTCAAGATCTGCCCCAGTTTTTCTCTTTTATTTTGACAATAACACCTTGTGCCTGCCTCTAGGTCCCAGGAATCAGACAGCACTTTCCATGATGTATCTTGGAGCCCTTAAGACACAAAAGTAGAACGTCATCTTTCTGCTGAGGTACACCACAAGAACCTGTCATTCCCTTGATACAGTACAGCGGGAGAATGGTCTCTCTTCAAAATACATCACCTGGGATAGTTGCATTTTGAGTTACACGGTGCCAGGATGGCAAGTGTTTGAACCATTCACAAATGTAGACAAGACAGGGTCAAAAATATATCTCTAGTTTTCACGTGGGCAGCTGGACTATCTGAAGTGATAAAAATCATGTTAATGTCATTGCCATTTAGTGGACAGCAAGGAAGTGAAGTTGGATTAAAGCTCTTCAGTGGTTTGGGTTCCTAATTCCCATTTGCAATAGTCCCCAGCAGACACAGAGCGGCTGAGGAGGGCAAAGCTGCCCACCTGCACCTGCAGGTGGAGGCTGGCCCAGGAACTCTTGGCAGAGCAGGATGAGTTGCACACCCCAGGTGTGCTGGAGGATCAAACCCCCCCAGGAAGGCAGTAGACTCTGTGTGAATCCACTGCCTGTTTTTCTGCTGTTAGGACACTGCTGATTGCACCTCTGGCCTGCCTGGACCTGAAGAATGTGCTGCCCATGCTGCACGTTCCCATATTATTAAAAAACAAATGGTGAAAGTCTTTGCTCTGTACGGCCTCAGTCTCCACAGCACTGTGTCCCCTGTGTCCCCTGGTCCCAGCACTGCTGCGAGTGCTCACTGGTGCCAAGAGCATGGCCTGTAACAGCACCAGTGCTTGAAGATTTGTAGGATGACTGTCTCAGTGGGCATTCTTTGTCAAAATTATCTCCATGAAGAACTCATGGAATAATGCAGGGCCAGCTCTTCAGCCAGCATGAGCCAATGTGGTTCTCTGGAAGCTAAATGGAGGATCTGCTCTTGGTGTCTGCATCAGCTATGTAGGGGAAAGGAACAATTCTGGCAACAGGATGAACAGTTCTGTGATGAATTGGTGAATTTTTTTAATTTATTGTCTTGATGTTGCTCTATTCTACTGCTGGGAAATTATGTAAATTCTACTTGTACAGGAAAAGAATACTGATAATTAAGAAATGTGCAGCTTGGATTTAAGATAATCTCATAAATCTACACTAGTGTTCTCACACAGCAGAACACTGATAGCTGTGGCAAGTGCTGTCTGACACCCAGGACCAGCTCCTCAGCCCTCCAGGAGGTCACTTCACACACTTAGATGGGAATGGGGTGCTTACATGAGAGGAACCAAGGCAGTGGAAAAGAGGGCTGGGCTAGAAAGCAGAAGGACCTGGCCTCCTTTCAGGCCAAGCTCTGCAGGTGTAGTTAAACAGCCTTGTCTGTTTGGTGTTCATACTGCTCTCAGGACCCTGACTGAAGGGCAGTTCAGCATGTGGAGGGGACAAGGTCAGGGCTTCTCCATTGGCGTTCTCGCTGCAGCATCGCACATGGGAACAAATTCCCAGGTTCCTCAGCCTTTCCCACGTTGGGTGTTATGGCAGGAGGCCAGGTTGAGCCTGTGGTGCACAGGGAGATGTGTGGGCCACAGCACAAACCTCAGCTTTAAAACTTCCTGAATGTACAGTCAGCTGCTTTTATTTCCAGATACTGCAATTTCAACCCAAGGGAGGAAAAAAAAGAATCCTAAGTTGCTTGTTACATGGAATAAAAGAAAGATCTACCGATTTAGGAGTGACATTTTGAGGGTTAATTGTTGGGTGGTCAGTGAAATTCCTCCTGCATGCACAGGGCTGCCCAAAGAGCCCAGCCACGCTGGTCTGAAGGCCTTTTGAAAATCCAGCTGTTCCCGACAGCTGAAAATCCAGCCCTAGTTATGGAAGTGGAGTAGGTCACCCCTTAGCCCCAGACAGAATTAGCACAAGGATAGGTTATTTTCAAATACAGCAGGCCAGCTTATTTGCATAGTCTCCACACAATGTATTGAAATTTCCCAGAATTTCAACCAGGGAGTCACATTAGCAGAAGGAATATTAACCTGGGAACCTCCACAAAAAACTTTACCATAACTTTCTTCTATCTATATATTTTTCTCTCAATACAGCACTGTCACTGGGCAATTTAATTCTCTTCTGGACACAATTGTCAACCTGTTTTCCAGAAGGGACACATGCTGCAGGATTTATTTTATTCCATTTAAGTAACTATGACCAGTTGTCATAAATTGAGGAGTGGAAACTGTTCATTCCCTAAGGCTCTCTAACAAATGAGATCAGAAGTCCAATGAATACATCTTGCAAAGCTTTTCAGTTCAATTATAGATGTCCATGTGCAACTGGTAATGCCACGATCAGTTCAAATAGTATCATTGCAGGTGTGAAAGACCTGCAAATTGAAATCTGTTTCACATCAGTATCCAACATGTGACTGGAAAGATTAAAAGGAAAATTTTCAAGGGACAAAGGATGAACAATTAATGAGCTGCGGAGTGGCTCTGAAACAGGTAGCAAAGCAAAACAACTGTAAAGGAGAAGCCGTCAGAAATGAGCGGTTTGATGCCAAGTTTCAGGAGGAGATTAGTGGAGAGTTTCACTGGATCCATTAGTGTTTGCAAAGTACTTGTAGACTGGATCAATGAGCATCACAGAAACTCCCAGGAGGAAGTGAATTAAAAGCTTTTTCTTTTTTTTTTTATAGTGGGAAGCAAATAAAGCAGAGCTCACACACCAGCTGAGACTAAGACAAGGCACTGCATGGACCTCTGGTCGAGTGAGTGTTGTCTGTGCCTGCCTGGGACAGGGCGAGGTCAGCTGGAGGAGTATGTGGCCATGATAAAATGTAGTGATGGCCAGCAGAGGCTGGACCAGAGGTTTTTAAGTGACCTTAAGTCAATCTATTTTGAGCTTTGGGTTTTTGATCCTCAGTTCTGAGCATTTGGTGGGAGGTGGCCAATTTGTAGGTGGGCAATAAACTCTGTGACTTGGTTTTAGTGGAAACGGTAAGAAGGTACTAAAATCCTGAGAGCCACCTTAAAGATGCAGCACCAGAGCTTCAAATGATTACGCCAGCACAGCACCACTGAAGCTTCCCAAGTGCTATTGATTTACACCAGTGGAACATCTGGCCCATATGCTTTGTATTATTAAATACTTCTGCGATTATTATGTGAACAATTAAGATTCATGGAAATGAAAAAGCAGGCTATGAATTGTGCCTTCCCTGCAATTCGGGAGTAGGAATCGCTGTGGGAATGCTCTGCTCTGCCTTTTACTGTAGCTGTGCAGTTTATCTGTGGGTTTTTCTAGAAACCAGAAAGTGAATGGGACCTTGGGAGATTTTCCAGGTTACCTTCTTCCTCCAGGGCAGTGTCATCACAGAGTCACAGAATGGTTTGGGTTGGGTTGGAAGAGACCTTAAAGCTCATCTAGTTCAACCCCCGCTCTATAGGCAGGGACACTTTCCACTACCCCACGTTGCTCCAAGCCCCCTCCAACCTGGCCTTGAACACTTCCAAGGATGGATAAGCTTCAGCCTTGTCATATTTGCTCAAGATGTTCTTAAAACTCTGACACTTGAGACCCTGCAGTATATCCCAGTGCTCAGTACTGGTACTGATGTAAGAATCTTTTCCCCAGTCCAACTTACCTCTCTCCCTGGCTGTGCTCGAGCTCTCCCACTTCTTGTCCTGTCCACCACTGCCCTGGAGCAGAGCACAGTCCCTTCTCCTGCCCAGCAGTCCTTTGTACACAAAGTTTGTCAGTTGGGTTATCTCTTTTGTGTAACATTCAATCTGGTCAACCATGCTGGAATTCAAAGCTGAGGAAGTCCAGACAAGCCCAAGTAAATGTTAACACTGCAAATTCTTTATTATTTCTTTCCATAAGCCTGATTCCCTTCCATGGCTTGCTGCTGAAATGTAGAAGTACATCCAGCCATAAGAGAAAAAGATCCATCTTTCAGCATCAGGAGATTAAAGGGATAGTGAGATAACGTTTTGAAAACCTGAAAGGATTTGAAAAAATCCCTCTCCTGCTATTTCTGGAAAAAAGTCAATTGCAGGGCAAGATTATCTTCATTAATAGTGTGGGAATGAGTGTTGGCTGTAAGTTTTGTTTAACCTGAAAAGCAGCATTCGGCAGCTGGGTTTCCACATCTAAAATAATATCCAGAGAATCAAAAATTCTTTGCCACACATGAAATCATCCTTTGGTTGTGTAATGGAGCTCAGCAGTGCAATGTGCGGGAGAGCAGGATAACCTTTTAACATCCCCACAATCCCCAGGGACTGGCACGTTGCTGATTAACAGATGCTTGGTGACTTGAAGTTCCCCAAGTTAAAGCTTTGTATGTATTGCACAAGTCACTGGTTTTATTGAGAGCTTAGGAAAGACATATTTTTTGGCTTTCATCCTACTTTTCAGACGTGGCATGATGTAAGTGACTGCTCTGAAATAAAAGTAACTGTTAAGAGAGAGAGAGAGAGAGCTGAAGCAGTGTTGTGGGAACTGCTCTGCAGGGCCTAGCCCATGGTGCCGTGCCTCTGATGGGAGCCATGGACACCTTCTTCAGGAGGTGCTTTGGGGGCTCGCCTCAGCAGCACAAAGCACAAGCAGACATGCCCTTTCCAAAACATGCCTCTTTCTTCAGGTATTCATGGAACCATGGAATCGGTGTGGTTAGAAGGGACCGTGGAGGCCACCCAGTCCACCCTCCCTGCTCAGGGATGGAGTTCGGCATGCCTGGAGTGTAGAGTTGTTTTACCTGGGGTTTGTGTTCAGTGGTTCCATCTGGGCTTTAGGCCATGGACTCAAGGTGTGACCTCTGCTTCTTTGTCCTCGCTGATATTGGCTCAAGGGAAAAACATCAATTTCTGTGCTAAAGACAAGGCTGCAGGTAACGCAGTTAACCAAAGTACTGTGGTTCAGTGGCAAAATTAGGAAAAGGACCCAGAAACTGCCAGAGACACCCCTCACAAAGATTGAGGCCATGTAAGGTTTTTTCCCCACTTACTTTGTATTCAGCAGTTCTTTCTGGAGGACTTTCATTTATGTCTGGAAGCCAGGCAGCTCTTATCTGTTCTTCTCCTGAAGGCATCCAACCTTTGGTTGATCACTCCCCCCTGACACAGGAGCTACATGGAGAGCCAGGGCTGTGTGCAGGAAGAAGGTCTAATTAACAAAATCTCCACTCCAAGAATTCGCTATTTTCAGGGCACTCCTCCACCTGCCAAGCTGTGCTAACGTTAGCAGTGCATGGAGAGAGGAGCTTTAAAACTAGCGCTGGAAAGATCCCAAACCCTGTCCCTGAACAAAATGCCACCAGCTCCCAAAAGACTTGTATGACAGACAGAGAGCCCTGTAGCTGTCAGCTCTTCATGCCTTTGGGAGTCTGCTTATTATTTTTGAATACTTTATCTCTCTGATGGTTCTTCAGCAGTGTCACCTGTACAAGCAAAAAATAAGGGTCTGAGCAGAGCTGTCTATAATTTTTGATACAAATAGGATAACTCTTAACTTCTGCTGTTGTTATAATGATAATAATAATCTGCATTTTATTTACGCTTTGTAGGAACAGAAGAGGTGCGTTTTAGAAGAAAGATGTGTGGTTGGTCTCAGCATGTGCCCCAGCGAGGTGAGCAGATACAGGTTGGGGCCCTTGCCAAAGCAACAGACAGGTGAAAGTACCGAGAACCAAGCAAAAGCAGAGCGAGGGCTGCAGCACAGCCCTGCCCTCCCCGGTTTCGTCACTCACGCTCAAATCAGTGACACTTCATGTGCGAAGGGCAAATAAATACAGGAAAATTTTGTGGAGATGGAAGATCAGGGAGGTGTGGAGAACGAAGGATTGGGTGACTGAAGGTTTTGTGAAGAGAATCACTGGCTGGGACTGCTTGACAGAATTATACTTCATTACTGACGCTTCACAGCCTTGATTTTCATATTTATTTGTGACTCTTCTTTTTTAAACCATGGGCTCTTTTGACATGAGAGTCATGCTGTGTAAAGCACTATTGATTAGAGTTTCTAATTTCATGCCATTACAGCATGACCATTGAGGAATGAAATGTATTTTATTTTTTCCACCACAACTATGCCAGCAGTGTTTGGGACGCAGCCATGGCACAGACTGTCAGCAGCAGGCATTTTCAGCTCAAGATCTTTGCTGTTTGAGCCAAAAGGCGAATTTGCCCAAGGTCTAAGCCTCAGCTCAGTGTGTTTTTCCTGGAATTAAAACACATCAGTTACAAAGTGTATTTTGAGGCCAGAGGTTTCCGAAAGGATGGCTGACTTGGGAACTTTCCATTTTTCAGTCAGGGCTGCAAAAGGCCATTTTCCCCCCCCGCCATATTTTCTCCATTTTCAGTCATACCTTCTGTCTTTCCACAATCTCTGGTTTGGTGCACAAAAAAATGAAGGAAATTTGTAAAAGTATGGAACTACAGCATCTGATGTGATCATGTAATGTACATAATCCCCATGAGGTACAAGCTGCAAGAAGGAACTGACTGTAAACCTGAGGAAGACCTGGACCAGCCTTATTAAAAATTGTTTTCTCCTCTCACATGCCAGATTTGGATCCTTCTGGAATTTCCTAAGGAAAGGGTTCATGGTCAGACAGAGAAGTTGGTGCATTAATAGCATCTCATCCTGTTGGTGCTGCCTGGAGGCATCTCCCCCTTCCCTCTTCCTCCTGGTATCCTCCAAAACCCCTTGTGCTTTTTGGTCGGTCCCAAAACAAACTCTAAGATCTTTCTTTTAGCAAAAAAACTACCTTTTTTTTTTTTTTTCTCAAAGGCTTGTGTGAGGTAAAGACACCAGGAAGATAAAATCAGCCTAAGTCTGTAGCTGAGCTTGGCTGTAATGAGTTTCCCTCATGCTGAAGCTAACGTGGCTTGTGTTCCCCTCTGCTTTGCCCTCTGAACAGTAGATGTGCACTGGGTGTCCTGAACTAATGAAGCTTTCCAGCAGTGCAGACAAGCTCTGACGGAGCGGCCATGGACGTGTGAACCCCTTACAAATGGCCAGATGAGAGAAGAGTGAATGCTTGAAATCTGTCAAAGGGGAACAGAGCAGAGAAAGTTCTTTGACTTCTGCTTTTTTGCAGGAGTTCCTGACACCCGCCAGTGGGTGATGAATTAGTGCAGCACAGCTGGAGTTGCTCACGGCCTGCAGATGTGAATCCCAGAGCTGTTCCCACGTGTACTTGAGCACTGGAGGTTTCGTGGCCAGTTTTGGGTTTCCCTTGCAGAAAGACATCAATGTACTGGACAAGAATGAGAAAAACTGGAGTTTTAAGGAGGGAAAGGGAACATCTTACTGCTGTTGATGACCTTAACAGGAAGGTGTGTAAAAGGCAGAGTCAGACTGTGCTTGGAAATGCAGTGACAGGACAAGGGGCAACAGGCACAAATTGCAGCACGGGAAGTTCTGATGAGATACGATGCCAAAAGTGTCCACCCTGAGGATGGTCACGTGCCAGATGAGAGGCCAGAGAGCCTGTAGGATCTCCAGTTTGGGAGATGTTCAGAACTCACCTGGACAAGGCAAGCTGGTTAGTTGGCCCTGATTTGGTTTGGAGCCACCCGCTTCCCAATGGGCATCTCTTGATTTCATCACACCCTGGGATGTCTCTTGATTTCATTATGGGGTGTGGTGAGATATTCAGTCTCCCTCACCTGCATGGGGTGATTGGCCAGCACCCTTTAGGGCACAAAGCAGGACAGCCCCTGGGAGTGGCTGTCAGGCAGTCAGCCCACATGGGTCACTTCAGTGCCATGCTGGTTCTATCCTCGTGTTTCCGGAAGGTGCCCCAACTGACAGCTGTATTTTAGAATTCAAAAATCCATGTGCCTTCGGGCAGTGAGAAAAAGGCTTTTTGGCCTCAGCCTGGTCTGCACCATCTCAGAGCCTCAATTAGATGTGGATGCCTCATCCCTGTAAGTGTTCAAGGTCAGGTTGGGCGGGGCTTGGAGCAATCTGGGATAGTGGAAGGTGTCCCTGTCCATGGTAGGGGGTTGGAACTAGTTAATTTTTAAATGACTTTAAGATCCCTTCCAACTCAAGCCATTCTGTGATTCCATGATGATTCTATGATCCTTGAAATGTTCTCATCACGTCACATATATGGCCCTGCTTCAGTTTTCACTGTGACACAGAGGCTTCAAACAAGGGTCTGTCCCTCTCTCCTGCACAGCCCTTAGCTTTGTGCACCCCCTGCACACCTCAGACTGGCACTGCTGGAGATAATGTGAGAGATGCCATCGCTCACTGTCCTCTCCTGCCACTGCCCGGTGTCATGCTCCCTGAGGAGCAGCAGCAGCCTGCAGTGCAGCCCAGGAGCCCTGGGAGGGGAGTGCTTGGCCCTTTCCCAGCACTCAGGTTTCAGTGTAACCCAGCCCGGTGAGCTCCTCACCTGCCTGCTGCCTGCAGACTCCTCCGGGCCTCCGCCAGCCTGCTGACATTTATATACATTTCTAAATATCAGGGAAGTATTGCTGGGAGAGGGAACTGTGCAATGAATGACACTGGCTTGCAGCAGCAAAGGGAAGAAGGTAGTTGAGAGCTGGATCGTAGTGACCATGCTGATACCCCCTGAGGAAGGAAGCCTCCTGCGGGAACAGAGCCTTTTCCAGCAGATGAAATGAACTTCTTCAGCATTAGCCCTGAGTAAACACTGGTCCAGCTCATAAAACATCCTGGAGTGCAGAACTGTTTACAGACTTTATTTGTCTTGAGCCTTGTGCTTTGTGAGATCAGAGGCATTTTTATTACCCAGCTTTGTGCAATATCATTCCAGAAACAAATGCCATGTGGATGTTTACCATAATGAGGGAATACATTACAGCCCGAAAGGATGGCCGTGTCTAATAGAAATATACTTCTGGAGCACCTGAGGGCCAATCCCAAGGGTGGGCTTTCCTTGCTTCTTTTTAGCCTTTTTTACTGATTTTTACTCTCCCTGCAGCTGGATGCTCACCACGCACAGGGCAAAGAGGCAGGACTGAGCCTTCCCTTCCTGGTGAAGGGCTTTGGTTTTGGGGAGCAGTTCCTGGTAATGGGCTTTGGTTTTGGGGAGCAGTTCCCCACAGGGTATTAGAGCCATGGCTGGAGGGGGCAGCAGCAGAAGTGCACACCCAGCCACCTTGAGTTCTACATGAAACGGAATTTGGTCAGCTTCCAGTACTGGAATTTAGCCTTTTATTTTCCAAGGAAGATGCAAGTAGTTTGTCCTTATAGGATGCTATAAAGGCACTTTCAAGAATATTATATGGTCTGCTAATGCTACAGAGAACCTCTTAAAAACTTAGGTGCCTGTCACACCGAAGAGAGGAGTTCCTTGAAGGATCCTGTGTTTTGAAACCACACAGCCAGTTCTAAATACTTTCAAATGGTACATACCTCTTTCCTCCTGCTGACAATAAGACTAATAGCTGAGCACAGGATAAGGGAGACTGCCTAAAATGTTTCAGCTCTGTCTTCTCCTTCCATGTTTTTTCACAGTGCAGAAAGGCAGCGGCATTCTTGGTCTCTGACCGAACACAAGACGAAGAAATAAAGAGATCTCAAAACCAAAGTGACTCTAAAAGCTTGGGAACATCTCTGCTCCCACACCTAATTCTCTTTGCCCTCCTTCCTCGTCAGCTATTCACAATCTGCTGATGTTTTAGTGAGAAAGGAGGGGAAAACATCCCAAAAGCAAAGTCTGCTACCCATGCTTTGGAAGAAAATGGGCTTCATCAGGCACAGCTTCTGTAGAAGAGAGGTCCTGGGGCTGAGAAACTGTCACTGGAGCACAGGTCGTTTTGACTGAGTGATGCCTCCCAGTCTGGCTGCTGGCACGTGCCATAGACCCAGCCTTGGCTCCTGCTACAGGTTTGCAGCCCACAAGGGTGACAGAGAGGGAGTTTCCTCACATCATTTACTCATTGCACTGACTGACCAACACCTCTATTAATTCTGGGGAACAGGAGGCCTCAAGCATTTCAGTCTGATCACCCACCCATTGCTTTTATTTTGGCCATAATATTTAGCACACAGGATTCTCTGGTCTCAGCCAGGCTGGAGCTAGCAAAGGTGTCTGCTCTCATTGTCTTTGTCCATTAAGGACCTGTTCCAATCTCCTCATTTCCCTGTGTGGCCCATGACACACAATAGTACGAGACAGCAATACCCACTGTAACATGATGTGACATCTGAAACCTCGTAGGACGCACAGACACAGGCTCATACTGACTGAACCGTTGATATGTTTCTTTTGCACCTGTTCTGAAAGCAGGGAAAAAATGGGTGAGATCTAATTGTTTTAATATATATAAGCATCTCAGGGGTTTTTTTTTTTGTGGACAAGCAGATCCACAAAGCACAGCAGATGTCTCAGACTTCAAGATACAAGGGATCATTTCTCCTCGGTCCTCAGATGAAATGGACTGGGCTTTGCTCCAGAAAAGAGAAACGATTAATCCATCACTGAGCATGAACTTAAATGAGCTAATATTGGGTATTTTAGTTCTGATGTATGTGCTAAACGAAGTAATCATTCAGGGTGTAAAAGTAATGGCTTTGGGAAAATGTTATAAAGCACCATGGCTGAAGCACGTGAGGCTGCAGCAGCCTGGAGCTGGAGCGAGCACTGGCACGGCCATCGCTCCCACCCCAGCGCTGTGCCAGAGCTGCAGGAATCAGACTGCTGGCGTGATCCGGATTGAAAGGGACCTTAAAGCTCATCTCGTTCCACCCCCTGCCATGGGCAGGGACACCTTCCACTGTCCCAGGATGCTCCAAGCCCTGTCCAACCTGGCCTTGGACACTCCCAGGGATGAGGCAGCCACAGCTTCTCTGGGCAACCTGTGCCAGGGCCTTGCCACCCTCACAGTCAGAGGAAGATGAATGCACCAGGACTGAGCCACACAAGGCTACTCTGAGTATCCTGATAGCAGGATGAGTAAATACTGCTTAGGGGAGGCAGTTTCCAAAAGCAGTGCCAGTGTCTGGGCACATTCTGCCTGCTCTGGCCCCTGCTTCAGCCTTGAGCTGAAGGCGCCTCTCTCTGCCTTGTGCTGTACGTGCCTCCTCCCATTATCTTCCAGCTTGGATTCTTTGCTCCTCAAGTACCACTAACCACAATTATACCCTTAAGCAAGGGACAGCAATTGATATTTTATCATTGGGACTTTTCACCGTGACTTTTATACCCACCCGGAGTGAACAAACTATTACAAGTTTCATCCAATTACGTTAAGTGCAGTTGGACACATGGTGCCGAGCACAGTCTCTGTTCAGTGGGAGTGAGGGACAGTCCCTTATCAGCTCGAGGCACCATCATTCATTAAAACATCATTTGCCTCTCACCAGCAGAGCTGGAGCACAAATCTATAGGATGTCATAATGAGGTGTGCTAATGAAAGATAGGCAGAGCAGGATTAACAAAAGGGTCCTCTCCACACTGTACCTGCCTCTTACTACTTTGCTCAGTCCCCATCTTTTATGATCCCCGAGAAACGTTTCAAGGGGTACTGGAATTGAGGCCCACAAATCCAATTAATTGCTGGTGTGGTGTGTGCCCAGAATTGCCATGCTCCGCTTACAGAAATGCCTGAGTGCAGCAGAGAAGAAAAAGGAAAGTATCGGGCACACAGGACTGAGAATGAGCCTCCCACCCGTCCCAGCCTGTTGTTCTTGCTCTGGGCTAAGAAAATCTTCGATAACTGGTTTAGCACCTTTGTTCTCATGAGCTGGTTTGACCACCTCTGCCTTTTCAAACAGACCAGTTAGGATCTTATCCCATTATCTATTACTTTACTGGTCGATGAGCCAGAGGATAAGTGGGAAATAGAGCCCACTTGCTTCCCAGGGTCACAGCTCCTTGGGCTCAGGCATGCAGGACTCACTGCTGCTTACAGGGTCATCCCTCCTGCAGCAAGCGCTGGAGAAGTGATGGCACCGCCCTCCATGCTCCAACCCCATCGTGAGCATGTCTGGGGAGGAAAGGCAGAGTTAAAGCTGTCTTGACCTAATCAAGGTGCCACTGGGATTCAACAAAGTGTGTTCATGACACAATGCTTCTTGGACTGGTTGTCTGAGGGCTGAACCTTACATTTTGTCCATCTACAAATCAGACCTTCCATGACCTTTGAAACTGCCTGAGTGTGAACAGCTCAAATATTTTCTAAGTGTAAAGAGAAGATGTTTCAGAGCTGATCAATTTTGCATCAATGTTACAGATCTTTGTAAGGGAGGAGAGAGGACCTGCTTTTACCAGCAGAGTTCTACATGCATGCACTTACCCCAGTATCCCAGTATGTCACTCCAGTAAAAAGACCATGACAGTGACACAGGCACAGCAACGCTGGTGTGAAGATGCTTTTGTCAGCACCGCATTATTCACATGTGGGGGTAAAGCTGGGGGCGTCTCCAAAACCCCGAAACCCAGTGCACGGAGCTGGGCTGGACTGGACAAATGCCACCTACAAGTTCTCCCTGAAGCACCAGAGAAACCCAGTGGTGGCAGTTTCTAGAACCGTGCTTCAGAAGTCCCTCCATTCATGGAGGAGCAGGGAGTTAGGACACTGACAATGATTTTGTGCTTCTGCCAACACTTCACATCTAATTCTGTCTGTAGTAAAGTTTTTGTTTGTATAGAAATGTCATAAAAACTCCTATCTTAAATCACTTTGCTGTGTCCCGGCCATAGTCTGTCCCGTAGGTTACTTGTAGCAGGTGATGGCCAAGGCCCATGGTCCTCACAGATTATAGTACATAGCACTGGAGGAGAGCTGAACCAGTTGGCTCCTTGTGTGTTCAAATCCAGCTCCAAATGTGGCAGCGGAGAATCTGGGAGGGAAGGTCTCCACTTCTGCACCGCTGTCAATCTGGGAACGCGTGTGGACACGTGTGGCAGGTCCAGCTGCCTGTCCTCCTGCCCCAGGACTGGGACTTGCCAGTGTGGTGGCAGCAGGGAAGCGTGCAGCACCCCCACACTTTGCTCACAGGGAGCAGCCGTGTGGTGATGGGCTGGAACATGCACGGTAACAACATTAACTTACAACTTTTGCAAATTACTGGTCATGCAGGTGTCTTCCCTGCCTCGTGTGTGTATAGTCTACAAAAACATACATTACATTTAGCCTATTCCTTGCAATTTCTACTTCCCAGAGAGCAATCACTACCTGTGGCACTGGAGACCCAAAGTGCAGCTGAGAAGCAGCTGCTCTAATAACTCATCTGCACAGTCCTACACAATACACCCCTGGAGGGAGTGAACCAGGTGCCTGAATGCATGGGGGAATCTTATTTCTATTTATCTTCTGCTTTTATCCAATTATCTGGATTTTTACCACCTATAATGAGTTTTTCTTCCCAGCATGCCCAGAAGAAGCACTACACCAAATTGCCCAAAAGAGAATTGCTGTGGAGGCAGATGAAGTGACATGACTAAGGTCACCCGAGGGCTGCGTCTAAGAAAGGAGCTGAACCTGGGGTGCTCCCAGCAGGGACCAAGTACGGTGTAGGCTCTGGATGTACCTGGATGCCATTGAAGGACAAGGATCTCGCAGCTGGAAAGGGACCCACTGTAAGTCCCGTCCCACCTCTGAAGCCAGTGAGACCAGCAGGTCAGCAGAAGATACTAATATTTTCTAATATTTTCCTTTTCCAGGTCATGTGCACGGCTTACTGGGAAAGGCACGGCATGCCCACAGCTGGGCCAGATGTGCAACTGATTCCTTCATTTGCCTTTTTGGTTCCTATTCTTATGTTGTTACATATCAGTCCAGCCCTGCAAAATTGACTTTTCTTTTTTACTACTCCCAGAAATACCGTTTTGCAACGATTTTTCCATTTCTAGAGTGAGTCAGATTGTCATGGTCAGTGTCCCTGTTGTGGTGTCTAAGTGAATTAGGGAGGTGGCACAGGGCTGAAGCAGAATGGCATGGCCAGAGCTCTGCCACCAGCACCAGAAACTTTGAGGGTGTTCCCCAGGAGGCTCCTCAGGGGGTAGGAAGCCAAGCAGATTCTTAAGTAAATGTTCCAAATAAGAAACTCTTCTAGAAAAGCTGAAACTGAACTTGAACCAAAAGTGCTGGAGATGACCACAGGATCCCAGAATAGTTTAGGCTTGAAGGGACCTTAAAGACCATCTAGTTCATGCCCCTGCCACAGGCAGGCACACCTGCACTACACCAGGTTACTCAAACACTTGACCTTGCTTCAAACACTGTTAGAAGAAAGTCTCTTTGGCTAAAGTCTAGCTATATTCTGCACTCCAGTAAACCTGGCTGCTGTCTTCCTCCTGGAGAGGACTTCATTCTGCAAGGTTCCTCAGCCCAGGTTCTCTGTGCCTCAAAAGCAATTGTTTGTGCTCTAGTTGGGAAATGTGTATCATCACAGTTGCCTTTTTTCCCACTGCAGAGTAATTAATCGACATTTCTCATGGAGGGCAGTCAATTCTCATTACTTTGGGCTTTCACAAAGCTGGTTTGTTTGGGTTTTTTCACACAAGTGGAATATCCAAGAGACACTTCAAGCTAAGGCTGAAGTCTCCATGTCACGATCGCTCTCTTTGGGCTGTGAAAGTGTGAAGGCAGCACTCAGAGGCAAATTGAAGGCAAATTTTATGTTGAGGGAGACAGTCACAGATTCAGAACTCTCTGCTGGTGTAAAATTAATGGAGGCTTTACTGCAAACTTTTCCACGCAGCTCTGTGTCAGCTGCTGTGGGCCTGTGAGACAGTGCCAAGGGCTGGGGCAGGAGCATGGCAGAGTGGAGGCTGCAAGGCACTAGCGTTTTGTCAATGCAAGATCATGGAATCCTGGAATGGTTTGCATCGGAAGGGACCTTAAAGACCATCTCAATCCACCCCCTGCCTTCAGGGACACCTTCCACCAAACCAGGCTGCTCCAAGCCCCATCCAACCTGGCCTTGCACACAGCTTGTCTGGGCAACCTGTGCCAGGGCCTCAGCACCCTCAGCATAAATACCTTCTTCCTAATATCTAATCCAAATCACCCCTCTGTTAGCCCCAAAGCATTACCCCTTGTCCTACCACAACAGGCCCTGCTAAATAGTTTGTCCCCCTCTTTCTCATAGACACCTTTCAGTACTGAAAGCCACAATAAGGTCTCCCTGGACCCTTCTCTTCTCCAATCCAAGCAATCCCAATTTTCACGACCCTGTGCCAGGAGTTAGCATGGCACGTTCATGCCAGCACGGGGCTGCCAAGGATCACAGTCCCAGCAGCACTGCCTGCTCCAGCGCTCCCTGGAAATACCTGATCCATCCTGGGGGTGTGAGGAAGGGAGGGGCACGCTGCTCCCTGCACAGGTACAGCCCATGGCAGCTGAGTGCTGAACAGCACCAACAGAGCTGGGTTGGAGTCTTCCAGCGGGCTCCCCAGTTCCTTCCTGGCTCCATGTATTTTACTGTACAATACAGCGCTGGAAGTCATTATTGTTACAAAGAATCACTAATTCAATAACGCCACTACCCTGCAGGAATAACAACCACGCAATATTAATGCGTTTCCACCCTCGCATTCATTGCAGAACACAAAAGCTGTTCACAGAATGTGAGAAGACTTGAAGCAAGGACACCATTAGTGCTGCCATGCATTGCTCACACCCAGTCGAAGGGTTGGAAATTATGATTGCAAAGCACATTTTTGAATGCCATTCACAAATACAAAAAAAAAAAATTGCTGAAAGTTGAAACTTCAAATAAAAGTAGGAAAGCTGCCTGGCATTGCACGATAACGCAGAACTTTATTATTCCTCTTCGATTGTTTGACGTTTATGCCTCTGTTTAGCAAGTCTGTTCGTTATCGTTCTCCAATTAACAAACTTTTTTCAGATTATTTTTATGAAATTCTCATTTAATTAGCAATACAGCTGAATCTCAAATGGCAGCTTTAAAAATATCCTTCTACTGATCAAGCAGCCAAATGGTCTTTCTGAGATATTTGCAGAATTGTAAACCTTCATTTGTCTGCTAATTATCCCCCCTGCTTAGATGATGGGAATGGGAACACCTGACAATCAGGGGTTATTCACCGGACACTTTCATTGAGCATGGTGTGGAACAATACAGATTTCACTTATTAAAACCTTCTCAGGGGCTTTTTTAAAAGTAGAGAATGGGATTTATCAGATGATTTTCAGAATCCACACAATAGATAGGGAATTAAAATAAAAGGACAAATAATAGAAAACAGGTGTGATAGGAGACGTCAGGCATTCTGTGAGCACAAAGCAAAATGTGAGGAAATACACTGATAATACAATAAGGAAAAAAAAAATAAACTAAACAGTAAAATGTCAGTGAATGGGCCCTCCTGCTATACAGCTGGAGACCATTATGGTATTTAGCAACGTAGACACAAATAAGCTTAAAATGCATATTTGCCATGTATTGGTGGGTGTATGTAGTTTGGGAGGAAAAAAAAAAAAAAAATCCTTTAATCTACCACTGAACCACTTCCACATTTGCAGGGGAATGTGGCGGCTTTCCAGGTCCCTGCTAGTCAGCCCTCCCTTTGCTCTGTGACGCTGCCCCTCTCCAGCTCTTTGGGGTGAGTGAGCACACGGACTCCCGGCAATGCCTCCACTGCCTGCTCCCAGCACCACGGGGATGTTTGTTAGTGGGATAAGGGGACAACTCAGGTTTACCTAGCATAGGGCTACAGGGCAAAACACTGAATTTGAGACTAAAGGAGGCAGAGTTATGGAATGGTTTGGGCTGGTAGGGAGCTTAAAGATCATCTAGGTCCAACCCTCTGCCACGGGCAGGGACAACATCTGTTTCAGGTCTTAAGCCCAATTCTAGCAGGATATCAGGAGACTTCTGCCCGTGCCAGAGGTGAGGTTTGGATGCTGTTGGTGTTAGACACATTCTGCTACTATGGCTTTGCTGTGCTCCTTCTCTCATTCATATCCCAACAGTGCTCTGAAGCCCAGAGGTAGGAGGAAGGCAAGCGAATACCAGCGTGGCCATTTCAGTGGCTGGAATGGACGTAGGGCTTGCAAGACCCCACCAGCCATCCTCACCAGGTCCCACAAGCTCCAAGAAGAGCTTTCAATTCAGCGTTTGGGGGGCAGGAGAGAAGGCAGGAACGCCTCCATCCAGGCATTAAAGGAGAGTAATGGAATAGTCTGCTGCTGCCACATAAGTGGAGAGGCTTCCTCAGAGAGTCACTTTGGATCTCCAGCTGCAGTAATAAATACATTGTTATGAATCTCTATCAGTGCACTTGTAGTGCAGCTGGAGAGTATGTCTGACATTGCCTCCAGTGACCTTTTCAATATAGTCCAAGTGCTGCAGAGCTGGTCTTTCAAGAGGAATTCAAATCGAATTTACTCAGGCAGAAAGGATTGGCCTGAGGATAGCCCTGCTACTCACTTCGCATTTCTCCTAGTCATTCTCATGGAAATTGCAGTTCTTTATGCATGGTGCTTCTTCCTAGGAACTGCAAATGTCTCCCTTCAAACAACAGGGACAGCCACCGTTCTAAGGGAGGGTTTGGAGTGGCCCGGCAGCGACAGCGCCCTGTCAGGCATTGCAGGGCTCCTGGTGGCAGCAGCAGCGGGAGGATGGAGGTGTGAACTTGCACACAACCTGTTGAAAGGCGACGATGTGACTGTGTGCGCTGGCACACCAAGTTAGCTGCTGCATGTCAGGCACCCACCAGCATGTTAAAAAATGCAGCTCATTGTGATGGGATGGAATAGCTGAGATTTGGATAAACTTCAGGGAGAGAAATTCATGGGAGAGAAATTCATTGAGGGCTCCACAAGGTGAGACAGCCAAGGAGCAACATCTGGTGCTAACACTAATGGCCCTGGGGTGAGGTCTCTGCCCTTCTTGGGGCAAGGTGTGTGTGTTTGGGAGGGGGAAATGTTGATGTTTTCATGTGCTTTCCTGGCACAGTGTGATTATTTCATACGTTTGTCTGAGGTGCTTTAAAATGTAATTTCTTTGATTAATTTGGTGTCTATATTTTCACTGTTTTGTTCGCTCCAATTTATGACAAAATTGAACTAAGTGGGTAACAAAATATAGCCCTGTCAGGCTCCTGTCTTCACGGATATAAAGAAAAATGTGAAACTGTCAGGCACACAAATGTGCCAAACCCCAAGGAAAATTATTACATTCTGCTTGACATTTACTTTAATTTTACAAAATTCTGTAATACCATTATAAATAATAATAATAAAAAGCAGCATGGAAATATTTTTAAGTGTATTTATTTTCATTTGCTAGCTTGGTGATTTATGGGTTTGTTTTATTTTCTTTTTTTCCCCTCTTTGCATCAGAAGAGAGAATGAGCACCTTGAGCTCAAGTGCTGCGGCCTGCCTGACTGCGGGGTGGCTCGAGCGGGGTATCCAAGGAAATGTGCCTGCTCACAAGAAGGGGGAAAAGTAGCAGGGGACATGTCTGCTTCCAAAAGCTCTGCAAGGCTGTTGTTGAGCCCCTGTAAAATTCTCTCTAAGGGACGGGTCACTGGGTCAGGTCGGTGACTGCCAACGCCAATCCAAGAGAGTTGGTTTGTGCCAGCTGAGGTCTGAAGGGGGGCTGATTCATCACTGTTGTGTGGGAATTGGAAACAGACACCCAAGTAAGTGTGGGAAGCGAGCAGTCTAATCCAAAGACTAATAATGAAAGTAGAGAAAGAGTTGAGGAAAAAAGGCTCAAGAGGGCGGAAGCCAGCAGCACTCAGCTTTCAAGAATGGGATGAGCAAAGGCTCTTTGAAGAAATACTCGTGGGTGATGCTGAGGGCCTAATCCTGCTCTGCCTGCTGATGTGAGCACCACGTTCTACCCTTCCCTTGACACCAGGGTTGGCTCCTTAGGCCACCCCAGCCTTAAAGCTCCTATGCAGAAGCACAGATGCTGTCCACTGTAGCATTTTTTAAGGGAGAGGCAGCTGTTCTGTCTGGCTCTTTGGAGGAGCTCGAAAGGCCATCAAGTCACTTCATTCTCTCAACTCACTTTCTTCTGAAAATCCTGTTCTCCTCCCCACCAAGCCTCAAAGTAGAGTCACACACCCCAAAGGAAATGGGAGAAGAAAACCACTTTAAGACATCAAGGTGACTGTTCCCCTGACAGCTGAAGGCAAAGAAAAGTGTATGAAAATAATTGATGGGATGTAGCAAACGGGGCTGGCATCATTTACATACTGAACTGACAGCATGTGCCGTTCACAGGCCCTTGCCACTGTAAATAATGCCACACAGTGACACAGAAAAGTCTTATTTATCTCGGAAGTTAAAAAGACACCATCTGAGTGGACAGCCAGCTTCTGGACTCCTCAAGAAAATGTTTATATAGGAGAGGTTGCATTAGATAAAGGTATCTAACCTGGCTTATATGGGCAAGGCTCTGGTAAGTCAGTGAACTCCAGGGATTTCCAGCCCATATTCATGATCCCTGTGCTCACCCCAAGGGCTGATGCATTGCCTGGGACACAGCTTTAACACACTGAAGTCTGAAAACCTCAAAGGGTTTTGAGTGGTCAATATTTGCTACCTTTTACCCTTGTCATCCCCATAGTGTCTCATTTCCAAGGTGCTTGGGTTTCCTTAAGAGCCTCCAGCTGTGCTGCATTTGGGGTTGAGTGCTCCAGCTGCTCCCCCCTGCCCTCCCTGCTGCTCTCAGAAAACCACCTGGTTTGGTTAGAGGAAGCTCGGTATAAGTAGCTGTGCTTGGGTAACCTGCCTTGCTTTGGCAAGAGCAGGTCAGAGAGAGTTCTCTGGGTTGGGATGTCCAGAGGTTTGGTGACCTTTGCTGCTGAGCAAGTCCTTGCACAGCTTCCACTCACCTGTACCTGATGGAGGGCGCACCCTGGCCGTGACGTTGCATGGGAATGTGTCACAGCATTGGTCCTCTAAACCCTGATGTCCTCGGATTGTTCAACTGGTGGGAACAAGCTTTGCTGGAGGAGTGGGATGCTTTTGGAGGAAGAGGCTTTCCCGTTGGGTGAAAGGTTTTGGTGAGCTAGTCTCTTCCAGATTGTAAGGTTTAATTTGTTTTCATCTCTGAGGGACGGCTGCTGTTGGGAACTAAACCCCGGGGAAGCAGTGAGGCTCTATCATCCCAAACAAGTCAGGAGGTTCATTCCTGGTGTTCCCAGCAGCACCTCTGTCATGCTGGTTCAATGGCCAGCAAGCCTGGACCCCTCCACGCTGTACTCAAGTGAGTAGAGCTACTCCTGTGCAAACCCCAACCACCTCCTCTCCCTCTGTGGCCACCTTAGCCCCTCGGCTGCGCTCTGCCAGCCAGCAGGTCTCCACTCAACCTCTCCTTTATAAAGCCCTTCTGGGAAGTGAAATGTGCTGCTGCTCAGGAGAAGGCGTTATAATGGGCAGGTACCTATGGGGGAAGATGGATCACTGAGTCAGAAATCAATCGCGAGCTTGTGATGGCATCATAAATCAGAGGATGCTGAGCGTTAAAGAAACCCAACACTTGATTTATAACTTGGCACAAGCCATTTGTCGCCAGCCAAGATTTTCAGAAAGAGAAACATTTTTGTAAGCTTAATTTAACATTATTTTTTTCCACTGTGCTAAGTGTTTCTGTAGGGTTTATTTTTCCCCCCACAGATAAAACTCAATTTACAGATAAAAGCAGCCAAATGACATCTGAAAATTTTGTTTCCCTTTGAAATGCTCGATGGGTTTGTGCTCTCTTTCCCCTAATCCATGGTCATTCTTCTCTCAGCCTAGACTCTTTCCTGATGTCTTTTAAATATTGAGTCTCACTGGGAGTTGGAGGCTTTTGCTGGTAGATGGCTGGTGCAAATCCAGCTCACGCTGCTGAAAAGTATTATCGGTTAATCACCACTCTGCTGCTGATGTGGAGCTCATTTTGGTAGCAGCAGCTACCAAAGGTTTGGCCTCACCTAAACCTGCCCTGTTAGCTGTGTGTCTGGGTGGCTGCAGGAGAGGCTGAGCAATGGCTCCGGTGGCCATGGGACTTACCCTGAGCTGCAGTGGCTCGGGAGGGAGCAGGTTGTGCTGCTGCAGCTGCCCAGTGCTGAGATTGGGAGCCCACAGTGCCTGATGCATCAGAGTGGCTTATCTGTCCCTGCATCTCCGCATCTCCTCTCTTATGATGCCAGGTGATATGTCATTAATATGTATATATATTTTTTTAAATGAGGAATTAAAGTATTGTTCTGGCGTAAGGGGTTTTTTTTGAGAATTTAAAATTAAGCGTCTGTCAATTCTAAGGTGCTCCGAGCATCAGGCTTGATGGACAATGCTGTTCCCAGAGTAGTTACCTTTTTTATGTTATTTTATAATTAGTTGGATTTTGGACTTGATTTCTTTGGGTGCCTTAAACCAGGTTGGGAAAGCACAAAGGAGAGCTATTCTGGAGTTTTCTGTTTGCCCTGGGGACACAGTGTATATAACATGTATACAGTGGGCGGGCACAGGAACAGCCTCCCCAGGGTCATGGTCACAGTGCCAAGCCTGTCTGAGTTCCAGAAGTGTGTGGACAATGCCTTCAGGCACATGGTGGGATTCTTGGAGATGTGCCAAGCTAAGAGTTGGACTTGATGATCTTTGTGGGTCCCTTCCAACTCAGAATATCCTGTGGTTCTGAGATAACTGTGCTTCTTAGTTGGAAATATTTGTCAGTGCAAAGCATTGTGCACGAGGTCATGGTGGGAGTGTGCTCAGTTTGCAACTTGTCTCAGACCCCTGTGTGGTTCTGGCAAATCTATTCCAGGCCAAAAAAGATAACAAGCAAGAAGAAATAAAAAAAGTATGGAACTCGAATATCCTCCACTTACAAATGGTGCCTATGGTCCATTTAGCTTCATATACACAAAGTAATATTGTTCATAGGCAAAAATCCCGTGAGCTTCCTGGAATAGAGAGGATCGGTGTTGCTTAGTTACCAATGGTACGCCAGCATGCAGAGATAAATCAATACGGCTCCGAATATTAAAGCCGTTAAAATAAAATCAAAGCTGTGTCCATAGTCCCCAAAGCTTCCTCTTTACCTTGGAGCAAACGCGGCCCTGGAGCTGTGCAGGAGCCATGGACACAGTGACTGCACAGGCTGCTGCTCTGCCTTTCGCTCCTTTCTTTTTCCACTCCTCGAACTAAAAGCAAGAATAGGCTGAGCCATCCCAAAGGAGAGAGCAGGATGGAGGGGGTGGGCAACAGAGCTTTGTGTGGATGTGGAGGTGACTTCTGTCTGCTCTGCAGCTGCTCTGAGCCCGTCCCTCCTGCACGAGCAAGCGTCCGGCCTCGCACAGACACGTGGCAGCAGCAGCAGCAGCTCTTGTCTTCTGGGGCCTGGTGAGGTTTGCCCTGGGCGAGATGCTCTGAGCTAGGCTTGAAAGGACCACAGAGCCCTGAGCAGAGTCACGGCATGTCCTGACAGTGTCTGCTGAGAAATGGGGAGAGGGGAAATAGCTACAGAAAATGCCAGAGCAGCTTGGTTCCCCAGGGAAGTGCCTCGGCTGCCAAGATCCCAGGTTCCTCTTCACCCTGGGGTGGGTGTGCAGGGGGGACAGTATTGTCCTTGGAGAGGAGGTAGATAACTTTAAATGTTTGAGCCCTGCTCTTAATTAAATAAGAGTGAGGAAATCATATCCCACAGACTGAAAGAGAACAAGCAAAGCACAGAAAAGAAGTAACCCTCTTTGGCTCATTTACTAGAGTGAATAAAATTGGTGGTGATTGCTTGTATAAATACAATTTATATAATTTGCTGAGGCTGATTTTTCTACAGATGAAGAATGGTATGGGAAGATCTTGCTCTGGAGTCAAATGTTAGCAATGTCCTGCACCCACAGGCATGGGGAGGGACGCCTGGATCAGGTCTCTGGGCTTGGAAATCCCAGGGAACAGGAGCTCAGGTTCTGAAATGCAAATGCAAAACAATCAGAGACCTTGGTGCACGGGCGCAGTGCTGAGAAAAGTCACTTACTGGCGCCTGAGAGGGGGTTAAGCTGTCTATATAGACACAGCCCTTGGAATTTGTGTGACAGTACTATCTAGAGAAATCTACCAGGATTAGATCACTTATATTAGATTTGGTAGAGATGCATGTACAGCCTCTTCTCCCAAAAGATTGTAATGTAAGTAGACAAGTCAAAATAGTGGTGAGAAAAAAAGGCTGTAACTTTACTCCAGCTTGTAGATGGCAAACTAGAGCACAGCAAGGCTCAGTGACTTGCCCACAGGGACAAAAAAAAAAAAAGTGTAGTTGAGCTGGGAACCAAACCCAGATTTTGTTAATTCTAGCTCTAGCAAGTGCTGGAAGTGCCAGGACAGGTTGAGGATGCTGCGTTGATCCTTTGCTGGCACAGATCCCGCGGTCCCTGTGGCTGCTGGGCTGGGACAGCTTGGGACAAAGGGCCAGCCCTGGCAGTGTGTCAGGACCTGTGCTCAGCAGCCCGTGGGATGTGTCGGAGCTGGTGCTGCTCTCTGGCAGCTTCACGGTGCCAGCGAGGAGGTGGCACCTCCACGCTGCTTCCTGGGGGAGGAGTGGCAAGGCCCAGCTCCTCCGTGGGCTCCCTGCCCAGAGCCGCTGGCAGAGGAGATATTTGTGAGGGCTTCTGGCAACGTGGGAAGGGCAAACATCCTTGGTGGGGACAGAGGCAAGGCTGGAGGAAGGTTTGGAGGCATCTGCTACAGTTTCTGCACCAAGTTGTCCTTCACAGGAGCCAGTCTCACCCCACTGCTGGAAGCAGGGGCTGGAGACCAGGAATTCCCCAGCCTGACCCTGCACCTGCTGTGCCTTGGTGGCCCAGCAGGGATGGGTGATGGGGTGGGCTGGTGGGGTGCTCTGGAGTGAGCAGAGCTCCTGAGGAGCTGCTGGAAGCTGAGATCTGGCAGATTTCCAGGATCACTGGGAAAGCTCATGCTTTCATTGCTCCTTTCCTCCTCCCAGGGCCCTGGGAGATCACAGACCATCAGGAGAGCCTTAGCAGGAGAGGAAGAGCCATGAATGAGATTTCTTATTTCCCTGTAGAGCATCAGAGTCTCTCTGCACTTCACTTGCAGCAAACAGCCCCACAGTACCTCCAGCCATGAGGTATCTCCATCCATCTGGAAGGGACACAGCGATTTCTCTTGATCACCTCGGAGAGCTTTTATTATAGAGACAGTAAGACGAGAGGGAGGAATGAGGCTCTGTGAAGCCTTGGTTTAGTGGGCTGTTCCCTTGCTCCTCAACATCCCTGTCCTTCATTTGTCTTCCCCCTGTGAGACAGAATATTCAGAACTGCCAAATTCTTGAGGTTTTCACCAACCCTATGGCTGCTTGGGGAGCATGGCTCTTTTTCTTTTTCTTTTTCTTTTTCTTTTTCTTTTTCTTTTTCTTTTTCTTTTTCTTTTTCTTTTTCTTTTTCTTTTTCTTTTTCTTTTTCTTTTTTTCTTTTTCCCCTTTGTTCTTCTTTCTACTAGAAAGCTGGAATATTGGCAGTCTCTGGCTATAATCCACAACAGCTGATGTTTCGTGGATAAACTTTGTCCTTCCACCTTTTCTCTGTGTTGAACAGAGCAACACACACGTCTTGGAAGAAACCAAGTCATTATAACACAGCTTGTGTGGCACTAAGAGGAGAGGAGAAGCAATAAAATGTGCAGGTATGCGCAGCTGGCCAAGCTGTGATACTTGCTCCAAGAGAAGGAAGTGTCCAAAGCCAGGTTGGGTGGGACTTGGAGCAACATGGTCTAGTGGGAAGTATCCCTGCTCATGGCAGGGGGTTGGAGTGAGATGATCTCGAAGGTTCCTTCCACTCCAAATCTTTCTGTGAGTCTTATGTATATTTGAATTGATTTGGTTGAGTAATGGTTAAGTCTCCAGAGACCTCTTCTTTCTTGTTTTTACCCACTCCATGAGAAGCTATTCTGGAGGCCTCTGGAGAGAAATGTCAGGCAGAATTCAGGTGTTTGTTGTCCAAACTAAGGTAAGAAAACACATTTTCATGGAGAGCAGCCAGCGAGGATTAGCAGGCATGGAGTAGGATGCGGGTGGAGAAATGATTACAGGTTGCTAAAGACAGATGTAAGAAATTAACAGCTAAAAATTGGTTTAAATATTTATAAGAACCCAGGGGTCTCTTACAAAATGTTGTATTTGGGATGGAGCTAGAGTGATTTATAGCTGCTCTTTGCACTGCTCACTCTGCTTTTATCGCCCCATGGTCTGAGCTAACCTGGGTGTCCCACAATTGAGGTGGAACTCAAGGTCACACAAACATTGCAGAGTGCATGGTGCTGTCCTGGAGGGGCCCTTGTGTGAGCATTCCTGAGCCCCCTGGCTCCAGAAGAAGGTGCTCCAAGGGCTGGAGCCCCTCTGCTCTGGAGCCAGGCTGGGAGAGCTGGGGGTGTTCACCTGGAGAGGAGAAGGCTCTGGGGAGATCTCAGAGCCCCTTCCAGTGCCTAAAGGAGGTCCAAGAGAGATGGAGAGGGACTTAGGACAAGGGTCTGGAGACACAGGGAATGGCTTCACCCTGACAGAGGGTGGGTTTAGGTTGGATATTGGGAAGAAATCCTTCCCTGTGAGGGTGCTGAGGCCCTGGCACAGGGTGCCCAGAGAAGCTGTGGCTGCCCCTGGATCCCTGGAAGTGTCCAAGGCCAGGCTGGATGGGGCTTGGAGCACCCTGGGACAGTGGAAGGTGTCCCTGCCCGTGGCAGACGGTGGAATGGGATGAGATTTGAGGTCCCTTCCAACCCAAACCATCCTGTGATTCTATGATCCCTCTGCTGCACATCCAGCACAGAGAAATTGTGCCCATGGAGAGGTTACACTCCCCTGGTGTTTCCCCAGGAGCCTTGGCTGTGTTTGCTGCCAGCACTTGCAGTTCCACACTGCTGTGGCAGCTGGTTGTATTCTGGAGCACTCATGTGGCTGCAGGTTGGAAAGGCTCCTCCACCCCACCCAAACCCCTCTCCCTTTGTGTGTCCTGATAAAGTCTCGGGCAGCTGTGGTGGGAGGGGACTTAAAATGGCTCTTTGCCTCCAGCCAGATCAGTATAAGGCAAGTCTTCATTTCAGTTGCTGCAAACAGGACAGGACCCTGAGCACGGAGGAGCAGGGAACTGAGGAGGGAGAGCTGCTGGCACCAGGAGTGGGCAGCTTCAGCAGAAAGGAGCTAAGGTGATGCTGGTGGGAGAGACTTGGAGGACAAAGAAGCTGGGGGAGGACAGGACTGGGCTGCCCAAGCTGGGCATGGAGAGCAGAAGGGCCAGAACCAGGCAGGAGATGGGTCTGGTGGGAATGAGGATGTGCTCGTTCCTGCGATCCAGTGTCTGCCTCGCACAGTATTTGTACTGGAAACACCACTCCACTGGAGGTGAAACCCCGCTGACAGCAGGTGGGCACAAGTTTGTCCCCACACATACCTCGATGGGCGCAGAGTCCCCCCCTTCAGGCTGTACCCCTGTGCAGGTGTGAGGTGTGACCTCCAGAGGCAAACACTCCCGCTTGCTAAGCAGAGGAGAAAGAGCTGCTGCTATTAATTATTAATGAAATCTCACACACGGCATTAAAGACATGGCAATTCTTTTTGGCAAGTGGAATGAAAAAATTAATTGAATAATCATTCCATGTAAATAGATTTAGATAAGCTTCTCGTCTTTCTTTTTAAATTTTTTTTTCCTTCCCCTCCTTCTCTTTCCCCACTCACACCTTCCACTTTTCAGTAGAGAAACGTTGTGATTTATTGCTGGGAATATTGTTTTAATTCAGAGCATCCTGTGGTGAGCAGTGGCTGTACTGGCTGGGGCCACCAAGTCCCTTGGGTCCAGACAGTCTTACTTAGGGGATGCAGAGTAGCATGAGGGAAGAAAAGGCTGTTAAAATTTACTGCTATTAGGAACACTTCAAAAGAAACGGAAATGCCTGATTTATAGGGTGTTGTTTTGTTAATGGTGTAGAGAGCCTGATCCTGTTCATGTCTATGAGTCCTTCCAGTTTTTAGGGGGTTGTTGGAACCATGTGGATCATGTGGTGGGGACCATCCCCTGCCCTGCTGCAGTGACCTGGTGTTAGTGAGATGCTGTTACTTTTCCCCGAGGCTGCTCAGGGTGCCTGTCAGCTTCATGCCTAAACTTTCATGTTGCAGTGGGAGGAGGCATGACAAGCCTTCTAATTTTTCTTTTCTCTTTTCCCTTTAGGGAGTTGTTAACGTTTCCCAATGAATGAGCCTATATGTGACCCTTGGGCAGGGTTGGGCATCCCTGTAAGTTCCTTGGGGGCTGCCCTGCCAAGAGCTGTGGGAGGGATGTGGAGCAGCCAGGCCAGGGCAGCCCTTCCCAGCAAGGATCCAAACCCCAAACAGACCAGGACCAAAGCACTGAATTCCTCCCAAATGCCAGAGCCTGGGGCTTTGCTCTCTCCTGTGAAACCAGTGAAGAAATCCCTTGTTATGCTGTGCTCTGGTTTCCAGCTCCCATCAGAAGCAGCATCTGGCTTTTTCTCTCTTGTGTGTTTCAGTGAAAAATACTTTCCATTAAATCTTATCTCAGAGAATCTTCTTTGGGGTCTCCAGCTCTAATTCCCTAACACGGAATATTTGTAAAGATAGAAGCCTTTTTACCTTTACCCATGAAACTTCTCAATTCTCACTACTCTGCAAAGTGGCATAAATTTAAGGAAGAGCCAGGAGAGAATATCTTTTCATAGGAATTTCTTATGGCTTTTAAAACTGACAATCAAAAATACATGCCAAAATAACCAACCCCCCAAACCACCTTTCTTCCCTCCTATGTAGGGCCCTGAATTCTCACAGATGCTCAGCAGAACCACACGGAAGGTATTCAGGACCAGATTGTGGTGACCCTGTTCAGCACCAGCACAGGTTCAGCAGGACACATCCAACTTTCTGTATTTTGAAGTTTAAAATGGCCAAATTCCTCGAGCTGTGATCTGCCCCGTATTTCAGACGATGTAGACAAATTTCAACTCTAACTCTGCAGACTTTCCAGGAATATTATGCTAGCATTTCCTGAAGACATATTGCCCTTTGACCCTGTGTCTTTTTCAGCTCCCCATCTCACCTGACCGCAAATTTCCAGCTTTCTTGTTCCTTATAGCTACAACTATGTTCAAACAGTGTCTTATCATTCAATCAACCTACACTGAAACAGGCAGTTGCCTGAAAGAGAGACTGCTCTTATGGCTTTTCACACTTACTCAGCTGCTGCCTCACTCTGTCTGCAAAACAAAACAAAAAGAGGGAGAAATAGAAACTGCCTGCTGAAATGAAGCAACTGCTTTGTTGATGCTTGTAGTGCCTGCAGTTTCCATGAGTTTCCATGCCTGGAGTTTCTGAATTTCTTTTGCTTTAAATGACAGCTGAGTGTGTAACTGTCTCCTGAAATGACAGAGGAGCGCAGCTTATTTCTACCTTGGGATCTAACCAAGCTGAACTTTGTGGGAAATGGACCCAAGGCAGCTCAGCTGGGTGTTGGGAGATGAGAAACAGGAGCTGGCTCTTCCACACGCTTGTCTCACAGGTCTGGCTAAATACCTGTAACTCTTCTCTGGGGTGTTTATTTCAATTGCCAGATACGTGTACAATTGTAACATTCATAATGTGACTCAAACTGAAACAATTAAGATTGCATCTCATTTTGGCAAACACACACCCAGAGCCCTGCCCACTCCTACGGCCTCTGCCCAGCTGGGAAGAAGTTGCTTTGAGAGTTGGAGCAGCCCAGTTGCTCAATAAGAGTTAACGAGCAGTTCCCTTTTCCAGTGATTTTATAAACTGCATCTTTAAATTCAGGGTGGGCTGAAGCTCTGTGTGATTCAGTACAAAATCAGCAAAACTTAGTTGCTGGAGGGATTTCCCTCCCCCTTGAATACCTCTAGCGTCCAGGCCCTACTAAGGCCATCTAAGACTCCTTTCCTGCTGAGGTTTAGCTCAAATGCCTGTGGAAGGGCTTAAAAGTCCCTGGCCCACAGCAAAACCACGTTATCTGCTGGGGCTGCTGCTCAGCAGCGTCCAAGCATGATCCTCTTCCCTCAATCAAAGCCTTGGGACTCATTTGTTCCAATTACACCAGTAACTCCAGATGAAAACCAGCAGAAACACGCCAGTATAAAACAGGGTCAAAGGTGAGTTGACAGTCTGTTCCTACTGGCACTGCTGTTCTTTTTCCACTGGTGTTTTATTGCCCTCTGGTATAAATCAAGTCTTTCATGGGTTTTAAGGTTTGGTTCCATGTGACTGCCCTCTGCTGAAGTGTCTGTTCTCAGGTTTCAGGGCTCTGTTTTAACCTTTAATTTAAAAAAGAGTGAGTAATCTATAAACAATGTGACATTGTTCTTTTTATTTTTGCTTTCTTTTCTTCCTTTTTTTTCCCTCTCCCCTCCTCCCTGCCAAAGAGCCAACTGAGCCTAATCCTATCTTCCGTAGGACCTGGCAGCCTTTCAGGACTGCTTTTACTGGATTTATGTGAAATTTGGTCACCGGTGGCTTCAGGCAGCCCAAATCTCCCAGGATGTGCAGGACGAGTGAGGGAGGGCCAGGCACTCGTGAATCCCGCCCACAGGAGAGCAATGCCTTTGGAAATCAACTCTTGCACATCCCCAGGGAAGGACGGCGGGAAAGGAGCATTCTATGGGGAAAGGGAGAGCTTCAAAAGTTGGCTGCTGGGCAAAGCCTTTTTGTCGTGGTAGGAGAGACCCTCACCACGTTGGTGTTGTTCCTGCTTGCCTCAGCTGTCCCCGTGAACAATACCTGAAATCCAGGCAGTCTTTCCAAAAGCACTCGGCTCCTGCCTGCACTGCCAGTGAGAGCTTTTTTGTTCGGAAAGAGATTATTGAGGCCGTCATCACCTGGATGTCACTGGGAGGGCTTGGAGGTTGTTTGAACATCCAGGTTTCAGATGGTCGGGGTCCTGCAAAACGAGCTCAAGGTCCCGTTAAAAAATGCCAGAGTGGGATCATTTCCACATCTTTTTAGGAATCTGGGCTAGGTGAATTTTGCTTTCTCCCAGTATTGCCAGGCCTCAAGCTGATCTGTAGCAAACACCATGTCTCAAATGCATGTTGTTAAATAGTTTGCTTACTCTCTGTGTTTCTATTCTCTCTGTTGTAAAATAGGTATATGAGCCCATCTCATGGGATTGTACTGTGGAAGATTGATTAAAATCTTCACATGAAAAGCGTGAGACTTGTGCAAAGTGCTTCTGTGAATGCAGGAAGAACCAGGTCCTTACCTGCCCAAAAGGCTCTTTTGCTTTGTTGGACTCAGTGGATTTGCCACTTCACCCCAAAAAAAACCAACAAACCAAAACAAAAACTAACAAACCAAACCGAAACCAAACCCAAAAAAAACCCCAAAAACCAAAAAAAACCCAGAAAAAAACCCAAAAAAAGAGCCAAGTCTGAGGTGAGCATGAGGAGCATGAGAAGCTCTAGCAATAAGCAGGGACAAGTGCAAGAGCAGGAGCTGCTCCCCTCTTTGGTCCTTCCCAGGGCCCAAAGCCCGGTGCCGTGAGCCACGCACGTTCCCAGGAGCCTGCAAGGTGAGGCAGAGGACGCTGCAGCTGAAGTGGCACATCATTTCTCCAAGGTTGTTTATTTATCAGACATCTGCCTCTGATATAATTAATGTCACCCTCTGCCCGTGCTCCCGCAGAGGAAGAGGCTCGGTCACGTGCCAGGGAAGCTGCGACTCCAAAGTCTCAGCACATGGGAGCGAATGAGGAAATGAGGGGGTCTCTCTTCCCGTCCATTCTGGGGTTTGTGGGGTACGCTGAGGTCCGTGGGCAGCCTTGTTCCCCACAGATGTTGCTATTGTCTTCTCATGGTAGTCTCCCAGAGGCGATTGACAGCTCATGGTGGGAGATGAATGCAGACACTGCTCAAAGAGAAATGCTGAAAAAGTCCATCTCAGTAAGGATGAGGAGGGCCTGGGATCAGCTTGCAATGACTGTGCTGTAGCTCCGGTCATCTCCAGAGCCCCACTGGGATTTTTGAAAGAAACCAGGATGGGCTCAGTACACAGATATGAAATGTTGGTACCAGAGACATGGGAAACCTGAGCTGCTGCTGCTGTTGGCCCCGGCAAAGTAACGGCGCTGTGGTGGTGAGCTGCCTGTGGCAGGAGGGGCTGCAGAGCTCATGGCCCTACAGCCTGGTCCCAAGGAGGCTTGTGAGATCTGGGGGTAACTGTGATGTGTTTAGAAGTGGAACTCAAGAGCCAAGAGTGGCTGTGGTGGTTCTGGCAGTGGCCCAGATCACCTTTATGGACTGAGAGATGAGGGAGAAGTGAAAACACCAAAGTTATGCTTGCCTGCTGCATCCCCGTCTCCTCTCTGTGGTTTGACTGCAGTTTTTAGCAGCTCTATACTGAATTTGGCAGAACTTTCCTCATCCCCCCCCTGCAGGGTCAGTCGGGCAGTTTGGCAACTTATTTTCTGTTTTCTTTTGGGAATCTGCACTTTGTCTTGGGGCTTCCCAGGATCTGTCATTGCTTGCAGGAATGCAGGGCAGTTGGTATCCTGCTAGCACAGCACACAGCTGTTCCCGAACAGAGCTGCTGGGTGCAGCAGGAGGGCAAGATGCAGGTGTGTGGCTCAGGGGTGTCTGCTGGGAGGAGGGACACAATATTTCATCAGCATTGATTCCTGGAGGGCCGTCTCCCTGACACTGATGGGAGAGGTTTAGCTTCAAATTAATCCGAACTTTGGATCAATGGGGTGAGATCAATGAGTTGAGGATAAACCATCCTGTAACAGCTACAAGCCGGTTCATTGCACAACAAGATGAGCTTGTTTCAGCTGCCAGAGGTGCGAGAATATGGGAGGCTCTGTGGATTTGGGGATGGACATAGTGGGGTCCCCCTAGATCTGGCCTGGAGAGTTGGACCAAAGAGCTCTCACAGATGGGGCAGGCTGGTTTTCATAGCCATAGAACGGTTTGGGTTGGAAGGGACTTTGAAAACCATCTTGTTCTGCCCCTTCCTGCCATGGGCAGGGACACCTTCCACTAGATCTAGTTGCTCCAAGTCTCATCCAATCTGTCCTTGATCACTTCCCACAGATGTGTTCCTGTTTTACACGAGGCCTCATGCTGAGGCTCCACCGTTGGCATCGGGTGCCCAAGAGCAGATCTACAGCATGAATGTCCTTCCTGGAGGTATTTCTGTGGATGTGGAAGCAGGACCAACCCAGTTTATTGTGGGGGATTACAGCTATTAATGTAGGTTGCCATGGTGAGTAATTAAAATCTTCCCACAATGTCCCGCGCCTGCACCGCAGCAGGTGCCCTGCACAGCAGATGTTGTGCACACCGCAGGCACAGGATCAGCTTCTGAGCACAGGAGAAATCCACAGCATGCTTTCACCTCTACTTGTCTTGGTCAATGAAATGGTCCCTGGCTAGAGCTTAAATAATGCTTTTAATGCTGCTTTGCACAACACAGAGGAGCTGCAGGGTACAGGTTGTAATCCATGGATGCTTACTGTCTTTGAGAGTGTCAGATATTGTTCATAACTGTTGTAAAATGCACCAGATAATGGTATTAAAGCAATAAAACCCCTGAGGGTGGCTGTGTGCCTTGCCTTGGTACCAAGCAGAGGTCAGGAGCTGTCTGTTCTGCAGTGTAGCCTCAGTTACCTGAGTAGGTGTTTAACAGACATCAGCTCCCAGGGCCTGCAGACTTTCAGCCTCAGTGCTGGGTCTCTCCTGTAACACTGGAGCATAAATTGCACTAAGATTTCCTTCCTCTACTTTGGGATGTCTGTGTGAAGCCCTGTGATCAGAGGCATTGAGGTCAGAGCTCTGTGTGCTGGAGCACAGAGCTGCTCTTGGGTCCATTACCTGAGCGGGTCCAACTGGCGTTGTTTGTAGCAGATACGGGACATCCCAGCCAAGCCAAAGCTGAGAGGTGATTAGTTCATCCCCACAGAGAAAACACAAGGTCTGTCATGTCCCAGTTTTGGCTTTACTGTGACTCATCAGACTGCTTCTTGCTGGGCTTCTCCATTTCAACCCTGAAAAAAATCAAAACTGTGTCTGACTTTACTTTTGCACTTTGCTTTTTACCTCCCTGGATTTCTTTGCAGTGGCTCTAGTGAAATTGTTTAAACGGGTTAGGAGGAAGCATGGACAATGGCTCCTGTGCTTCTCGAGGGAAATCTTTGTGCCGAAGCTTGTGCAGCCTCTCCCCCTTCCTTGCGTCTCTCTGAAGATCAGGTTGTGAGCCCAGCTTTGGTCGGAAAGCTGGAAATCCACCTCCAGTGGGTTGGTTACTGGTGCAGCAGCCAGTGATTCCAGAATTTAGAGAGGAAGGAGCTGGTGGGACCCAGGGGAGAAAGCCACTGTCCCTTTACTCCAGGCACACCCATCCTGCTGGGCTGGGGCGAGTCCTTCCAAGGGATCGATTGTCCAAGGAACAAAAGCAAAGCAGGAGTAAAGTGCAATAATCATGTGAGAGGAGAGAAACTTGAGAAGTACACCACAGGTTCACTTAACTCCTGCTTGGTCGATAAGCTGCTTATTGAAAGGCATTATTCTTGTACTCTTGATTCCCAGAAGTGTCAGAGCTGCCTGGAAGGCCATAACCAAACGACTGCTAGCTCGGCTGCCATTGATTTTAATGGAGCAGGACACAGCACTGGGTAATAAAGTGTAAAAACATGATTCCCCCAAAATGAATAGCACAATGGGATAACCAAAGTAGTGATTAGCATGGAGTTGTTTCATGTTCCTGTCTTTGCACAAGGAGTGTCCGGCTGGCTCCTTGACATCCTGGTCCCATTGCATGGCTGCGGTGCTAATTTAGGGCTATAACCAAAGACCCCACACTGGAGGGCGGGATGATCACCACCCAGAGAGAAAAAACAAGTCATTGAATGTTTGTTTCATTACTCTGATATTCTACTACTTCAACTATTCACAGTTTAAGACCAGCTATTTCCTTTTTCACTCTGTTATTTAAAACAAGAGCTCCTGTTAAAGCTGCATGAAATTCAGATTTCCTTTGGATTTACTGCCTAAACAAAACATAATGCTTTGGATGAACATTTTTTTTCCCTGAGTGAATGGTAAAAAGTTAGAGTTACCAAAAATGTCTCATTCAATGACAAATTAAGTGTTTTGGTTTGGGGAATGGAAGAGAACAGCGGTGAGAACAGCTATGCTTTTAAGTTACATTTAGGTAAATATAAAAGAACAACTAAACACATTACACCTAGAAAACATTTGAACTGAGCAGTGGGTCTAGGGGTGATGTTCCTGTTGATGTTGGCATAAACTTTTAAATTTTAATGTTACTGAACTTAGTTTTCTTTTTTGCAAAAAGATCCTTTACTTAGAGAATTTGCATGGCCTTAGCCATAATATAACAAATATTAAAATCTACTTTTACAAACCAAGGTCACTTTTCAAAGGTAGGATCTCAATTATATATGTAGACCAGATGGGTTCTGTTTTCAGTGATAGTTGGGGGCCTCCTTTTTTGGGCACGTTATTTCAAAGTGAGCTTGAATAGAAAAAGGCCTAGTTCAGCCCAATGCAGCAGCAGAAATAAAAAAGGCATTGTTCTAACCCAGTGGTTCCCATAGCCCAGCCACAGATGCCATTATTTGCCACAGGGCTATGAGATCAAGGGAACCAAGAGAACCAAGGAAAAAGTGCTTAGGGCACGCTGCAGTGCAGGAGCCCTGCACGGTGTGGGAATGATGCAGTGCTGAACCCCTTGCACTGCATTGGTTGTGCTGTGCTGGCGCCTTAGAAATCCCCATTTTACAGCAGTGTGTTGGCCTCGGAGCTGCACCTGCCAGTACAAAATCCCAGAGGATTTTATACCATCCCCTTGTATGGCCAGGTCAATATTTGCTCTGGCCCTCACCCTGAATGCAGTTGAGTCAAGGGAAGGGCTCCATCCTCGAGCAGGTGTGGGTGAACACCTCTAACTGCAGCGCTGCATCCAGGTCTGGAGTCCTCAGCACATGAAAGACATGGACCTCTTGGGTCCAGAGGAGGCCATGAAGATGCTTCAAGGGCTGGAGCCCCTCTGCTTTGGAGCCAGGCTGGGAGAGCTGGGGATGTTCACCTGGAGAAGAGAAGGCTCTGGGAAGACCTCATAGCAGCCCCTCAGTACTTAAACAGGACTCATGAAAGAGGAGGGGGAGTGACTTTTTACAAGGGTAGATAACAAAAGGATATGAGGAAATGATTTCAAACTAAGAGATGAGAGATTTAGATTAGATGTTGGGAAGAAATTCTTCCCTGTGAGACTGGGGAGGCTATCCCGTTCCACTATAAAAGGGGGAACCGGGAAGGGTTCTTTTGATAGATTTTTCTGACGAAAAATCAAGCATGAATACGGCAATATATATCTGAGAACCATTTATTGAAATTAAAAAAAAAAACAAACCCAAAGACAAACAAACAAAACCCAACTAAGTGTTCTTATTAAAGGGGGGGGTGTGGGGGAACAGGAAAAGAGAGCAAAGAGAGAGAAAAGAGAGAGAGGGAAAGAAACAGAAGACAGAGGACAGCGTT